>CM075660.1:12952500-13477406 GCA_037954105.1 Canavalia gladiata | reverse complement strand
TAATTTTTTTAATAGAATATAAATTTTATTTTGTAAAGTTATCAATCTAAACAAATTAATTCATATCCATGTAAAGATTATGAATATTTTATATATAAATAGGCAAATATAAGCTAAACATAAGTACGATAATTTTAATTAGAACGACAATTTTATAAAATTTAACGCTCAAGCGGATGCTAATTGTTTTTCTTTTAAATTATTTTAAAATTAGAACGAAAATTTTATAAAATTTAACGCTCAAGCGGATGCTAATTGTTTTTCTTTTAAATTATTTTAAAATCAAATTAAGCGATTTTAGATTCATATTACATGTAATTAATTTTTTAAAAAAATATTTTTAATAATTATAATTTAAATTTTATAAAATTTAGAATGTTGAGTAATATAATTTTAAGTGGTAAAAAATTTAATAATCCAAAATAAAATATTTTTCATAATATTTTTTATTATTGTTTTATACAAATTAAAGTATATTTTATTTTATTTTTTAATTGATGTTATGGATTTCTTTTTACAATATACTAATAAGCTGTGTTATGTATTTTTATGCAGAATATGATATTGTTAGTACAATTGGCTATTAATCAATTTTTTAAATTTAAAATGAATTAGGTTATTTCTTAAATGTCTTTATTAAAATTCAATTCAATTATCAATTAAAATAAATTTAAGTTAAAAAAAAATAAAACAATTCTTAAAAATTATTTTATTAGATAGAAAAATTTTATAATTAAAAAATCACCTTAAATTTACTTAGCTTAACTTAAGATAAGATTCAATTCAGCTCAAAACGAGATTTAACAAATTTTTGAATATTTTCAATATTTCACTCTTCATTGTAAATCTATATGACAAACTCTAAAGGTTAGAAATTGAAAGAATCATCCTCTAACTTTATATTTATCCAAAATAAGAAAAACTTTATACTTTATTTAGATGGTGAGATTAAAAAAAATTACAAAGAAATAAGAAAAAATTATTTTCTCCTTGAATGAATTAAAAAAGTTAAAGAATGAAAAAAATAATAAAATCCACTAAAAATATAAAATATAAAAGAGTTAAGAGAGGAAAAAAAAGTTGAAGATATCTCGATGTATGTGATGGTTTTTATTTTAATAAATATAAAGAAGTTGGTTGAAGAAATATCGAGAGTACCTTGCTCAGGGGTTGCCTCCATGGAGTTGGAGGGCTTTAGGTTAAGCACAATGTGGTCTTATCTTCAAGATGGAATTAACTAATCTTTTCTTCTCATGAGGGAAAGTACTGTAATTATAACAATTTTAGTTTTCTTTTCATTTTAGAATGTTAGTAACTAACTCAATTAATTAGATAGCTATTAATGTTAGCTTCTCTACTAAGTACGCATGTAGGCCTGCAATTTAGACACTTCATTCTTGAATGAAAGTGATTTTAGAAGCTATTTTCTTCCTCGTTAAACTGGTTCTTCTGCATTAAGCATTTATTTTTTATAAAATTATTTTTTTAAAATATTAAATTGATTTAAATTTAAAATATTATAACAAATCTAAGAATTTATTTTTATTTTAGATAAAATAAATTTTAAAATTATTATAATTTAAATTAATGTTAATTTTAAATTTTAATATATTAAAATAATAACATTTGTGTTATGATTTTAATTATTTTTTAGTATTTTAAATTTTAAAAGTTTTATATCTTTAATATTTATTAATGCAAAATACATTGTTATTAATAAAATATTATCAATAATAAAAATAGTTAGTATTTTTAAATTTTATTAAACTTTAATATATCCATGCAATGCAGGGTCAATATCCTAGCTACGTTCAAGCATTGCTCCCCTTCCCCCCTGCCTTTTTCTTTTTGTCAAAATAATACATTTCGGTGAAAAATGTAAAATTGACATATTCAATCTTATATTAAAATCTGACCACTAAATTTTAAATGATACAGGTTTTAAGAGTTATTTTTTAATTAAGTTATGTAATTTTTTTATATTAAGTATCTTTTCCTATTAATCATTATTGTTTAAATTTAATTAATTAATTTTTTAAAACTTTAAATATCAATACATATATAGATTTAAGATATATATTTTTAAATAAAATAAATCTTAAAATTATTTTTAATTTAAGCTTATTTTTAAAATTTAACACCTCATATCAAATTAACAGACCTAGAAATTATTAATTTTTTTTCACAATTTTTCTTTGATTTTAAAACTTTATTTTTATATAATAAACAAAATATTCATCCTTAATAATATAAACATTTACTTATCATATCCACGAAGATGGCTTACATTAAAAATAATTTAATTTATGTCATAACTATTTGTATATAATTTTTTCTTAAATTAATAAAAAATCTGATATTTTTTTATTTTTAATAAAAAAATGATTTGTTGATTTCTAAAGCAGTATATTTAAGGTCAATAGAGTTGATGATAAAGTTGAGGAAGGATTTTTTTAGCAGTTATGTTGAAAATTTGATGAGAAAATTTTAATATTTTCAATTATTTTATTTAATTTGAGTGAAATTGTTTAATAAAAGATACATATGATTTATATTAAAAAGGAAAAGGAAACAAAGGGGCTTTGTTGCAAATTGAGGATCAAGCTCCACCCCCCCCCCCCCAAGGTTCGTGTAATTTATATATGCTTTATACTAATGATTAAATAATAATAAAAAATACTAACTTTCATAGATTATTTTTCTCCAAAAATGTTACACAAACCGATTCGGCCAATTTTATTGGGCGTAGCTAGCAACGACCGTTGTTATCGTAAACAACAATTCGTCAATGTTGATGGCTTTTAATTATATAAGAGCTAGCTAGGACAAACACAAATCAGCATTGAGGCAATTAAAGCAAACTAGGGGAGAGCACAACAAAAGACAAGTGTGAAATTGTTGTATAATATGCAAAGCTAAGTTTATTGAATTTTATATAATTAACATACAGATGAAGAGAAGCCATTATTTATTCCCTGCCCAATGGCGAAGGGTAAATCAAGTGATTACATGGCTTTCATCTTGAGATAAAGACATGCACATAATGCATAATGCAAAAGAAGACAATAATTGGAATCGAAAACACAAAAGTTTTGCGAAAGCAAACTCACGAAATTGAACCTCTTTCCTCCCTCATATTCAAATATGACCATGGATGGGAGCATCACGGTGGCAGCACTTGTAATTAACAGATGTCACCTCCATCACACGTGCACACGTGGGATTTGGGCATGTTATGGTTGCTACGACATTTGCAGTATTGTTATCAACATTGAGAAAAGCGCAAGGTTGACGAGCATATATTTCCTTAAGCTTAGTCTCATAGTATTCTTTGAAGGCTATGTCAAAGCCTTCCTTTTGAAGCACTTTCTCTTGCCATATCTCAAAATCAGCCAATGTTTGATACATGGGCTCACCATGGCCCAGAAGCTTCACGTTAGAACCTTTGGCAAGAATAACCCATCCTTGTGGATCTAATTTGAGGCAAAGCAAGCTCTTCACAATTTCTTGGATCTCACAGTCCAACGCATCCTTGTGCTTCTTCAGTTTCTTGCTCTCTATTTCAATCCAAAAACGAGGAACAACCTTCGGGTCTTCCTTTCCCAATTGATAATGCTCTATTATTGCATCTGCCCTTATAATTGTTGGATGCCTTTTTGTTTTCTCCACTGCCATTGTGAAGTCTTGAATCCATTTTTTGTCTGTACCTCCATATATGAAAATGTACCTGTCCCCTTTCACCTAACTCACATGAAAAACAAACATAATTCATATCATTATCTGTTATTTTATTTTTTTTAAAAGTATCATGTGTACTCTGAGGTAACATTAGATTAATTTCTTAAAAAACATCTATTAATATAAAAATTATGAGAATTCGGTTGATATAATATATAATACATTATATTAGTGGTATATATTAAAATAGTTTTGCTAGTAATTAAATATTTTTTAGACAAAAATTATATTAATTAAGAGAGGCTATATGGACATTTAATTATTTTTTTCCATGAAGAATTTTTTTAATGTGTATATTAATTAAGCAATGAGAAATTGATTATATAATTAACTACTAATTAGTATGAGACTTACATGTATTCCGAGATTGACTTTCTTGGTTACATCCCAGAACCACTTCCATTTTAGAACAAGATCAATACCATCAATTTTCCTAAAGGGGAAGGCGTCGATGCCCCATTGAAAGATGAGGTCCATTGCATCATCATTCATTACGTCACCTAGAGTGTTGAGCACTGGGATAATAGGTTTACCCCAATAATTAAATTTGTCCTTTATTAGCCCAATCCCTGGTAACTCATAGAAGCACTCCACTGCGTACCATTTGATGGTATCCTTCAAAACATTGAATCTGTGCCTATGGTTCTCGTCCCATACAGCCACAATTGGGATCCACAAAATCTTGAAATCCTCTTTCTTGTAATCTTTTATTATTTCTTTTGGGTTTTCCTGCAATCTATCATACAGACAATTCAAAAGCAAAATCTCATCTTCAATCTTCTCCAGGCTTGAAATGAACAGCAGAACATGTTTCTGCTTAAAGGCTTGATCAATATCCTGTTTCAAACATAAACCAAACCAAAAAGAAATTACATAATCATTAGTTATGCTTTTTAAGACGACATCCCAATAATTAAATGAAAAGTCTATGTAACTTTTTTTTTATATATAATATATTGGCATATATGTAGCCATGATATAATATATTAGTTTATAATTTTTTTTTCTATTTTTCTTTTAAAATTTTCTATAGAAAATAATAAAATAAAAAAATATTTTGTTTTCAATTGATTTTTATTATTTTATATATAAAACTTTAAAATAGAAAATAAAATAATATTTTTATACAAAAGATATTTTTGCAAATCAACCATCACCTAAATATTTTATTACTAACCGTTCTAGTTTTGGTGCTTCCATCATATACTTGGACCTTAGATCCATTTTGTTGGAGCAGAAGCTTCAAGAATTCTACAATATCTTTAGGATTGGAAAATTGCTTCTTGCGCTTGGAGTATTCTTCCACATATTCTGTAATAAAAGGAGATATTATCTTATTAGTGTTTGATCACTTCTATCATACTTATTCGCTAATCCATAATTGAAAACATCCTGCTTCCTAATTATGTACAAAATAGAAAGCACCAAACGCGTAACCTATTTGCTCCCTGCTCAATTTCAGATGATCCTTCAATCTAGAATCAGCTGAAGAAAGCCTGTCCGTGAAATCCGATAATTTATAGTCCCTGAAACAAAATTAATAGAGGATTGCAGTTATATAAATAATGTATGTCACAGTTACAGTTAAAAAAATATTATATAAATATTTATTCAGTTTTAAAGTTGGAAGTATGGTCTACAAGCTATTTCTAAAATTTTCTTTATTTTTTTTATAATGAAATAATAAATTTTAAGTCAAAATTTCATGTAAACTATCGTAATTGATTGACCTTAATGACCTGTAAAACTCTCTTTGGCTAAGAGCTTGTTTGTATATAACAGAGAATCGATTTTTCTTACAAAAAATAGTCGCTGCCGTAGGACATGTGTTGTAGTTTTGTGCATGGCATCATTAATGAGCCATTGATTTCTCTTTAATAATTAATTTTCGTGTTCATAACGTAGATACAAACATGGTCTAAATGTTGTAACGCTTCAAAATACCATTCTCCCACAAAATCATGAATTTTAAAACAAATTTTGTTAAAGGAGATCGAAAAATTTTCTATTAAAGAAACTTCATTCTACAGGACATACAAATAAACACTAAATTACGGACAAATATATTTAAAATTCCTAAAAAACATCGTTTTCAGATTTTAAATCTTTAAATAAATTTTATTCATTTTCAATTTTACATTACAACAAATAGGATATTCTTAGTCCTTCACTAAAAATTAAAAACACAGTTTTTAAGAATTAAAAAATTAAATACTGATTACTATTAAAAAATCATATTTCCATACGAGTGAAAATATATTTAAACTTTCTTTGAAATAAGAAGTACATTTAAACTCAAATTGTATAATATATATACACAATGAAATGAATGCTTTGACATGATACGTGTAAAGTATATGAAGCAATAAGTGGAGGCAGAAGATAACTTACGATACACCAATAAAAACGCCAGTGGCAGCAACGATGGATGCAAGTGTCCAATACACAACAACAGGGACCTCATGCAGAGCATCTGATAAAGAAGGCACATCAAGTGTGTTATAGCCAACAGCACACCATGCTGCCCACTCTTGCACGTGCTGAAGCACTTCCATCACCAACGCCACCAAATTTTTTGCGGGGTCTTTTCTAATCTGAACTTGGTTCAGTTGTTTCAATGAGTTTGATAGTGGGTCTGTTGTTGTAACTTCAGTGAGGTGCACAAGATTCCCATATTCCAAAGCAAAGGCTGCTAGTGCTACTAGTGCTTTTGCATCCCAAGAGTAGGTCTTGAGGTGCTGAAGAATCCACATTGTTGTTTGATGCACATAACGTTCTCCACAAGGTGTGGTTACCATCTGTTATTTCAACATGTACAAATTTTAAGCATTTATATAATTATTTTTATCTCCTTTTTTTTTTTAGATTTTTAGTATACATGCGTCTTCAAAATACTTCCCAAAATCAAAGGGGACAATTAATTTTGGTTTAATTTCAATTATTGAAGTTTGTAGACGCAAGATCATAATACAATACAAATGATCACTTTTTGCATGAAGCAGAATAAAGCATGGGACATTTCATCTAATAGTAGGCAAATAAAGTAAGGAATAATGATTGTGTCATAAAATAACCTGACAAGAAATCAGCTTCATTGTGCGATATTCTGGCTGGAAACCGGTAAGAGTAGCTCTGCCTTCAGTGAACCTTGTCTGCGATTCACACGGTACCCAATTAATACTACTTTTTTATGTCATTTTTATGGAATAACTAGATATAATAAAATACAATAGATCGAGACATCGCTTCATCTAATAATGTGTGTATATCCTTCAACATTTACATGTAATTAAAATTTAATATATTGATAATATTAAACATTATAATTTTTAATAAAAATTTAATTATTTGTTATATATATTTGAACAGACAGAAGTTAAAAAAGAAGGATACATCCATAATTAATGTGTCAAAACATTGAAAAAGGTGATGTCATGACTTTAAGAGAAATAACTCAGCAACAGTTTTGGTATTTAGCCAAGTGGGAGAGTGAATTATGTACCTTAAATAGAACATTGGACACAATGTTCAAAAGGATATCTACATCGCATTTGTCCTCATCATGGAGGTGGGTGAGATAAACTCTTTCAAGGATCTGAGAGTCAGTAAGATCCAAGGGGTTGGGCAACTGAACTTTCTTCTGTTGCGGCGCCAAAGTGGCATTTGAATCAGGTGCAATAGTAGTCTGTGACATGATGGAGAATTGGTGATTCGGCTTTAAACTATATGCTATAATTTAATATTGGCTCAGTAAGCAAAGGATGACTTGTGGGGTTGGAGCTCCTACGTATATATATATATATATAGGATGATGAGTGCATAAGAGTTACACTTGGTATAATTACTTTATAACTTAATCAAGAGATTAAAAAAGAGAAAATATACCAAGTAGCTTCTATTGGGGCCTTTCCAGGCGTGAAATGTGCCGCTCTAATGTGATTTTCATAAAATACCCCTATGGGATTCATGACGCATGCCAGACCACTAAGGATATCATGGGTAATTTGTTGGAAGCTTGCTAACTTTCGAAAAGATGATCTTTAGCCTCTTGCCAAACAGGGGAAAGAAATTTTAATTGCAAAAAGGAAAATATATGTTTCGCGTCCAAGGAAAGAACATATATGTCCTACGCAATTTTCCTGCTCAACAACGATGCTTTTGTTTATCAAAAACAAGATGCTTCTAGACAGAAATCTTACATTTGAACAACGTAAAAAAACATATTTATCAAAATTTCATATTTTCTACCTTTTTCACTTTAGAGTCGTCAAGTTTACAAGAAATGTATCATATAGGTATTTCGGAGTTGTTTTTTAATATATGGAAGTCAATATAATCAACTAGTTTAGAATTTTATTCTACTACCCCCAATTGGTCTAAAATATTAATTTGGATAAACGCTTCAAAAAGTATTACCGAGAGAATGAAATTTTGCCGATTCATTAAGATCAGGAATAAATTATCGGTAAAATTAATAATTTATCCTTTTAAGTTTTGATTTTGTTATATATATATATATAATTAATCTTTTTTAACTTTTATTTGTTACCATATTTCTTTCTCACTAGCATTAAATCCCGTTAGAAGTTGAATTTTTTATATATTAGATTTTTATCAACATATCAAAATTTTGTAATTTTGTTGGTTAAAACAAAAGATTAAAATGTGAAAATCAAGAATCTATTTTCATTAAATTCTGATTTTGAATACCTATTTTTTTTTTTTTATATTATTAAGATTGATTGAAAAGTTCTTAACACTTTACAACCAACCAATATTTTATGTGATGTTATTCGTTAAAATGAGATATTGAATTTAATCATTCTTTATAATTTATTTTACTTTGAATATAAAATTTTTATATTTAAAAAATAATTGGATCAATTTTTTTAAAAACTGTTTCTTTTTTCATTAACATGTGATATTTATCTTAAAATTTTATATTATTTCATGATCTACACAAAAATTTAAACAGGTTAAAATAATCTAATTAATATTTTTTAGTTTCAGAAAAAAAATGGTGAAGTTTAATACTATTAAAATGAAACGACTAACTTATATAAAAATGAAACGTAACAAATTAAATGAAATTAAATATAAAAATGAAATTTAAAGAATAAAAATATTAATTTTATCTAATTAAATTATCATAAAATCGGGATATCACATCAGTGGTTTCTAGCTTTAATAAAGAGGCTATATTATTTACTATATAAAAAACAACCTATATTATTTTCTAGCCTGAAGCCCAGCTAAGAATTTGACCAAAATTACCTTGGCAAATGTTTGTTTTCTGTATTTAGATGGAATAATTTAAAATTATTAGATTTATATATTTAAATAATAAAAAATAATTTTAAAAATATTATAAATTTTTATTTAAAAAGTTTTCCTGTTTAATAAAAAGAATTTTAAATAATTTTTTAGTAAAAATTTCTAAAATTGTTTATTAGTTTACTTCTTTTAATTATTATTTATAATCTTTTCATACATCATTCTTCTTTTAATAATTATTCACTTGTATATAATTTTTTTGAAAATTTAAAAGTTCCTCTCCCAAATACAAGACAATAACTTAAATTGAGAAGAGAAATTTATAGAAAATAAATAAATAAAAAGTTGACAATAATCCACGTAAAAAAGGTTAATCTAATTGGGGCATTCGTTTTTCAATTAAGATTGTTTTTTCAATTGGTTTTTTTGAATTTACATAATTTATGTTAATATTGAGCATTGTTTTACAATCGAACTGATACAACAATTGAGTTAACTAGTAAATTAATTTTTTATTTTATATATATTATAAATTTATTTTTATTTTATTTTATAAATTAGTCTCTTTATTTATTTAAAATAATATAAGTTAATTATTTTATAAGAATGAATTTATAAGATTTTTAAAAATAAAATACTAATTTATATTATTTTAAAAATTAAAAAGAAATTTACAATATGTACATAAAATCAAGAATTAATTTATTAGTTAAGTTATTTAGTAAATAACGTTTATTGGTCATGCATTGCTAAAATCACGATGGTTGAAATCACATCGGTGTTAATCATTGTAATTTAACCTAGACGATATAATCGTGCGAAACTTTTATTTTTAATTGGGCATTTATTAATTGACCATAGGATTTTGTTAAAATAGATTACTAGTAAGTGATTCCCTTTAATTTTCCATTACCAGTTCCCATATCCTTAATTAATCGTAAGATTAATAGTTTAATATTCATTCTAAGTTTTAAAAGTGCGGACCTACCAAGTGACCACACTTGATGGATATATGCTACAAATATATATATATATTTGCACACATGCTTCTTTATCTGATAGAAAATAAATTTTACAATTGTTTGGAAAATCACGGTAATAATAATTTTAATCAAAATTTTTAAAATTGGACCGCTTATAAAATAGATTAAAGTATGGCTAAATATATATTTAATTATATTAATTAAATATATTATTTTTAAAATATTTATAATATATATAAAAAAATAAAAATATATTATATAATAATAAAATATATTAATATTATAATTTTATATAATTAAAAATATATATTTTAATTTTTTAAATTTAAATTATATGTATAAAATTAAATAAAATATAACATAAAATTTTATTTATTTAAAAAATATATAAAAATATTGTTTTATATATAAATCGATTTTGATCTAATTTTAAAAATAATGTTTGTAACCAACGGATCTTGTTGTTGTAACTGTACACTATTTTTGAGGTGTAAAAAGTGAAAGAAGGAGAAAGAAAAGCTAAGGCAGTGTGATTTTGGGTATTCACTCCAACATCTTTAAGCCTACATGTATCATAGTATTCTTTGAGAGATATGACTAGCAGACAAAGCCTTCTTTCTCCAGCTCCTTTCTCTTTCATTATGTGAATAACAGCCACGATGGATACATGGGCTCGCCTTGGCCCAGATGCTTTATGTTAAATGCTTTGCTGACAATAACATATCTTTAAGGATTTCGTTTGAGGCAAAGCAAGCTCTTCAATATCCTTGAATCTCACCCGTACAGCCCTATTTGTTTTACTGCTTTCTATGTCATTCCAAAAAAAATTGAGCAATGATGTTGGGGTCATCTTTTCTGACGTTGAAACTCCCCTTTTTTAATTTTTAACACTGTAAGGGACGGACCCATATATTGCATTGTGGAGGCAACTGCCTCTCTACATTCATTTTAAAATTCCTTAAATTTCATATATAATAGATCTTGGGACTCTATTAATGTTTTTTAAAAGTAATAAGATGATATAAAATATGTAAAATTTTTATTTTTATTTAAAATTTTAAAACCTACATGTTTAAATTTAATTATTTGTTTATTGTAGAAAATTAAGTAGATTGATAATATAGAAATTGTTAGAAGAAAGTAGAAGTAAAGAATAAAAATATTGAAGACGTAATTTGATCATGTAAAGTTGATTTGTGACGGTATAAGACTGCAATTGAATCATTAACTTCACACATGAGAAACTTGTAGGTTTTCCAAAGAATTTACTGTATATAAATCTGTATAATATCACATCACCAAGATAAATTCCTTACTCTTTTATCAACTACCTAAACTATGTGATCCATTTTAAGAGATTGATCGTTTGATCGTATATTTAAGAGAATGGCAAGATGATCTTTTAAGGATTTTATCTGTCCTAGGTTTTTATGTTCTACCATATATTTATTAAGAGGACAAAATAATTTTATGTGATTAAAAATAAAAGTGAATAAAATTATTTTATATAATTATTTAATTTATTTAAAGTTTAATAAATAGATAAAATTAAATTTATTAAAAAAAATTTAGATAAATAAATTAGATTTATATTTATAAAAAAATTTGTTTAATCTATTCAAAAATTTATTTATTTATATATATTATATATTTATATTTATTTTAATATATTATATTTGTATAGTATTTATTTTAATATATAATATTTATATAATATTAATATATTTACATAATTAGTTAAAAATTAAAATTTTTAATTTTAATTTCTAACAAAAAAATTATATAAATTTCTTTTTATCTTCGAAATAGAATTTTTTTTTTTTCGTTTTCATCTATCTATGAGATTATGATTTAAAACTTAATTCCTTCTGATGTGATTTTGTGTAAGAATATATCATATGCAACATATTATCTAGTATATTATTTCAAAATAAATAGTTATAAAATTTTTTAATGTTAAATAATTTTAATTTATTTTTATATAAGTAGTACTAATAGGAGTTAGATTGATAAGTTCTATAAATTAAAAAAATACTTTTTAGGTCTATTTAATAAATTTTTTATTTTGCAAGCCTTTTTAATCAATCGTTTATATAGACTTTAAGTTTATTCAGTGATTTTTTTTTAATATAAGCTTTTAAACGGACTCATAGGTATTGTAGGTTTTAAATTAAACTGGATCTTAACAGAGAAAAAAATCTCTGATAAATAATAAACTCAGATTTAGACATCAAAACTTTTAAACCTCTATGAAGAAAGTAAGAATTAAATAAGATCATTTGTCTTAAATAAAAGACTTGGTTGATTGACTTTTGAAATCCTTTTATTTTTCTAAAAGTGACATAGATATGATAGTATAACTCTTGATTGTGAAAATTTTATATTACACAGAATTGTGTTTTTCTTTTGGGCAAATTTTGAAATTTTTAAAAATAAATTTGACAAAATTCTAGATATTCATGATTTAGACACAAAGCTATGTGGTCTATTTAATTTAAATTTATAGTTTCTATGCTAATTTTTGTGTTTTATTTATTAGGTTAAATTTAAAAGCAAAACTTGTTTTGCTTTAAAATAATTTTAAATTAATTTTTAATTTAAGTTTTAAAATAATTTTTTTTTAATTATTAATTTTATTTTAATTTTTTTTATTCTAAATCTTTTCACCACCATAAAAAAATTTCTCATCACCATCATTAACGTTATCATTTCATTACCACTATTATATCATCAAACTATTAACAAACTACTTCACCATTCTTTTCAACACCATTTTTATCACATTATAACTATAACTATAATAATAATAATAATAATAATAATAATAATAATAATAATAATAATAATAATAATATTTTCATACTTCTTTTACGATGTGTAAGATACATATAAAAAAATAAGATAAAAATAAAAATATAATAAAAAATGTGATTAAAAAAAGAAAGAAAAATTTAAATAAAATATAAAAAAAAATGGATATAAAAAATAAGAGTTAATAGATAAATATAGAAAAAAAATTAAAAAAATAATAAGCAATGAAATAAAAAAGAATATAAATAAAATGATTGTTGAAAAAGAGTTAATAGATAAATGTAAGTAAATAATTTCAATTTTTGGTTTACTGACGAATGAAAACTAAAGCATTAAGAGTATATGAGTTTGCAAATTTTTTATTTTTAAATCAACCTTAAAAATATTTTTTTTTGATAAAAATAATTTTAAATTAAATTTTAACATAATTTTAATTTAATTTCTTTTAAAAAGTTTATTGATAATTTTTAATTATTTTTACTTTAAATTTTAAATTTATATAATTCAATACAAATGTATAATTTTATTATAATCATTATCATCACATTATTGCTATAACTATCTCTAAAATCATTATAATTATCATTATCATAACTATTATCAACCATTATTATTTTATTTTACCATCATTACCATCATTATCTTATTACATTGATTATTACAGTTAGAATTACTAATATCAATTAAAAAAATAACAATAATAATAAAATAATTTTATTTATTATTTATATTTAATTAATAATTTTTTATTTTTAATAAATTTATAATAAAGAAATAAGATAAAGTGAACTGAATTTTGCAACAATTTTCTAAAATTTAAAAATTAAATTAAATTTTATAAATTTTGAAAAAAAAAATTAAAATTATTTTGAATGGAATATAAATTAAAAATGAAGATAATGACTTTGGACGTGGAGCTACATCTCGGCCTAGGAAAACATGAGTGAGTCCAAAACAGAAAGAAAGTTAAGAAAATTAAAAATGTATTATTGATAAAATTAGGAGGATGATATGATTAAATTAATATTTTATATTTAAATGAAGAATTAATCATTATTTAATTATTAAATTTTTCGATCTAACAACAAATAATTTAAAAATACAAACTACAACATTATTATATTTGGTATAATAGATAAAATAAATAAGAATATATATAGTTGTCTTTATATTTAGATCAATGTTATTCTTTGAGCTTTTATAGATGAGAATAAAACGATAGAAAATAATTGTTCTCTTTCTTGTATATTTTTCAAAATGTGAGTGTGTTTAACAGATGAATTTTAAAAGTATAATAGATTAAATTAAAATTATTTTATAAAATTAATGAACTTACTATAAAGATAAAATAATAAATAAAAATATAATTATTGAATCAAAATTTAAGTATTATAAATTTATGATTATAATACTATAAAGATAAAATAATAAATAAAAATATAATTATTGAATCAAAATTTAAGTATTATAAATTTATGATTAATTATAAAATATATTATTTTATTTTACTTAAAATAAATTATGAGATTAAAAATTAGAATAATAAAGACATAAATGGTCTTAACTTCTCAATCCATGGTAAATACTACTTATTCCACAAACGCTTAAGTACGTGTGTAGTAGTCTTTGTGAATGGTTTCTCTAACCAACCAGTAAATTATAGCCGTGGGAGCCGGATACCAAGGTCGTTATTTCTGTTAAGGAATAGATTAAGGCCGTGACCTTAAATCAAAATTATTTATTTTTAATTTTTATGAATAAATTTTAAATAGTATTTTTTGAAAAGATATCTTATGATATTGACAAAAAAGATAAATGATCGAGAACAATGTAGGTATGTCTTGGAGGTATGCCCCAACCAGTACTAGCTTTGAAACAGTCACGAGCTACTTTTTCCCTACTTTTTCCCAAATAAAGAAATTAATTTTAATTACTAACTGAAAGTTATGAATTAATTTTAATTACTAGCTAAAAGTTATGAACATTAATTTTAGTCTACGTTTATAAAAAAAGCTAGCAACTATCTATTTCAGTTATTTATTTTATCTCTATCAAATTAAATTAAAATAATTTTAAAAGATTTCATTTACCTGTATGATTGACAACAAAACATACTTTTATGTATTTTGTATATGAGAGTGTATAGTTATAAAATATCTAATAGAAAGTTCTATATAGAAACATATAAGAATACATGTTGAGTTATATATGCATTACAAGATATGTAAAGATATATAAAATTTTGTTGTGATTGAAAGTAATCTATACATTATTATCAGACCATCAACAAACTATCATTTCATTATTTTTATCAAAATTATAATTATCATCATTATTATAATTATCATAATTATAACTATAATTATTAATATAATAATAATAATATATAAATATATAAATAAATAATAATATCTGATACTTCTTTTATAAAGTATAATAAATATGAAAAAAATTAGAAATAGAAAAAGAAAATAAAATTAAAAATATAATAAGTAATTTGATAAAAAAAATTATAAATAAAATATAATAGAAACAGATAAAAAAAAAAGAATTAATAGATAAATGTAGTAAGGTTGATTTCAATTTTTGGTTTACTAACTAAGCATTAAGAACATATAGGCTTGCAAGTTTTTTATTTTTAATTTTTAAATTAAGCTTAAAAATAAATTTTGTTTAAATAAAATTATTTTTAATTAATTTTTAATATATTTTTTAAAAAATTTAATTCAATTTTTAAAATAAAAAGAGTTTTTTTATAATTATTTTAAATTTTAAAATATTGCATTCTCATTTATAAATTCATCTCTTAAATGCAAATATATAATTCTAACTATCATTATCTTCACCTTTACTATCATATACACCATTATGGCCACACCTATTACCTTCAATATTCTACATGTTGAGCATCACCATTACAATCATCAACATGATCACAATAATAATAACAATAATAAAAAAAAATTAATTTTTATTTTTTTTATTATTTTAAAATAATTTATTTATTATTTATATTTTATCAATAATATTTATTTAATAAATTCACATTAAAAAGATAAAATAAAATATCTAACTCATTTTTAAAATAATTTTTTAAAAATTAAAAATTAAAAATTTAAATTAAATTAAATTTTTAAAAATTTGAAAATAAAAAAACTAAAAATTATGAATCTAAATTAGAAATTGAGATAATAATTTTGGACAGAGTTATATTTTTTGTCTAGAAAACATAAAAGTCCAAAACAAGAACAAAGTTAAGAAAATATTTAAGAAAAATGAAAATGTATTATTGTAAAATTAAAAAAATAAAATAATTAAATCAATATTTTACTTATATTCAAATGAAAAATCAATCATCAATTAATTATTAGATTGTTTAATCTAATAACAAACCATTCAGAGATACAAATCATAGTATTATTATATTTGGTATAATAGATAAAATAAATAAAAATATATGTATCCATCCTTATATTTCGATCAATGTTATTTTTTAATATTTATATGATATTTTGAATGTTTAGAATGATAGAATATAATTGTTTTTTTATATGTTTTTTGAAATACGTGTGTTTAGTAAAATTAATTGATAAACTAAAAATTAAAAAATTAATTGGAAGTTGAAAAATAAGTTAAAAATTAAAAGTTAATTAAGTTAAAATTCTTTAATAAAACTAGTTGATAAAGATAAAATAATAAATAAGAATAGATCAAAACTAAAGTATTATAAATTCATGATTAATTATAAAATTTATTATTTTATTTTACTTAAAATAAATTATGATATTAAAATTAGAATAATAAATTTTGTTAATAAAATTTTATTTATATGTATTTTTATGAAAAAAAGATAAAATAAATAAATTTATAATTGTTGTAACAATTGTATATTAAAAAAATAATTTGATAAATTTATTTATTTATTTATTTTATTATTTATGATACATTTCTTAATAAAAATTCAATTTTTTATTTATTTTAAATTAAAATATTTCTTTTTTATAGATAAATTTTAAATAATTTTTATGAAATGATATATTATCATATTACTAGACGAGATAAATGATCATGACTATGTCCTGCCCAATCCTACCTCTGTCATGAGCTACCTTTTCACAAATAAAGAAACAAAATGATAAAAAGAACAAAACAAATCAACTGCCTTCTTTAAATAAGAGGACACCAAAATGAACAGCACGAGAATGAATTTTGGAGTAGGTGAGAGTCTCAGAAAAAGAAGAAAAAAATAAGTCAACGTGACTAAATTGAAAGAAATTGAAAGAAAGATAAAATAAGTAAACATTTATTTACTTATTTTATCTTTCAGTTAGATGAAATTGATAACTAAACATACTCTATATGTCTTGTCCAATGAGAATGTACACGTATAAAATCTACTTATAAATGAGAAACTTGGAATCACATTAGTGAAATATATTGCAACAAAATTTAGTGAAATGAGGTGCATGCTTATAAAACTAATTTTATTCAATGAAAAAACTCTGTAACGTACAAACAAACAGAAGGCATTATTTAGTTTCAACCCTTTCAAGGGCTAACCAAGTGGCTACATAGGACACAAAATGCATTCATCTAGACACGTGCATATTAAGTAAACAAACAAAAGTTGAAGTGAAACTTCATGTTTAGGTATATCAAACTTGGGAAGAGACTTGGTGGTCCACAAATATCATAATCAAATAGTGCAACAGTTTGGATCATCACGATGGCAGCACCTGTAATTAACGGATGTGACCTCCATCACACGCCCACACGTGGGATTTGGGCAAGTTATGGTTGCTAGGACACTTGAAGTATTGTTGACAATAGCGCAACGAGCAGATATCTCTTGAAGCTTAATATCGTAGTATTCTTTGAAGGCTACGTCAAAGCTTTCTTTCTCCAACACCTTGTCTCTCCATACCTCAAAATCAGCCACAGTTTGATACATAGGCTCACCATGACCCAGAAGCTTTATGTTACACCCTTTACTAACAAGAACCCATCCTTGTGGATCTTGCTTAAGGCAAAGCAAGCTCTTCACAAATTCTTGAATTTCACAATCCACTTTGTCCCTGCACTCTCTGTTCTGTTTCTTCCCATCTATGCCGATCCAAAAATAAGGAACCCTGTCAGGGTTATCCTTCCCCAACTGGTGGTACTCTACGTCAATATCCACGTTCTTTATTTTCTTATTATTTTTAATTTTTCCAATTGCCACTGTGAAGTCTCGGATCCACTTGCTGTCGTTACCTCCATAGAGGAACACGTAACTATCCCTTCTCAGTTCCTGATTCACATGGTAAATTAACATGTTAAGAAGAGTAACAAATTAAATAAATAATAATAAACAAAGCTGAAATATGAGCATTGTTTTTGTGTATACGAGTGATGCATCAAGTGAGAATTATTCTCGCTTATTCTTAACCATATAATCAGGAATTAATTATTGTCACGAGAATAATCTTCATTCGGTATATTTGTGCTTACCTCTACGTTTAGATCTACTTTCTTCATTAAATTCCAAAACCAGGACCATTTTTTATAGAGATCGTCGCCGTCACTTTTCCTAAAAGGAAACGCTTCGATCCCCCACTGAAAAAGGATTTCCATTGCATTCTCATTCATTACGTCACCTTGAGGGTTGATGACAGCCACAGTGGGCTTGCTGTTGTAATATTTAAGTTTTTCCCTTATTATTCCCATTCCTGGTAACTGGGAGAAGTACTCCAACACGTACCACTTTATGCTTTCCTTCGATGTCCTGAACCGTTCCTTCAGGACATTGTTCCAGATACTCACAATGGGGATCCACAAAATCTTGAAATCCCCTTTCTTGAAACCTTTCACTTCATCTCTTGAATTTTCCAGCAATCTGTTATAAATAGAATTTAAAAGCAGAATCTCATCTCCAATGCTGTCAAGGCCCGAAAGGAACAGCATCACATATTTCCCCTTGAACACTTCAATACCCTGTTCGGTAAATTACAACAACAACAACAAAAAAAACACGCAAAGGGATAAGATCATTTACGATTATTTATTTTAAAATAAATTTAGTTTAATTGATGTATATTATTGTCAATAGAAAATATTTTTACACATATTGACATTTAATAAATATCAGTAACGCGGTACATGCCAACTAAACTCCACCTTAATATCCCATTTTCGTATAAACTTAGCATAACCGAACACAACAAGTGAACAAGAGAAAAGTTAAAATGATTGAGTGAAAGAAGTAGACAATTATAGTAACTCATGCTTTAACTCTAACCGTTTTAACCAGCACACCGCCATCATATAATAGGGGTATCTCGGATCCATTGCCATGGATCAGAATCCTCAAAAATTCCACAACATCTCTAATTTTGTTAGAGGCTTTCACACGCCCTCGATAATCATCTATCCTCTCTGCAACCAATGGAGCCAATATTATCCTATTAGCAGTTGAGTTCAAACTCCAAAGGATTGGAGGAACAGACACAGAACTAAGAATATGAACATACCTATTTGCAATCTGCATTTTTCCAGATGAGACCTCAACTTGAAAACAATCTTAGAAAGCCTGATTTGAAACTCGGATAATTTATGCTCTCTGAAACCACAGAATAAAAATAAATCAGTTACATCTAGATAACGTGACGGTTACATTTTTCAAAAAAGACAAAGTTAGTTACAGAAAACAAAATATATTAAAAGTAGTTATGTGATAGAAAAAATAAATAGTATGAGGGAAGAAGGATAGAGGATGACATACGAAACACCAACGAGGTTTCCAGAAGAAGCAACGATGGAAACAACGATCCAATAAACAACAAGAGGGATCTCTTGCAGGGCATCTGACAGAGAATTCACTTCCTCTGTTTCATAACCTCTGCCTGACCACATTGCCCATTCTTTTATGTACTGATACGCTTCCACTAACAATGCGACCAGTTCAGTGAATTCAGCAGAGACCCTTCTCTTCTCAACTTGGTTCAGCACCTTCAATGCGCTTCCAAGTTGGTCTGAGATTGCCATCCTATTAAGCCGCAAAAATTCTCCATATTCTAAAGCGAAAGCAGCTAGACTTATTACTGCTTTCGCATCCCACGAGTACCCTCTCAGCTGTTGCAGAATCCAAATCGTTGTCTGGTGTGCGCATTGTGCCGTTCCACGTGTCGTTATCATCTGTTACCGCCATCATCAATTAATTACCAACATTTCATTTTAATTTGCTTAAATTTATTTGTGATTATTAATAGCATCAAAACCCATAACATTATAACCTGACAAGAAATCCGCTTCAGTGTAGGGAAGTCCGGTTTGAAACTTGTAGAAATCTGTGACTGACCCTGTAAAACAATTAAAATGTTACTTTACTATAATTTTAAGGCTATGTTATTTCCTATAACAAATAATATAAGTGGATATTTCTGTGTGTTATATATATATAAATAGATGGAAAATAAATAGTCCAATTGTCAAAGTGAAAGAATGAATGGTGAATTACGTTGACTGAAGCAGCAGTTCCGGAAACCAAGATAGTGTTGGACACAAGGTTGAAAAGGGTGTCCTTATCGCACGTTTGATCATCATTGGCATGGGTCAGATAAACTTTGTGCAGGATTTGAGAGTCATCAAGCTCAAATGGGTTGGGAAGCTGAGCTTTCTGCTGTGCCTCGGTGGCACTTAAAGCTGCAATGGACAATGCCATGGCGATGATTAATTGTATGTTGTTGAGGTTGGTATTTGAAATCAAATGAGGCCGTGGCTTGTGCTAGTTGTAGATACTCCCCATATTTATAGGCTTTTAGAGTGCACCAAAACTTATACTTGCCATGATAACTGTTGAGTAGAGATCCCAAAGTGTTGAGCAGAGCCAGTAAAAAGATTACAAAGTAGATCGCTAGCTAGCTTGTGAAGCGGACTCTGAGCGTGAAACATGTTGAAACGATGGGGTTTTCTCAATATACCCTCGAGTGACTAGGATTCATGATGTGTGTCATATTAGCTTATCAAGGGTATAATTGACATTTTAGGATAATTATTTTCCCACACCTTTCTTTTTCTTTCTTTGTTTTGTTCTGTTTATACAAGAAGCTATTCTTTTTATGGGGGTGTGTGAATTTGAATATCGACAAACTTTTACTTTTGAGGAAGATAGTGGCAACTGGCATGTCACTGCGAAAGAAACAAGAACAAAACGTGGTATGTAAATTGTAAAGAAGCCTTAATCGATTGTATGGTATCAACATTATAGTGTTAAGTAGTTATATATAACTAGAAAATTGTTAAAATTATCATAATTTCATTATATTATATAATTTATGAATTAAATATGACAACTATTTGAAAATTATTCACAATAACACATTATGAATATAATTATTTGAAATTGCTCTCTTTACAATAAGGAAATTTTTTAATCAAATATATAAATTAATTGGATGAGAAAGTTTTAAATTTGAATCATGAATATGTTATTTTAAAAATTTGAAAAAAATTATTGTTTTACCGTGATTATATTCAATTTAAAATGAATTATTTTCAGCATATGATATATATATATATATATATTGTTTGGATTAAAAAATAATTTTTTATTGATTTACAAATTAAAAATTCAAATCAATATTCGATCTGAAAAACATCTACTCTCACGTAAAAAAGAAGCAAAGATATTACCTCTCATGAGAATAAAAAATAAATCTTAAACTAAAGGGATGAAAAGGTAGTTACTTGGTGAGTAGATAAGATCCTTTAAAATAATACTGTTTTAAAAGTAAGTAAGATGATATCTTTTTTTTTTTTTAATTTGATTAAAGGTTATATGAAGTATTTTAAATTAAACGAAAGAGGAATATCTTTATATATTCACTTTAGAGTAATTAACTTGAAGTGGATCCTTTAAGCAGCAGTATTTTGCTTTTGTGATCTCATACTTAATATTTAAACAAATAATTATATATTACTATAAATTAATTAACAAAAATTATTCGAAGTTCATCAAAGATTTTTGGTTCAAATTTTGGGTTTATATATAAAAAAAGAATTAGGTAACCTAGTGTGTAAAAGGAAATGTTACGTATCAGAAAAATAGACATATTTAGTGAACATGTGAGACTCAATCTCATTTGGTTAAATGTTAATAAAATATAAAAGTGTAGGATAATTTTAGATATCTGTTTGGTAAACCTTTTAGAATTAGAAACTTATATAAAGTAAAAATAATAATACACTACACAAAGGCCCATGTGAAAACTAAAAGCTAAACCCTAAATAATTATACTTAATTTCAGATTTAGAGATGACGCTCTTAAGGTAAATTTTCATTAAAAAGTAAATTTTCATGCTGCATAATATATTTGACAAAAGATATTGCCAATAAATGTTAATTAATATATAAAGAAAATTTTAATTTATAGAAGAAAAATATACACCTATATTTCTCATTTTTTATCTGATTCAACCTGAGGAAAGATATAATACTAATTTTTATAATTTTAATAGCAATGGATTTTTTCTTAGTGTACTACAACATTAGATGTGCTACTAAAAAATAATCATTATACATGAATACTGTATATAAAACGAAATCGACATTTAAAAGTGAATTAACTTTCACAAGTTAAGAAAGAGGATGAAATAATATATATATATATATATATATATATATATATATATATTAACTAAAGTATCTTCGAATTGTGCATATATTTATAAATATATATAAAATACAAAAAAAATATAAATTTTAAAAAATAAGAAAAAAAAATTTAATAATAAAAATATAAATGTTTGAAACTTTTAATATTAAAATGAGTTTAATTAAGTAAATATTTTTTTATGATAATTTTTAAATGTCTACTTTAAAATATTGTTCCATTAAATTTGAGTATCACCAATTGAAATAATTAAAGAAAATTAAAATATTTATTAATTGGAAAAAGATAAAAAAAAAATCTTCGTCAATCCTTTTTGTATTTGATTTATATATATATATATATATATATATATATATATATATATAATAACTATAAAACTTATAAAACATAATTTAAACTATAAAACATTTTGTACACTACATGACTATTTGTAAATATAAGTAGAATATTAAAATATAAATTTAAAATTTGAAGGAAAAAATAGTTGATTCTTGTTGATTTTGTTTTAAATAAACGTTAAATTTTAACATAATATAAAATAAAGTTTTTCTTATTTTATAACTTATGAGTTAGTAAAGAGAATGATAACTTATTATAGTAATACCAGTCGCATTTTGAAAATTTTCAATCACAAAAATTGCCAGACTATTTGAATATTATAATACATTTTTAGATTTGAATTTTTCTATCAAAATTTAAAATTTTATAATATAAAGTGTAGTAAATTTGTATTAATTTATTCTTATTTATTAAATTCAAGAACTTATATTTAAGAGTAATTTAACTTTTGTCTTTTTAAAAAATATTTTTTATTGTTTAAGTTGAATCTCATTTTAATTTAATTTTTTATTTTCTCTCTTATCTTTATTTTTATATGATAGTTACATTCAATTTTCATGTTATTTAATAAAATATTATTTAAATGAGGTAAATTTAAGAAATTATAATTATGTGTTTCTAGCAGAAAGTTCGAATAAGCAAATCAGAATGTTAATAAACTCACTAATTAGTACACTTAAATCAAAGTTCTATTAAAAACTCACCAGTAAGGGAAAGAATAAAACAGAAGTGTAGTGTTTTTGATGTTTTTAGTAATATATTTTAATTAAAATTAAAATTTTAATTTAATAATATGTTCAATAAAAATAAAAATAAACTCGACGTATTAAAAAAAATTATATATATATATATATATATATATATATATATATATATATATATATATATATACTGTAACTAAGTTGTGTATTTTGTTATTAACCTATTTAAAATCTATTTATCTTTATATATTATATATTTATATTTATTTTAATATATTATATTTATATTATTTATATAATATATATATATATAACTTATTTAATAAATTTTTTATTTCATAAATTTTAAATTTGTAAAGCTTTATAATCAATTATTTGTATAGTTTAAGTTTAATTATTGACCTTCTTTAAAATATAAATTTTACCTTATAATTTTATTAGAATAGATTTGATGAAGAAAAAAAAATCATTAATAGATAATAAGTTTAAACTTAAATGTTAATTTTTTTAGATAAATCAAATTTAAACATTTAAAATCTAACTCAATTTAACTTATTTTTATCTTTTAATATAGACCACTGTCAAATTAATAGGAATCAATAAATGTGTAAAATTTATTTTCTAGCAAAGAAGAGGTTGCTACTTATGTCCTTTTTGAATTATGATTTAAGAGGTCATGAGAATTCAGCTCTTTTTTATTATGGTATTTAATTTAATTTTTTTATTTTATATTAAAAATAATAAAAATAAAAGATTGTTTTTTTTTTATTTTTAATATAAAATTTTTTAAAATAAAATAAAAATAAGGTAATATTTTTATAAATAAAAATAAAATTAAGGCAGGATTTATATATATATGTATAAAAAGAGGATGGATTAATTTTAAAATTATTTTATTTAATAAGTTTTTTAAATTATTAAATTTTATCATCTAATTATTAAATTATAATTTTTATTATATAAATTAAGTTTATAAAATTTAAAAAATATTTAATATTTTATTAAATAATTTTAGATTAATATATCTTAAAAATAATATATTATATGTGTAATTAAAACTATTTAATAAAGAATTATTTTTTTTTAAAATTTTATAAAAATTTATAAACTTAATTTAAATAATAATAATTATTAATTAAATAGTTAAATCGATAAAATTTAATAATTTAAAAATTATTGAATAAAATAGCCTTAACATAAGTTATTTTAAAATAAATTATATATATCGTCTTATTGGAAACTGCAGCTAAAATTGTTAGTCAGAATTGCAAAACAGACAAATGAAAGCGCTAATATTTAGCTCCACCCATCATGATTTTAGCAATTGTTGTTGTTTGTTCATATTAAGCTCCTGTTTGCTTGAGCAATATATAAATGTATTGATTCTCTGTTGTCCCAAAGACGCAAAGTATAAAGAAAGGGATTTGTTGTAGGAATTGGAACAATTTGTGGGTTAAAATATGAGGACAAGAAATGTTAAAAGAAAATTAATTCATTATATGGAAGCTTTTCGTTCTTTTTCTTTATTAAGAACTTTTTCTTTATGCCTAGGCGCCATTCAATCATCAAAATTTCTAGAACAAGTATGTTTCTCTTTTATATTATTATTATTCAGTGTTCTTCAAGTTTGTTTGAATTCTTTTGTATTTACAAAAAAAAATTCTATGCTACTGAGAAAACTTTTGTTTCTCTAGTGTAAACGTTACTCTTGTATGAAAAATTAAAAAGAAAAAGGACTAGTTAGGAAACTGTTGATGTTTGGATCTTCCATGGAAGGATTCCAAGAGAAACGTCTACAGTGTGCTTCTTCCATCTAGAAGTGTTCATAAATTGGATCAATTTATTGTTTCAAATCATGATGCTTTTGTTCGGTTGAATTTAATTTTAAAAATCAATTTAATTCAATTCAGTTCAATTTTTTTTTTCTCTCTCTGTATATATATCAAATGAGAGGTGAGATTGTTATTGTGAAAAATAAGAATGTTTAATTTAAATCTTACAATCATATATGGACAATTAAAATTAAAAGTTATCTAATGATGATATTATTATTTTATAATATCACATAATTTGATCTTTTAATATTAACCTTATTCATATTTAAATCTATTAATTAAGATTCATTCTTCTCACCTGCACTAAAAGGTTAAATAAGTTATATACATAGAGAGAAAAAGAAATATATAATTTTACTAATTTTTAATATTTTTTCATAATTTTAATTTTTAAATTATATTCTATTACTTTTTAAAAATACATATTATTTTATTTTATTATAATCATAAGTTTATTAGTTTTATATTAATTTAAAATTATTTCTATTTCATATTTATATTATATAAATTTATATGTTATATAAAAAATTATTTAAAAATAGTGTGAAAAAGATAGTATATAAATAAATATATAAAAATCAAATCACCAATTCAAAAAACAAAATTATTAGACTGAATTGGATCAAATTAAAAGTATATTAAGACCAAAGATAGTATATTTTTATGATTAAATTTGATAATTTTTTTGTCTAACAACTATCTAAACCAAAATGGGAATAACTCTACTTTGATTGGGATCGAATTTTGAAGAATCAGGGAATTATCAAGATGAAACAACTAAAGGTAAAATGTTATAAACTGTAATTTAAAAATAAAATAATGTAAAAAAAATAAATTAGGCGAACTTATTATTGTATTGATTAGTGTATATTATATTTTTATTAATTTCATTAATGTTTTATAATTAATAAAATTATAGATACCCGTAAGATATATTCGAGGATAAACACTAAAATTGCTATATATTTGCAACCCTTATAAATATGAGCTGGCTCTGTGAGTATAGACATAAATATTATTCTATTTTGTTTGAATATTATATATTCATTTTGAAAGAATCGGGAGGGGATGAATTAGTTGTTTGGTTGAATAACAAAAATTCAATACAAGTAAAACAAGAATAATATGAACTTAAATAAAATAATAAAAATAAAAAGAGAAGTGAAATGTACAATGAGTTTATTTTGATTTAGTCGTAGCATGTAACTTACTTTAATTCTGATGCAGTAGCTCATTATATAGAGGGGAACAAGTTGGAATTACCCAAATAAAGGAGTAGGAGAATGTTGGAAAGGTGACAGCAAAACATTTTTTATTCAATTGGCACATCTCCACGAAAGGGAACAAGAAAACACGTTGGAACCAGATTGAGGCTTCCTGCTATTACCATGTATCCTAATTTCTAGTTGGATGTATACTTTTTTCAAACAGAACATTTTAATATAACTTTGCTTTTAAAAAAAATGTAACTTACTTTAATTTCAATTTACAAATAATTGTTGGAGATTTTTTTTACTTTATGTTGAATTTTTATTATAAGAATTATAATAAAATTCTTTTACCTTGAACACAAAGTAGTATGCACAGTGATTTTTTTCTCCTAAATACATCACCAAAAATTCCCTTGATCTTTTCTTGAAATAAAATAATATGGATTATAAAAGGAAACTCTTAATACTACTTAACTTTTTTCCTTTTTCACCAAAAAATAATACTATTATATTTGAATTATAATAAATTTTTAGTTCTCCGTTTAGAGTAAGTTTACAAATGTAAATTAAGCTCTAAAAAATCTGAAAAGAACAAAGAGTGTTTCAAAACTAGATTTTTTTTTTTTATATTTTTCTCTAATTTTATTGTATAATACTTAGTTAAGCGTCTTCTATTCGTATCCAACGTGTTTCCTTACCTTTGTTAACCGCTAGAGTGATGCTTTGGTTCAATAAATAGTCTCTTTAATTCATGAAATGTCCATCTCGCAAAATAGGAATAATTTAGAATAGTTGCTGGTTTCGTGTGTAGTAATGGTTAATTCGCCTAGTAGTGCTACTATATGACACCTAATTTTTACCATTTTCGCATAACATCCCATTTTGATGTTTCAAATGTTAGAGAACGATTCTTTCTTCATTAAAACTGAATCTCAATAAAAATTAAGTAGAAAAGTTCTATTATAATCATTATATATAATTTAATTCCAAATATTAATTATTATTTTTTTCAAAATTTTACTAAATAAAGTTTGATATTCAATCAAATATCATCTGTTAAATTTTAGTTGCAACATATTATAAGATATATTTCAAAGAAATCAATCACAATTAAAAAGATAATTAAAACACATGTAATTTATTCAAAATAGCACAAATTTTTCTGATGCTTAAACACTTAACAACTATCTTATAAACTGAAAATCTAATACACTTCCATACTTTTCCTTGAAACAATTATGGTGACCCACATTCATATCTAACAAGCATTTATACCTTGGAATGAATACTCCTTTCATGAAGCATCATCTCACTAACTAGACTATTTATCATAAAATATTTCTCTTAATGTCGTAAAATAAAGAGGTTAATTATGATATACTATTAGTATAAAGTTTTACATTGTTAATTAGTTAAAATTTATATCTAATATAAATTTTAAAAATAATTAATAAATTAAAATAAATTAGATTTTACTATGTTTAAACTTGCTTTAATTTTTATATTTAAATAAGTCTAACTTATTTACTTAATGTATAGACATTTTTTAAGATTTGATTTAAACTTTTAAAATGTTACTTGTAATAAGATTTTTTAAATAAATAAAAATTTATACTTGATTAAATAGGTCAATAAAGTTAAACTTATAGATAAATTAGTTAATTAAACCTTTAAATAGAATAATTATATATTCTCAAAATAATAATAATAATATTATTATATTACTTATATTTATTTAAATAAGTCCACCTGTTATACTTTTTTGCATGACTCGAAGCCTATTCTTTTATCTAATAGGCCCTCGACCTCCTGCATACTTTCCATCTCTAACTAACAAAGTTAATAAATTTTAATAAAATATTAATATAAATATTTTTACACTATTAATGTATTTTAATTAAATTTTGAAAGAAGTATATTAATTTTTATATAAATCAATTCTAATATAAATTTTAAAATAATTATTACAAATTTTAATAATATTTAGTTAAAATTTAATTGAAATGAAATAACAAGGGTAAAAAATTAACAATTAACATTATCATTCAATTATGATTGATGATATTATTAAAACTTGTTAATTTTTATAATAATTAGTTGAAAGGTTATATCTACCACGATTTTTAATTATTTGACAATGTAATATACAAATAATGTATCATATTAAATTTTTTTAATTATATAAAAATTTATGATCACTGGTTAATACAATTTTTTATATTATTAATATATTTTAATTTAATTATAAAAATATTAATTTTATAATATTATTGGTGTAAAATTTTTTATATCATCAACCAATTAAAAAATATATCCAATATAATTTTTATAAAAAAATTATTTTTAATTTTGTGATAATTTGTGATTAGATGTCAATGTAAAATGATCTTTACAAGGAGTATTGATAGAAGGATTCTTTTTAAGTTTTTCATAAATTGTAATTTGAAATTTAAAATTTTTTGTGTTTAGTATAAATATTTTAAAAAGTATTCTTTGAATCTTAGTAATATTTTTTTTAATTATACTTTTATTAAAACATTTCAAGGTCACGATGATAATTTAAAATTCTCATGAAAAATGAGAGTGTTAATTATACTTATCATAACATTTGCGTAAAATTCTAAACATATTAAACACATTATAACATTTTCAACAATTATTATTTCTAAAAAATATAATTTCTGAAAATGAAAAAAAGTGTTCACATCAAATGTCTCCTAATAGTTATATCCAAAAATGTATCGTAGATCAACTTATTTCAAATATAATGATTCTTTATCTTTTAAAAATTCTTTCAAAAAATTGATAAAAATGATTATTTATTTAAAATAAGTTAAATCAAACACACGCAAAACTTTCAACGAGTTTACGTAACTATTTTAAAAGGGTTATTTATATATTATAAGTATTAATATAGGAAACGAATCAACTAAATCTAATTGTTAAATAATATGATTTTAATAAGATAATCATACAAATTAAATTTTGAAATTATACATACATATAATTTTATGTTTGATATTTAATTATATTTTAAATAATTCTGCTAAGTAGTATTCTTAGGGCACATAAAAAATTAAAGTTAATTTTTTATTAAAAATTATATAAAAGGTTCATTAATAATAATTTTTAATAAAAAATTATTCTTAATTTTTTAATCAGAAACTTTAATATTCTGGTTAATATTTTATATTTTAAAAAATATATTCTATATTAAATTAATATCATTTAATAAATTATTAAATAAATTTTAAATTTAATACAATGTTATTTACTTGATTTACATAATAAATTTTTTTATTTTAATAATTAAATTTATATTTACATAAATTATTATATAGAATAACTTTTACATAAATTATTTTAAAAATAAGTTGATTTCTTCGCATTAACATGCACTTAATAAGGTAAACAAGCTTTGTTTATTCAACGTATTATCAATTGTATTGTGTTTAATCTTGTCATATTACCAATAGAATAAGCCTCTTTTAGTATGCTTGTCGCCAAAATAATGAAACACATTGGTTTGCTTTTACAGATTCTGCGTGGTTCATTATTTCTGAACAAAAACAATCATTAAACCAACAATATTTATTTTCATGTATTTAAAAACATATCATAAAAGAAAAAAAAAACTAGTGCAAGCATTGGACTAATCCACTGCCAAACTAATAGAAGAGAAATCACATTTAATTTTTACAACACAAAAAATATAATTTTTGTTACACATAAAATAAAAATAAAATAAGAAAAAGTGTGGATAATATATTAATATTGGTAATGTAACATAAAAATAAAAAAAAATTGTAAAAATGTTGAAATAATATATTGTAGAAATAATATATATCTTTTACATTGGGATTGAATAAATTAGGTTAAAAGAAAAGAATAATTTAGCAGAGAATTTAAAGTTTTAAATTTTAAAATATGTTGTTGGATTTTTTTAGAAAAATTTTAAATTCAAAAAAAAATTTAAAAATTAAAATGGATAAATTTTAAATATCACAAAACTGAGAATTTTAAAAATTCTGTCTTCTGCTCCACTCGCGGGCCTCCTACGATCTTTTTGTTTTTAACTAAAATCTTACTTACCATTGTAATAAATTGTTAATTTTTAATTTTTTAATCTGTGAAAATTTTTTGATCCAAATCATAACTTTTTATTTTCAACTAAAATTTTAGTTAACAGTGTAATAAACTTTTAATTTTTAATTTTTTAACCTGTAAAAAGAATTAAAAATTTGGTGCAAATCATACAAAGTATGATGTCAGTTTTTATACTCTGATATTTTTGTTTTAAATATTTTATTTATTAATATTATTTTAATTTTTAAATAAATAATAAAAAAATAAATTTTACATATAGAGAAAATTAAATTATTTTATTCAAATAAAAATTAAATTTTTTTATAAAAAACATTTTTAAAATGAAACCATTTCAATTAAAAGTATTTGGATTTCTAAAAATTTTAAATTCTTTAAAATGGTGAAATGATTGATGTAAACTAGAGGGTTAATGAATGAGAAAGTGAATGCCCATTAACAAAATAAAGAGAGTTGTTTTACTCTGTGAACACATAATCTTAATTAATGAAGAAAACTGGATATAACAAAACAGACATATCGAAACCATTATTCAATTCCTAGCCACAAAAGGGCATCACACCATGCATTTCATGTGTATGGCCAGACATATATATAGTAAACAAACAAAAATTGAAGCAGAACTTGAGCGTTGAAGAAAAAGCAGACTTGAGCAGCTACTTGATCCCCCCACTTGAATCAGATACCGAAACCATTTTGAGCATCGCGATGGCAGCACTTGTAATTAATAGATGTGACCTCCATGACACGGCCACACGTGGGATTTGGGCACGTTATGGTAGCTATGACATTTGAACTATAGTTATCAACATTGACAATTTCACATGTTTGACGAGCAGATATCTCTTTGAGCTTAATCTCATAGTATTCTTTGAAGGCAATGTCAAATCCTTCTTTCTCAAGCAATTTCTCTTTCCAATTATCAAACTCAGCCACAGTTTGGTACACAGCCTCACCATGACCAAGAAGCTTAATGTTATACCCTTTGCTGAGAATAACCCACCCTTGTGGATCTCGTTTGAGGCAAAACAAGCTCTTCACTATTTCTTGAATCTCACAATCCACGCCCCCTTGATGCCTCTTGTTCTGTTTCTTCCTTTCTATACCGATCCAGAAACCAGGAACACGATTCGCCTCATTCTTCCCCAACTCGTAATGCTCTATTATAACATCCGCATTCTTGATACTCCCATGCCTTTTGATTTTCTCCATTTCCAGATCGAAGTCTTGGATCCACTTCTTGTTCGCACCTCCATAGATAAAGATATACCTGTCCTCTCTCACCTGATTCACGCCATAAAAATAAATAATGTTACAATATTTCCAATAGTGTGAGGCCTCTAATTAAATAATCTACTTGATTATTTAGGCCCATTAAAATTTAATAAGTTGATAATGAATGATATGTCAATTAATGTAAAATTATATGATAAAGAAAATAATATTTATATAAATTAGTAGTATAAGAAAGAAAGTTGAAATGTGTGAGGTAACCTGTAGTCCAGGGGTTGCTTTCTTGAGTAATTCCCAAAGCCACTTCCATTTTAGATGAAGATCATTACCATCACTTTCTCTGAAAGGGAAGGCTTCAATTCCCCATTGAAAGATGACGCCCATGGCGTTTATATTGAGTATGGTACCTTGAGGACTGAACAATGGGATAATAGGTGTCCCTCCGTAACCTAATCTTTCTGGATCTGTTATTATCTTAAGCCCCGGTAACTGAGAGAAGTACTCCACCACGTAAAATTTTATGCTTCTTTTCAAAGCTTTGTACTGTTCCTTACGCCCATCGTCCCATCCAACCACAATGGGAATCCACAAAATCTTGAAATCTTCTTTTCTGAAACCTTTTGCCTCTTTTGGATTTTCTAGCAGCCTGTCATGGATTGAATTCAGAAGCGAAATCTCATCTCCAACGCTATCAAGCCCCGAAATGAAAACCAACACATGCTTCTGCCTGAACACTTCAATACCCTGTTTGGGGACATCAAATTAAAAAACATTAACTAATTTTAACATATCCAATGCGAGACAACAATAGGAATTGAATCGTTAATGCAAGCAGTAAAACGAACCGTTTTAATTAGGAAGCTCCCTTCAAATATGAGGGGATTCTGACTCTGATTTCCATTTCGGTAAATCAGAGCCTTCAAACAGTCCACAACATCTTTTGGCTTGTCAAACGCTTTCCTTCGGATCACGTAATCGTCTACATGGCCTGCAACAAATAAAGATAAAGCTCATACCAAACCCTTTTACTGGGTCCCAAATCTAAAGGATTGAACAAACATCAAGCAATTAATTCATTTACCTATTTGCTCTTTGCAAATTGTTAGATGCAGTATCATATTCTTAACAACAGCAGAAAGTCTCTCTCTGTATTCTGATAATTTATAATTCCTGAAAAATTAAAAAATATTCCCTATCATTTGTTTTACATTTCATTTCACATAATTCCAAAGGAAGAGTGTTTTGACATGAGATGTTAGATTATGTTATATATATGAAATAATGAATTGAATAGAGCAGAACTAATAAAGATGTTAGACTATTGAGGTAGGGTTGGAATAGTTGAAAAAAGATGTTAGACTAAAAAATAAAGCGCAACTTACGATACACCAACGAGGTTGGCGGTGGAAGCAACAATGGAAGCAATGGTCCAGTATACAACAACTGGGATATCTTGGAATGCTTCAGTCAAAGCAGGCACATCCTCTGGATCATAACCTTCAGCAGACCAAGCTGCCCACTCTTTAATGTGCTGAAACACTTGCACTATGTATGTCACCAATTCAGTGAGATCAGCAGACACCTTTCTGGTTTGAACTTGATTCAGCTGTTTCAATGAGTTTCCAAGCACATCTGTTGTTGTAAACCGATAAAGGTGCACATAACTTCCATACTCCAAAGAGAAAGCAGCTATGCTTATCAGTGCTTTTGCATCCCAGGAATAGCATCTCAGGTGTTGGAGAATCCACAATGTTGTTTGGTGGACGCAATGTGCAGCACTGCGTGTGGATATCATCTGTATCACCGTTTCTACCAATTGTTAGTAACTAATTTGCTTCAACTTTCATCTGCCAATATAACATGTACATAAAAATTAACCTGGCAAGAAATCAGCTTCAGTGTAATGAATTCTGGTTTGTAACTGGTTATGGGAATCTGGGATTGACTCTGTAAAACAATTAAAATGTAAGGTATTATGTTAGATATAGCATTTTTATATTCGTGTTTAATTATTTAACTTCCTAAAGCAAATAATAAACAGTTGTAATATTTTGATAATAGCTAATGATATTATTTAAGAAGTATTCAATGTAACTAAATAAATGAGATATTGACAGTGGTAATAATAATGATAGGGTTTGTAGAAATTATGAATTACCGGAAGGACAATGTTGGACACAAGATCGAAAAGAATCTTGGAATCGCAAATTTCATCATCATTGAGGTGGGTAAGATAAACTTTGTCCAGGATCTGAGAGTCATCAAGATCAAATGGGTCTGGCAGGTGAGCCTTCTGTTGCGGCAAAGGGGCATTTATTGAAGCAGAATTGGACAATGCCATGGTGATTCAACCTGAGAATAGTGTATCCTCTAAGGTTTGTATTTGAAAGCAAATGATGAATGCTTTCTTGCTTTGAGGTGTTAGTGGTGCTCAGCTTGATTATTTATAGGCACGAGTGCGTGAGAGTTTAAACTTGGAATAGTGACTTCAGCATAGAGACAACTCTGAAAGGAACGGAAAATAGATAGGACAGAATAATATGTAAAGTAGCTTCTGATGTAGTTGTCTCTAAACGTGAAACATGCTGCTCCAATGTGCTGTTCACAACATATATACCCCTATGGCTTCGGTGAGGTTTGTGAATTAATTGTGAGATCATAAGAGTGAGGATATAATTGGACTTTTGTTAGAAGTGCACCAAATTTATTTTTCTGGAATGTGTGTGAAGTGAATATGGCCAAACTTTTGCTTTTTGCCCAAAGATATGATATGTCACCACAAAAGGAAAGAAAGAAAAAGAGATAAACCATATATGATCAAACCGAACGTTCAAGGAAACAATATTATATAAACCTTAAAATTTTATATGCATTTTATGTTATTACTTATTTACAATATATAAGATATATAATACGAAATTCTTATTAGGTTATATATATATATATTATCTAAACATAAGTGTCCTTGTTTGATTTATATTCTAATGATTTTGAACAATTTATAAATATCCATAACAAATTGTTAATTAAAAATTCTATTTTTCCATATATTTTGTTGTTGATGTAATTCTCGTCAGTCAGTCAGTCATTATTGTATTGATTGATATTGTTTGCTTATGAATAATATTTGTGAAAAATAATTTTTATTTTTATTTTGATGAAAAATAAATAATAATAGTAGTATTATTTGTTAGAATGATTATTATATAATGAGAAATACCAATGAAGTAAAAATAAACGACATAAAAATAAAAATACATATAACTGGATTAAAGTTAGAAATTGTGTGTTTAATATAAGATGATTTGAAGCAAAGTATTTCTTTCGAAGTATCCAATAATTTCTTTTTGTGCTTGAAACGTGTCTGGAGATAATTATAATTGGAAGGTAAGAATTTTTTTTATATTTATTTAAAATATTTTAATAATCAATGACATTATTTATTATAATATAACACATCAATGTTTATCTTTAAATCTTCTAATGATAGTTTTAGAATCAAAATTAGATACGAAAGGAGAAATCCTCATAATATAATAGTATACAATATTAAGGAGAAAATTATTTGATATTAAAACTTGAATTAATAACAATATGACATACAAATAATAGTAGCTTATATATCAATTTTATAAACCAATGGAATTATTTATTAGATGTATCATTATAAATAGTACAACCCATTTTTTATTGGCATATAATATTTATACTAACATTTAACATTCATTTCCCAAAGATATACCAATGGAGACAAATCCAACAAGCACTAGTGTATGATCTTTTTTTTTTTTTTTTGGTGCTGCAGGAAATTAATAGAAGATGAAATTGATAATTTATAAATGAAAGAATATTTTCATTTGTTTCAATTAACATAAGAACTTGAAGATATATATTATTGAAATATTGTGATGAACAGAACAGAATGGGTAATATGTTGAAGACAGATATATTATTATTTTATATATATAATGTTTGCGTACGTCAGTTAGAAAGCTATTAACCCGTGCACTTTAGGGTCAATTCGTTACTAAGAAGAGTAATTGTAACATTTACATCTCAGGGGAAAAAAGAAAGGCAAAAGTACTAAATGATCACTTCGCTGGATATAACGAAAAAGCATAAAAAAGAGAATATGTATAGACAGACATATGAGGTTTGAAAAAAAAAAAAAAGCTTAAATGAAAAATTAATTCGTTAGATGGAAGATTCATTATTTCATTTTTTCTTTCTTTAACAACTTTTTCTTTATTATAAGTAGTCAGTCAAACGTCCGTTAAAATGTCTATAACAAGTTTTTCTTTTACGTTATTCAGTGTTCTTCAAGTTTCCTTATGCTTGCTTTTCTGCTTTGTTTGTCTAGTAAACTTTGTATAATTGTTAACCTTTTGATGGGAAAAAAATTGTTATCATAAATGCCAAAAATTAAAATTAAAATAAGATAGCAGAGATGAGGAGAATCAAGAAGAATACCCTATAATTAGTAGAACTAATTGGGAGTCATAATGGCGTTTTCTCATCTTCTGCTCCTATCCCCGGCTATGAAGAAGGCCTTATTTGTTTTTTTTTTAAAAAAAATTTGTTTGATGGATTCTGTTTAGAAAATTATTTTAATAATAATATTATTTTTAGTTTTTAAAACTAAAAATTGAAGGATATTTTATTTTTTTTACTATTCATATTTGTTTTTCTATATATTATTCTACTTTTTTCTACTTCATTTTATTTCTTGTTAAAAAATATTTTACAAAATAATTTTTAAAAACTAAAACCCAAAACTATAATCAAACTTTAAAATTTTCTCATGTCAATTTCATTGCAGGAAAACAATCATGTGAAGAGATATATCATTTTTTAATACAGAAAAAATGTATAAATATAAAAACCTTGAAAAGACTCCATTATAATTTGTGGAGTCTCGCAGATTAAGTTGGACCGGTTTCTCATATAAACTCCATGCTTTAATTTAACCTTATATATTAATTATTTACACCTTCAAATCTACAAAATTAGAGATATGATACTCTCACCTTATGATTTAAGTATGCTAAGAGCATCTTATTCTTGCAATTAAAGAGAGATGCATTTTTTTTACGTCAAATTTATATGTATGTGTGTATGATCTCATTTTCTAGCAACCATAAATATAAACAATTGTCTCTTTAAAACGCCACCTTCTATCAATTTCATATAAACTTCTTTTAATATTATAATTCATTGTGCAACAATTATTTATTTTTAAACAAAATTCCTTTAAAGTTTCTCTATAAGAAAACCAGGGGGAAGAGCACGGGTTTCTTCATTTGAAATTGATTGTAAGTGTACGAGCCATGCTCGTATAATTTGATATGTGAAAACGCTTTAATAAAACTTCATATTTACAAAGAAAAGATAAAATTTCACTAAAAAAATGTCTTTATACTGACAAAAAGCCAAATATTATAGTATCTAATAGTATAATCTTTGTCTCTAAAATATTAAATTATTAATATACATATTGGGAACAGATGCTAGCAATATAATATCATACTAATAATATATCTACCAATTGAAGAGCAAAAAAAGATATGTAGATGCATTGATGTTAAATGTCAATTTTATATATCAACAAAATTGTCTGTTATTGTTAGTATATGTATTATTTTTTTTATATTGCATATATTAACTAATTAATTTTTTTATAACCAAAGACATATCTATAAAGGCAAGTCAAACAATTAACATGTTTTGGGTTAATATACATTTTTTTAAAAAAAAAATATATTTGTTCTAGATTCTCTACTTTTCCACCCTTAGGTGAAAAAAAATAATTTTGTTTTTCGATCAAAACACCTACTTTACACTATGCCAACGGCTCTTTTCTCCTTGTTCTCATATTTTCTTTATGCTTATATTTTATTCAGTTTAATTCTGGTGCGTAGGAAAGCCCTAGTGTCTATATGAGTACTATACATGTGTAGACACGTATTTCTTTGTATGGTAGATTGGTGAACTATATGTACCGTGTCATTCTATGAAACACTCAAAGGCTAGAATTGTGAGAGATTTGTACCCAATGTGAAAGAAATCAAACTCTTAAAGCATGTTGTAATCATTTGGAATGTTGCACATGAGTTGCTTCGTGGAGAAAAACAAAACACTATATGGATGCTCTCGGTATCCCTTTAATTTTACTTTCTTTAACCGATGGGTAGCTAAAGTGCTGCACAGATGTTTTTAATTTTTTGATATTTTTTAGTCATGAAATTGCAACCCTGGATGTGATACTTAGATAGTAAGTTTGAGTTATATGACTTAATTTCATATTGTTATGTTTTACTTGAGATACTTGCATGAATGAGTAAAGATTTCCCTGATCAGATATGTCAAAGTACTTTATCTGTTTTTTTGTCTTCCAGTTTTAATTATGAAAATATTATTTTTCTTTTTATTTTCAAATTTTATAAAAAAAAGTAAAAAAAATAGTTTTTTAATATTTTGTGCACAATTTATGAAAAAATGAAAATAAATGAAATTTTTGTAATTAAATTAAATAAAAAACAGGGCAAACTAACACAGAAATAAAAATCAAACTGGCCTTAAAGGTCCCCCAGAGAAAATGATATTTTTTTTGTTGAAATGAATATTTATCCCTCCAACATGAGATGATCTACAATAAAGGTCTACTATGATTTGTTTTAAAGGTTTAGTTGGTATTAAACTGAAGTTTTTGGAATTTTTTAATGGTTATTTGGAATTTGATATAGAATTGACCTATTAATTTAAATTGTAATATCAATTTTTTTAGAATTAAAATCCTAATTTCATTTGACAATTTTATGCTATTAGAAAATAATTAGTTTAAGTCATTTTTAATTCTTAGCCAACGCTCAAAACATTGTCAGTATCATGTGCTCAAGCCGAAAAGCAAAAGACTTGCCTCTTTAACTTCTTTTTCATTTGGGTAATTATACTTTTCTATTTCAACTGCTGTTTATTTTTAGTTACAATTTCAACAGCTGTTTAACTTACACTACCTTCTTCTTCTTTTTCTTTTTAAGTTACATTTCATTCTTTGAAAGATGAAACGTTTACGTTTTAACTCATTAATCTCTCCTGTGAGAATAATATACTTTTCACAATGAAAATAGTGTCATTTAGCATCTATTAATGAAAGGAGATCGCATTATTCAATTTCTATTCTCATTAAAACTAACATATTGCGGGCATGTATTATATGGATAATTTTAAATTTGAATGAAATTTAAAATTAAAAAATATAAATAATATTTTAAAGTGATATTCTATATATGATTATATAACCAAATTTATCATTATGATTCTCATATGATACATCCTCTCTCTATATAAAATGTATTAAATAAGAATGCTCATTTAAATAAAAATGTAAGAATAAATTTTTACTATGAAAGCTTACTATAAATGATCAATATTAGAATATCAAAATTATATAATTTTTTAAAAAAATTACACCATGATTGTATGATTTATTTTTTAATTTTAATATTATATATATATATATATATTTGAGATGCAGAGACACCTAAATTTTATTTCTTTCAATAAATTTTTTTATACACATTATCAAAATTTGAACTCTATCAATATAACGTGAACACGTTTAAGAAATATAATTATCCACCAGCTACATATGTGATTTATATATATTAATTGTATGTTATGAATTAATTTTTTAAAATTAAATAAAATTTATATAAAAATAAATTTAAAACAGGTTTTTTAATTTTTAACGATGAATATATATTAAGAAAAATTAACAGAATAAATATCTTAAAATCGAACATAAATTTTTAAAAATAAATTATTAAAATAATGATATATAATATTTATTATTATATAAGTTAAATTAAAATTTTCAAAATTAAAATTAAAATTAAAATTAAATTAATAATATTTAAATTTAATTTATTAAAAATATATAGTATATTAAAATTTAAATTAAATTAACATTAAAAATAAAAACAAACATTAAATATAAAAATTAAAGTAAGTTGATAATAATTAAAATAGCATTTAAACTTGTTTTTAGAATAACTTTAATTTAATATGGAAAGATAGACTGTCGAATATGTTTTTATTATTGAGTTGATTTAATTTTTTAGTGATACACGTGTCAGACATCAAATGGGGAAGTGCAGAGAAGTAAAGGTGAGGTAGTCGCACTATATACCGATCGCGCCATTCGTGTTGTCTTCCTCAGTGCTCACTCTTGTTTTCGCTCGCATTGTCGCTTCATCCCATTATTCTAAGGTAATGCCCCTCTCAACTCTGTTCTTCTGTTTCCTGCAATAATTTCTATGCATTTTTGTTTTCTGCTTCTAAATACGCATCATACAGTCATACTTAGTGGTTTCCCCGATGAATGGAAGAAACCCCTTTAGTTTGGCTGTTCAAACCTCTTTGCTACTACTTTAACTCTCTAAAGCAGTTTCGGTCGAGTCTCAGTTGAAAAACCCATTGAACTTGTTCCCTTTTGTTATGGGCACTAGTTATTCTGTAAGAAGGGCTTTCATTCTCGATGTTGGTCAATGGGCATGAGAAGAATTTAATTCATTAGGCTTTTAAATCACAAAAGTAAGGTTTTAGTTCTGATTCTGGTTATTCATGTCTCTTCTCTCTGCCAATTCTTTGCTGATGAATTCAGATGAATTGCATATGCTAGCTGTTTGGGAATTATGTATTTTTCTGATGATTTTTCTGGTCTGTATCTTCCTTATTTGTTTTTAATGTTATGTTTTTCTTATTAGCTATCCTTAATTCCTGTCCTCTTTCTGGTATAAATGAGGCACCTAATAATGTTTTAGGTGCGGTAAAAGGAATAAAGCATTTTATCTTTGTTTTCTTGTTCTTTCAGTAGCACTTTAGCTGATTATTGCTCTTCCCCTTTAGGGGTCTATGATCAACGTGGGAGCATGGATTTACTTGTTTCTCTCAGCAATATCAATATGCATGACTTTCTGGTTTAGCTTCTTGTTTTATTTTTATTTATAAGGGGACCTTTGGCTAGCCACTCTCCCATTGAGAATGGGGTTGGGAGCAAAACCAATTGCTGGAAAAAAAAAATTAAAAATGATGATCGCTCAAACCTGTAGGTTGTCTCAACTTTGGACATGTGAATTGTAATTGACAAGTGAAAACAAATAGAAGCACATGAATTTTCAACTGCCTTCTTCTCGGTTTTTTTTTTTTTTTTTTGTGTTTGCTAAATAGTATATTCTTTTGCACGTACTTCATTTTATATTCTTTTAGATGAATCATTGCTGGTATTTATACCCCTTTGGTTTTGTTGTGGCATTTTGTCAAAACTGAGTTGCTGATACTTTTGAGTCAGGCTTCTGTGCATCTGTCAAAAAGGGTGGTGGTGGTCAAATGCATGAGGCTCCTATCATTGTGTGGCTTGCAATTTTATCTTTGAAAAAATGATATCTAATTGATGACCATGATTTTGTTACAGAACTGTGCATAGTCATTATTTGGATTTGTGTCAGACAACTTTTGTGCATTTCCTATCAGTTGCTTCAGTCATCATATTGCCATTATTGTAAGCATAGTCATAGTTAGAAGTTAATAACTTTTGGAATGTTAATTTGTTGAAGTTGATGGTTTTTGTGCTTCTGTGGTTAAAATTGTGTGATAGTTTTATAGTTAAGAGATCATGAATTAGTAAGTTTTGTATCTATACCCATTTTATGTAGTAAGTAGGAACATGTGTCTTTATTTGAAAAGTTGTAAAAAAAAAGATTCCAGCAACTGCATATGGTTGTTATTTGGATTTGAGTCAATCAACTTAGCTGCTTTACTCATCATATCTTATTATTGCAACCAAAGTTGTAGTTACAAGTTAACAGCTTTGAGAATGTGTATTTGATGTAGATCAAATGAGGTTTTGCATCTTCTGGATAAAATTTGAATTGTTGTTTTGTAATTCAAAGAGCATCAAGTATAAGCAGTTTTGTATCTACTCACAGTTTTGTAGTAAGTAGGAACATGTGTGTCTTTATTTGAGAAGTTGTAAACTAGAAAAGGTTACATGTTTATCATCTACATACAAATGGTTGTAAGTGTCTTAACTCTGATTGAGTAGATACGATTTTGGTTGCATACTGACATTAGTCTCCTAGGAACAAAATTTTGATATTCATTAGTTTAATTATTAGCATTTCCTGCAAACTTTTAATTTAAAGAATACTTGTGCCTTTGGATATATATATACTGGTGTTCTAATATCATTTTATGCCATGCTCAGAAGAATAAGGAAGAAGTAACAAATATAACAATGTTTCTCAAAGTCCAGCTGCCCTGGAATGTCATCATTGCAGCAGAAAATCTGCAACCAGAAAGTCTCATGCTTCAGCGAGCAATCATCATCCGTCTTCTGAGTGACTTTGCTGTGAAGAAAGCAACCAAAGATCTGGGATACTATCTTGCAGTGACAACGCTGGAGAAAATAGGAGAAGGAAAAGTCAGACAACATACTGGGGATGTGCTCTTCCCTGTTGTTTTTAATGCCATTACCTTCAAGATTTTCAAGGGTGAGATATTAGAGGGTGTTGTCCACAAGGTTCTAAAGCATGGAGTTTTCATGAGATGTGGTCCAATTGAGAATGTCTATCTCTCAAATTCAAAGATGCCTGATTACCGTTATGTTCCTGGTGAAAACGCATGCTTCATGAATGAGAAAATGTCCAAGATTGGAAAAGAAGTCACTGTTCGCTTTGTAGTGATCGGTACAAAGTGGATGGAGGCAGATAGGGAATTTCAGGCATTGGTCAGTTTGGAAGGCGATTATCTGGGACCAACTTCATCTCCTGATATTTAGCTTAATTTTCATGTAGTTTGTTTTATTACTTTGTTACTTTTCTTGGTGAGAGGCTGAGAGCAACCTCATTTTGCTGTGGAACTTGGTATTTTCTCTTTCCTGGGACAAATCATGGAACCTATTAACCAAATTAACGCATCTGGGTTTAGTTTGTGAATAGCAGATATGTGCTCTGTATATGCCTATGTTCCTTCTCGTTGTTGGTCTTCTTTAATCAATTGAACGCACCATTTACTTAATTTCCCTGCTTTTTTTTATTGAATGACTTCTTGAGGGTTTTACACATCTTTGTCAGCGTAATATCATTTTAACAAAGCGGAAAAGTTACTCAATCATACAAACAATAACTTACATTCAGTTACATCCGAATGTAAACCAACGGATGCTTTTTTATCTTCCTGTTAGAATTGTGGTTATCAGGTAGTCCCTTGTTTATTTGCAGTAACATATTGATCAATCAATAGAAAGTGCAATAAAAGGAGTCAATTTCCTCAGTAACTCTACTCTTCTGCGATAGAACTCCTCAGGCTGCATTGTTGGCCTAGTTGCTTTTACAGATTTGTTTCTCTACTATTTAATTGCTGAATGATGGAGTGGCGAGACCTGTTGTCTTGTTTTTGTAGCAGATAAGGTGTCTCACTTAAGTGCTGACTATTCTCAAGCTAAAAGCTCTTGGGATTCAAATTTGCTATTTTAGGAAAGGTGAGGTGAATGTATTGAAGACCTTAGCTTCCTTTTACAACCATTCTACATTATAAATTTCTTCTAGGCCAACCGTTCTATTGCTGGAAAAGCTTGATGTCAAACTGGTGTCTCCAAGCATCATGCAAGAGTGCAGAACCCAGAGGGAGAAGTGGGAACTAGAGGATAGTGGTATGAGTAGGAAGTAGGTGAAAATTCCACAGCAAACAATCCTCATAGATATAAACTTAAAATTCTTGGGGGGAGTGGGGGTGGGAGAAGCTTCAAAAGGGAATCAAAAGAATAATCTTAGATTTTAGTTAAACGTTAATTAATATTTAAGGATTTAATGTGACATTAAAGATTTCCTTTTGAGATGAGTCTTTAAATATTTAGATTATTTGGATGTTAGTTTAAATTTTGAGAAAACTATTTTAATATTACAAATATTCAAAAAACTAAATTAATAAGTTATATTTTAAAACAGCCAAAATAATAATTAAACCCAAAAAATTAAATGCCCACCTCATCTTATTTTTTCTATTGTCATTACAATATCTTTTATTTTTTAATTATTACAACTTAGTTTCGTTATCAACTCTCCTTTATTTATAATTCTTGAATTCTCATTTTGATTCTCAAAATCTTCATAAATTAAAATCATCATATCATTTTAAATTCTCTTTCACTCAATATACTAATTAAAACATCATATTTTATTATTAAAACCTTAACCTTGTTTCTTATAAAATCTTATCCTCGTATCCTATAATTTTTTTTTACTTTTTAAAATTATTTTGTATCATAAAAAAATAAAAATATTAACATTTTATGAAAAAAAGGCAACAGAAGAATTTGTTTATAATGATAATTAAAAGAAGAATAAATAGTCATTTTAACCCTTTAAAAATTAGAGATCGAGCATATTAGTATTTAAAAATAAAAATAATTTTTTTAGTTTTTTGAAAAATAAGCAAAAAATTTATGTTAATCCTTAAAATTTAAATAATTAGTTATTTTAAGTTTAAAAATATAAATATTTTATTATTATTTTAGTTCCTATAAAAGGATCAAATGATCTATTTATTATTTTTAAGAATGATAATTTTTTAAAAGATTAATGATTAATTTTATATTTTTAAGAATTAAAATAAGTATTTAACTTTTAAAAAATTAAATAAAGAATATTGAAGGAGTGCTTAATAAATTGGTTGAGTAAATTTTTTATACTACTCGAGTATTTATTTGAACTTTTTTCTGTTAAAATTTTGAAAAATAATAATCATGTACGTGGTTATTGTATTTTCAGGGAGGGAAGGAGAATGAGAGCAGTAAACTCCAGTTCTTGGCAGGTGTGTGGTGTGTTTTCTCGTATTTTATTTGATCATTTTATCTTTTCCCTGATGCCGGAAACGCAATGGGCTTGATTCCTAATCCTAAGAAACCGGTGTTTTGCCTAAAATGGCCATGGAATGATGCAAACTCTAACCCTAACCCAAATCCCTGCAACTTCGAGGGTCCTTGGATATTCAAGTCTCTCCAAAACCTTGGCTCGATTGCTTTTCATTTGGTTTCAAAATCTTCGAGTCCTCATAGCAATAATCTGAATTTGAACCTAGCTAGGAGGAAGAAGAAATTAACTGCGGCGGAACAGGCGGAGGCAGAGCAGAGAGCGTTCGCCTCCGCTTTGGCAAGCGGGAAGGAGGCGACGTTGCTGGAATTCTACTCGCCAAAGTGCAGGCTCTGCAATTCCTTGATTCAGTTTGTTTCGGAGGTGGAGGCCAGGAACTCTCAATGGCTCAACATTGTCATGGCCGATGCTGAGAATCAGAATTGGCTACCTGAGGTATCTTCTTTTTCACTTAATCGCTTCGCACTAATTAGTACTCTTCCTTTCCTGAAACGAAAATACAATTCATGTAATTCTTTCGTGTCTGTGACGACTGTTGATGATTTTTAAATGAGGTGAGGTTTGTGTATGTCAGAATTGAAAATCCCATATGATGTAGGATAAAGCCATGACTAAACCCTCCTTCTAGTCTCATAAATTGGAAGTGTTAGTCACCTTCTTTCACTGTCATTTTGCATAAAAAAGAGAATAAAGTAAATGACGATTTGCAAAGTTAGGAACTAAAGTGATTCACACTTACAATTTCAAGAATTAAAATGGCTTTTCCTCAGATAGCAATAAGAGTTATAGGATTAAAAGAGAGAGAAAACAAGGGCCTTGAACATCTAAAACTCAGCCAAAGAGGCAATGTTCCCGGTGAGCAACCTGGGAATTAGAAAAAGCTGGAAATGGAGCTGTCCCATTTAGATCTCATCCTAACTACTTTCACTACCACGAGAACAGATCTTCTCTATTTACTGGGGTGGTCCATTAGATCAGAAAGAGAGACAAAAGTATGTCTGTGAGATCCAACATATAAGTAAGAGAGGGAAATATACAAAGAGATAGAGAGAAAGGGAAATGGAGAGAAGTTGTTCTCCACTACAACACTACCCATGCTACAGTTGTGCAAACAGTATTCCATCCAGCGTCATGTATAAACTCATTAAATAGCCCAAACTGCTGCTGAACATTTAATTGTGATTGACCTACTTTGTCTTGCATCGATTCTGATCACTTGAGACAAAACTCTCAAGCTTTTAGGTTGATTTTCATTTGTGCTGCTCTGTATAAATAATACCTTGTATGCTTGAACATCTTGAAATTCTTCTCCAAGTTTTGAGTAATTAGGTTTTATTCAGCTCATATCTTTATGTGGTTTGCTGTAAGAAATAAATTATATCAGGACTCTCAGTTTAGTCCTTGGGATTGTTAGGGTTGGTTAATTTTGTTCAGGACTTCATAAAAACTTCATTTTAATCCTTGACTTCACAAAATGTCATTCAATGTAGTCTTTTTTCACTACTTTTTCCATTGATGTTTAGGACTAAAGTGAATAACATTTTGCTAAGTCAAGGCTAAAGTGAGATTTTTATAAAGTCAGGGATTAAAGTGATTGATCCTTATGATCTTGGGTACTAGAGGGTTTACTCTATATCTGAATGCAATTGACTAAACCCAATAAAGCTAATGTAATCAATTTGAGAATATTTTGGAAAAACATAAATCTTTAAATTTATATCTTTACTTTAAATGTGTCCATTGTGCACATCTTTTTAAATATCAGTAGATCCACCATAAAATTTTCCATTAATTGGTTATTTTTGTTTTTGAAGCCATCAATTAGTAATTTCTTGATTATGTGGTTATTTATAATTTTCTTTGCTATGCTCTTAAAGAAGAAAAACAAGACCGGCTTGAAAATCTATAGTTTATATAACCCCCAGTTAAAAAGTGGATTAGTATGTGTTAGTCAGTTGCAACAGTTAGTTCAAGAGGATGAGAGATGATTGGGTATAAATACTAGGAATAAAAGGAACTGACATTAGTCTTCCACTTTGGAGTGGAAATTGGGAGGGAACGTTTTGGTGTCCCAGATACAAAGGAGGGAACATTAGTCTCGCCCCTTTCTATGACTGCCTTGGTAAAAACAAATTCTATCTGTTGGAATATATCTAGTTCGAGGTAAACGAAGTAATTTGCATAAAAAGGAACTAAAACACTAATAAAAAATAAAATAATACTTTTACAGTACCTGTGGTCAAGTGGCATGCACAATACCCATGCAGCCATCAACCTAGCATGGGTGATAGTCATATATATTAAGCCCAAACAGAAACCCGTAATTTATAATTAATTCCCATTTTTTCTTCATTATCATAGTAAGTGATATTATAGCTCAATGGTTGGTATTCAATGATGTATTAAGTTTTCCACTATATGCCTAAATCATGAAAGAATTTTTGAAACAAACTTTTGAATGTTGGTTATCACTCTGGAAAACAACCTGGATGTGATTAGGATACAACCCAGATGATTATGGCGTTCTAATCTTCCCAGTTTGGGCCAAGTTGGAAAAGAAGCCAAACAACAACGAAAATGGATGACTTCATATAAGCAGGCTTTCTGTTTTCTATTCTATGATTAGTTCAGGTCTGGCTTCATATACATGGTTTAACATATTGGTATGTTACTTGTGTCATTGTTTGTGCTGAGGATATCAGGTTTGCATGTCATTGGATTATGAAGGTTTTAGGCTGGGTTCCTACCTTGTTAACATTTACTTTGTTGCTTTGAAAATTCTTTTCAATATTGTTTTGTTTCTTTAACACAAGTGTATAAAATTAAATATCAAAGTTTGTTCACAAGGAAGAGTTAAATGGGACAAGGGGGCTTAGCAAAGCTTAATATGATAATTATTCTTGTTATCTCCGCAAGAGTAAATATGCTGAACCACATTGGGACAGACCTCACTAAGCCAACAGGTTCAGGGTCTGTGCTCCTGCACCAAGCCTTCTTTTTTGTCCTCCTCTTTAATTTGCAGACCTGTTCTCGAATGTGATTGTCAATGTATCCCTTTCAAGAATTGCAATTTTGACACTCCATCTCAATAGTTTTTGGCATTTATTTTGTCTTATTTTTTATTCATTCTTTCAGAATTACCTTTGCAAGCAAACTGTGCAAATTTTCTTTTGCTGCTTAAATTGGTCCCTGGTATCTTGCCTTGAATTGCATGCAGCATGCGTTGTAACAAATGCTGCTTCCCTATCTAACCTTTGCAACTATCAGATTACCCTTGGCCATTTCAACTGTTTAGCATATGCTAATAAAAAATGACGAATGGGCGTTGCCTGCTTTTAAACCCCAAAGAGAGACCCACACAAGGATCACATCCATTGCCATATATGCCCTTCAATGCATCCAGTTTTGATAGGAACGGAACTCCAATTTTTATACCTTCATATGTAAAAGTTGAGATGTTGGTTCTAGGAAGGAAAATCAATTTTTTCGAGGGGTGCAGGAAGTGAATCAATTTTTAATTTGAGAATAAAATAAATTGTCAATTAAGAGATTAGAGGCTTTTATCCTTTACTTGCTGGAATCAATGGATTTGCAAATTTAGGTGGTGTTTGGTTTCAAAAAATGTTTTCTGTTTTTATTTTTTGTTTTCTATTTTTATCATTTTGTACACAAAACAGTGAAATCAGAAAAATAGTTGTTTTCTATTTTCATTTTCTGCTTTCACTTTTCAGTACAAAATTTTGAAAATAGAAAATATAATGAAAACAAGGTGGTATTTTTTGTAAATAAAAGTAAAAATAGAAAATGATTTCTAAAAGTAAACAGGGCCTTAGTGAACAATAAGAAGTTTTCTTCTTTGAATGCTTTAGCTTGTTATTTCTACCAACGATGTTGAACTTGAAATCTATTTTCTTCAGTTTTCTTAGGAAGTAATTCAAGCTATTCTTGCATCATTCATCGAAATGGTAGTTTTGCTATCTTTTCAATACCTGGAAGGTAATGTTGTAAAAAACAATTGAATATATGCAATGTATTTGTTTAATCTCCGCAGGAGAGTACATTTTATTCACTTTGACTTCCTGCTGACTTATTTTTAAATCTTCCTATTGCAGCTCCTTAATTATGATGTCAGCTATGTTCCTTGCTTTGTGCTTCTTGACAACAATGGAAGGGCCCTGGCAAAGACGGGTGTCCCAAATAGTCGTTTACATGTTATAGCGGGACTCTCCCATCTTCTCAAAATGAAGCGCCCTCAACAAAATAATGAATGATGGTTGTCTAGTGCATAGGAAGCAACATTTGTTGCTGGACTGCTATACTGCTATCAATACTTAGATTTCAAATTACATTTTAATTTATACAAACTATTCATCATCCTTCGTTCTTTTTCATCTCCTTTCGTCGTAAACGCTCTGCCCATTGCCATTGCCATTGCCGCAGCTTTTCTGTTCAAGGACCTCGGCAGCATTACTTTCTCTACAACTCTAAGTGGCACAGTGGTTGTAACCAATGATCTCATATAATCAACCTTAAATCCTTCGTCATTCGCCTAATCTTAGTGACTCTCCGGTCCCCATCTGTAATTAGTTTTAGAAAGGTGGACAAATTAACGTGGAAGAGGTACTTTTTCTAATTTTTAGTTGGGTGAAGTACTGAGTTGGATTTAATATTTTTCCTGGCTTTTACTAATTCAGATCAAGCCAATATTTTCTCATCCAACCCCCAAACTTGAATCATGTGGAATGCATTCGGATGCAGAATCTTTCCTTGGGGGTTCATCCCACAAACATAGACTTCAAAATTTCAAATTTCTTCCGTAGTTGGTCATTCCATTCATCCACAATGGGAACCCACACAATCCTGTACTCATTTCCTGATTTTGTTTTATCATAAATTGGTTTCAAATAGAAATTTCTTCCACGGTAACATTCAAGGTTGAAATGAACAAGAACACATTCTTCTTTTTCAGCACTTCAATGTTAACCTGTTTGCAAAACATTTTTAATTGAAGTCAAGTTGTCTTGTAAGACATCTAAATCTCTACTATGGTAAAATATAAAATAAAATCAAGTTGAACTACATTATGAAAAATTAACAATGATTTATTTTTATATTTTTAGTGTAATTTCAATTATTTATTATTTTAGATTCTTGCTTTATCAAATTGTATTTAAATATAAAAAATTGAAAAAATGATAAGCACATATTAAAAAGATGACACACACAACAAAGTATTGAAGTAATATATTAGAAAAGAGATGTTACTAACCAGTGTTTTAGTAGCACCGTCGTAGATGGATGTCTGTGGAATGTCTTTCCAAAAGATCAACACCTTAAACACCTCCATAATTTCGGTAGGGGTTTGAAAAAGTTTCCGGAGTGTCTTTTTATATTCTGCTTCCTCTGAGAATTTAAACAATTTCTTTCTCAGCATAAAATTTTACATTTGGGATTGATGAAATATAAATTTTAAAAGAAAAAGAAAACTTTATGTGGCCAATATAATTACCGATTTGTAGCTTGCACAGTGATATATGCTTCCTTAATTTGCTGAGTATGATGTTAATCTTTTGACCAAATTAAGATAATTCCTGCTTTTGCTCCCTGAAATCATGAAACAATTATTAGTAAATTTAATGAGGATACTATATTCCAAGTTATGTACCAAATTTCACTAATAGTCTAAACTTACGAATCAGTAGTGAGGCTATCAATCTGAGCAACAATTGCCACAATGGTGATGATAGCCCAATAGACATCAACTGGGATTTGTTCTAAGGCTGGTACCAAAGCTGGGACATCCTTTGTGGTGTAAGAGGTAAGCTTTTCCAACTCAAAGATGGCTTCAATCACTTGCCAAGTGGCCTTGATGAGATTGTTAACCTCCAAAATGGCATTGCGGTGTTTTCCAAGTGATGAAGACTTGGTGAGCATAGGAATTCGCTTGATTGTGGCTAATGATTTGGCAAGTGGGTCTGTTGGTTGATGCAGATAAAGCAGCCAGAAGCCTCCATATTCAAGACCAAAGGCTGCAACAGTTAAAACTGCTTTTGCTTCCCAAGGATAGCTTGATAGCTTGTTCAGTATTGCTAGTGTTGTCTTGTGAGCATTTTCCTCTCCTGGTGGCTTGCAACACATCTGCCATCATCATCATCAACAATTAAGGGTGTTTTGATTTATGAGTGATACATTTATTTTAATTAATGTTGACACACATTTATGTGTTTTGAGTTTCATTTTAATGTTTATAGATACAAGAAACTTTGTATACAACTCGCATGTGTTCATTTTGAGGGCCTAACATAGATTTGATTTGGTATGTATAATGAATGCAGTCTAAGACATAGGTATTTTTTTAAATAAAAATAATAGTTTAAATTTAAAATCTTATTCAAACTATTCAAACTCTGAACACTAAATCAATTTCAATGGGTTAGACATTGAGTCATTTGCAAATTGCAAAGCTATTATAAATTGGTTTAAACTTTTGACATCTTCTTTCACCTTTTTCATCTCCGTTTCTTTTTTTAAAAGAATTATACCAAAAATACTTTTATCAAAGAGTGTAGTGTTTTTTTTTTATTTTGTATTCCAAAAATTTATTTTTGAAATTTAAATTTTAAATTATAAAAATATATTTTCCAAAATTTATTAATAATGTTCCAAAAATAAATTTTTAAAATTATATTCATGAAAATTTATTAATACATTCAGAAATATATTTACGAAATGTTATTAATAAATTGAGAAAAATATTTTTAAAATGTTATTAATGTGTTTTAGAAATATATTTTCAAAACTTTATTAATAATATTCTGAAAATAAAATTTTAAAATGTATTTATGAAAATAAATTTTAAAATTTTATTTTAAAATTTAAATATTAAATTCTAAAAATATATTTTTATAATGTTATTAATGCACTCTGAAAATTCGAAATAATTAATTTCGAAAATATATTTTTAAGGATAATTTAGTATTTCATATGTAAGGGAGTTATGAAGTAGTTAGGGGTAAAAAAGTAATTACATTATAAATTTAACAAATAAAAATTATTTGCTTGTACAATGATGGACCCTAGACTGTGGGCCGAAAACCATTAAAGTGGAGAAAGGGAGTGGGCTGAGTGTGTGTCAATTGACACCATACCCAAAATACATTTACCACAATATAGAGTTGAGCTCCTCAACTTCAATACATTCAAGCTTCTAACATATTAATCGGAAATACAGACAAACTTGATTGTCTGATTTGACGTATTCTATTGAATTTTCTTCAAGCTGCTAATTAGAGCATAATTTAGTACTGAATCTTTATGTGACTATTTGATTTCTAATTTCATTGATCAAATGCCATTAAGATTGTTTACTTGTACTTCGGTTTACTAAGTTCTCAAGATTACAGATTTTTTCTATTTTGTTTACTTTAAATACTTTATTTGGAATAGAGTTTAAAGTAATTTCTACTGAAAGAATGAATAAAAATTTAAAATAAAATAAAATGGCAAAAGCAATTTGTTGTTCCCCACAAGTAATAGCTTATTTTCATAAGTCAATCCTTTTAGTTTATCAAAGTATTCAAAAAGTAAATTATAACTCAATATTTTATTTAATAAAAGTTTATTTAAAACTCATCCTTATAATGTTAACCTTTATGTTGAAGGAAATCATACCAAAAACTTATCCTTAAATTTGATTTTAAAAAACTAGTTATATAAATACATATATGTATTTAGTTTAGTTTATAAAATTAAAATATTAAGTAAATGACCTCAGAAGAAATTTGCTTCAAAGTACACAATGGTGAGGTGAAGTTAGCTTGGGGAATCTTGTCATCCAAATCTCCTGGGCCTCTCTCGTTTCCCTGTAACAAGCCATCAGTGTTTAGATACTCAAAGGAGAACTAGAAGACTTTGACCTAAAAAAAGGAAAATTACAACACCAAAGTTGGCAAAATCCCAAAAATTGAGTAAAATTAACCATAAAATTAAAAGGATTAAGTGTGTGGGTGCATATTTCTACCTGCACAACATTGTTAACAATATGGGTTGAATGCTTAAGTATGTTCTCAGCAAGGGTGAAAAGAGAGTCCACATCAAACTTAGTATCACTTTCCACATGGGTCGAATAAATCTCCTCCAAAATGTGCTCATCGGACATGGTTAGGGGGTTATGGTCATTGCCACCAATATGAAGAATTGACTTCAGTAGGTTGGCCATATTGGTTATGGTTTAAAAGCCAAAGAGAATTTTAGTGCATTGTGTGGTATCTTCGATGCCCTGTTTATAGGCTTGAGAGATGGGAGATTTTCTTATGTGAACCTGTGGACTGTGGTACATGTTGTGTGGTTGTGAATGATCGATCATGTTTGGATTAGAAAGTATTGATCCTGCAATTTCTTCATGTGTATTGAATTCAATGTTTTGTTCAACATCTTATATAAAAATTATTGTTAGACATGCAGAAAAGGAGTTTTTTTTTTATAGCAATGAAATGTGACAAAAACTAAAGTGAATAAATTAGATTTTTTTTAATTAAACAGCTCTGTAGAATGTTCTACATGCATAAAGATAAGATCCTGTTTATATTGGACCATACATTTTAATGTTCTTATTCTCTTGTAGCAGAACATAGAATCAATATAGAAAAAATGACATTTACCGTTCGATATGTTTGATTAATTTTTATAAGTATAAACTTTATCTAATAAAATTAAATTATTATTATTATAAACATTTCAAGTTTATATTAACATTATCTCATACTGTCTGTTTTGAAGTAATATATATTATTAATACATCAAATATTAATATATGCATCAGACTATTAAAATAAATAGATAATCTTTATTTTAATAATTTATTTTTTAAATAAAAATTTTCTAAAAAGATCATTATAATGCTTAATTAAAAGCTATTATCTGTAAATAAATTATACAAAATGTTTAATTCTTTATTATTAATTATTAAAATTTAATTAAAGTACATTGATAATATAAATATGTTTTTATATTGTTAAACAATTAAAAATTGTCATATCCTATAATAATTATTTTAAAAATTATAGATGTTATGATTTTTAATTGATTGATAGTTTAAAAGTACTTATCTTAATAAATTTTCATTTAATTTAAAAATATTTTCTGTTTTTTATTTTTTTTATTTTATTTTTTAAAATTTTACATAAAAAAAAATTATTTTTTACCATCAAATTTTAAAAATAAAATAAAAATAAAAAATAAAATGATAGTTTTATAAATAAAAAAAGTTTTCAACATAAACAGTCCTTAAACTCTTCAAATTAAAGAATAATAAATCATTAATTACCTTACAATAAAAAATTAGAATAGTTTATATAAGATTTTAAATTTAAATCTTATTATTTTTATTGTATATTTAAATATTAAAAATATTAATTTATTCTCCTGTATATACGCCACACATATTTACTACAATATCTTTAACCTTTAGAAGTTTTTGAAAGAAAAAATTGTCTAAAATTACAGAATAGAATATACATAATTAATTTATATAGAATTTTTAAAAAAATATAGTAAATGAGAAAAATATTTAACCATGCTCGAATATATATATATATATATATATATATTGAATATGATTGTGCTATTCTAAGAGAATATATTAATCTTTTTCTTATCCTTAATTACGGATACATGCCAATACCGTTGCTATATAATAATAACATATTTATTTGGCTATATAAAAATAAAAAGTTTTCATCAATTTATTTTTCTCAACGAAAGAATAAATTAAAACAATATGTATATAGCAGCATTTTTTACCTTATGATAAATTGTTTACTAAAATATGGTATTTTTTGTTTTTTTATCTGTTCTCATTCTTTTTATTTATTATTTTGAAAATTTAAGATAGTATTATTTTTTTTAATTCAAAAATACTCAATAAAAATTATATATAATAGTTTTTATTAAAATATATAATCTAATATATTGATAATACTAAATACTATAATTTTAATAAAATTAAATAATAATAATTATTTTATTATATATGTATAAACAAATATTAAAAACTATTTTCATTTTAAATTATCCTTCATGATAATATTAATAATAATATTTAATTAATAATAGAGATTAAATGTATAATAAAAATTATAGTCATAATATTATACAAATAAAATTTAAATAAAATCTTAATTATAGATAAAAATTATAGTATCTCTCTCCAATTTAAGACATTTATTTTGGTATTAGAAAACTAATTTTTATATTTTTAGTACAAATATATTTTTAAAATAATATATAATTAAAAATGTTTTTATCTATTTTAAAATATTAATTAATTTAAAATTAATATTAATAAAATTCATTTATTAATTTAAAATTAATATTTATAAAATTTATTCTATTCAATCTTAAATTAAACAAGCACTCACTATTTGTAGCAAAAGATAAAATAAAATCACTGTATGTGAATCACGACGGAGAAACGTATTTTCAGTCGGTCCATACTGTGAAAATGAAAAAACTTTTCTTTAATATCCCGATTTCTTCCAATCCAATTTATCCAAAAGAGCAACGTGTTGTATTTTATCTAAATTGTCTTTCTCCTAATTTTTAAACTAAACAACTATGAGTACCATTTTTTAATTTAAATTTAAATTTTATCTTAATAACTTATATAACAAAAATTGATATTAATAAACTATTAGGTTCATATAATGAAAGATTTAAGTAAACTTTATAATATCTTTGACTAAAAATTAATTATTTTCATTATATATAAAAATTATTAATGTTCAACGTTAATTATTTTAAATAAATTTTTAATTTGAATAATATTGTATTTTTTAAGCTTCCAGTCATAACTTTTTTCATCTTATATTATTTATTTTTAAGAAATCATATTTATTAAAAATTTAATTATACAAATTATTATAACAAAATATTTCCTTTGTTTATTTTTATTTAAGGTTTTTTCACCTAATTTAAAAAATTAAATAATATTCTTATTTGTATTAAACATATTATATAATTTTTTATTATATCCACAAATTTTCTTCTTATTTTACTTTTATCATGAACTAATATTTTTGTTTAAAAAATAAAAAAATGTAAATGTTATCCTGAACATAAAGTAATTATTAAAAAACTATATTAAAACAAATCAAAATAAACGGAGGAAGTAGCATTTTAGAAAAAAAAATTTATTCAAATAGTTAAAATATCATTTGAATTCATTTAAATATCTTTAAAAATAGAGATAATCAGAAAAAAGATAACCCAACTTAATTAGAGGTTCTAGATTCAATTATACACGCATAATTTATACTCTTTTTTTATCTGTTTCAAAAAATAATTTTTTTATTATTTATCTGTTTATTTCAATTTTTTAAAATATTTATTATTATTATTATATATATATATCCTTATATCTATTTTATTATTATTAATTATAATAATTTATTATATCTAATATTATAGAGTATAGAGTATAGAGAATAATATTAAGAAATAATTGAATTTAATTTACAAGAAAAGTTAGGTTGAAACAATATGGTTGGAGTAATGTTTTTAGTAGGCCACGATTGGTGACACCCAATGCAACGGATAGCACCGGTACCCTTGTCTCGCATTATAAATAGGGTAGGCCTTGGGAAATCTGACTACAACACCACCAACAAACTAAGCCAAACATAATATCTCTTCTTTTACACCCATTCATACCTTCCGCAATGAGCCTTCTAGTCACCAAGTCCTCACTGAAGTCTCTCCTAACTTCAGAGAGTGAGCAGAACCCATTAACAATGTCTGATGAACAGATTTTGGACTAAATTTACTCAACCCATATCCATACTGACACAAAGTTTGATGTTGACTCTCTTTTCACCTTAGTTGAAAACACCCTTAGACGTTCAACCCACATTGTCGACAATGTTGTCCAGGTATATACATATGTCTATAATACCCTTTTAACTTTTTTTTCACTTACTTCTTTCCCTTCCATGTTTCCGTATTGCATGCGTCCTTCAAAAATCCACGCACTTAATCCAAATCAAATTTTTTACAGGGTTCCCGACCAAGCTTAGAACACATGGATGACAAGATCCCGCAATTCAATTCACCGCTCTGTACCCTGAAGCAGATTTCTTCCGAGGTCATTATTCATAGATTTAAAATTAAACAATATATATAAAATACATAGCATAATAATATATAATATTCCTTCCATTTTCTTATCTGTCAAAAATTTAAAATAAAGATTAAAAATATAATTAATATTGTTAATGTTTTTAAAAATTAATATTTATAAATTTTACGCTTATATTTCTTTATTAATTACCATTTTAATTTTTCTTTTATAAAAATAGTAAATTATTAACTATAACAATTTATTATAATAAAAAATAATTACATAAATGTAATGATATATATATATATAATTAATATTTTATTAAAAATTAAACTAAATAAATAGAAACAATCTCTTTATTAAAAACCCGGAAGGAGTACAAAACTGTGCTAATGAATTAAATTTGAGTAAGTTAAGAAGGTTATGAGTAAGTAGGTGATTAACGTAACATAATGAGTTGTGGTGGCAGATGTCATGCAAGCCTCCAAGTGAGGAAATTGCTCACAAAACTACAGTGACAATCCTTAACAAACTTTCCAACTATGAGTGGGATACAAAAGCGGTGCTTACTCTGGCAGCTTTTGCACTGGAATATAGTGAGTTCTGGCTACTACAACAGCATCAACAATCGGATCCTCTTGCCAAATCAGTGGCGGTTCTGAAGCGAGTGCCAGTGCTAACAAGACCCTTAGCCCTTCAAAAGCACCGCCAAGAAATCATTGAAGTGAATAATTTGGTGAAAGCATCATTGCAAGTGATTGAGGTAATATTTGAATTGGAGAAACTTACCACTTATGATACCAAGGATGTGCCTGCTTTGGAGGTTGCAATAGAGCAAATCCCCGTTGATGTCTATTGGGCCATCATTACTATCGCTGCAGTAGTTACTCAGCTTGATTGCCTCACCACCGAATCGTAAGTTACAAACTCATTCAACAACAAAACAAAAACAAGTATTTGTTTCATAGAACCTTCTTCATTGCTTTATTAACTCTACCTTTTAAGATATATAATATGCCAAAAATTTATTGATTATTTAAGGGCCCAAAAGCAAGAACTGTCTCACTATGGTCAGAAGATTAATATCATACTAAGTAAACTGCGGAAGCAGGTCACACTCTGCAGACAACAGATAGGTCAGTAATATAGTTGTTGGAAAAAAAAGGAAGACACGGAGCAATAAATAAGATACTAATTATAGCATATTTTCATGTTTTCCAGATGAGGTGGAATATTATCGCAAGCTCAGGAAACTTTTCCAAACTCCCACTGAAATAATGGAGGTGTTTAAGTATCTGATTTCAACAAGGTTGCTCCACAGCTCGTGTATGATGGTGCTACTAAGACCACGGTTTGTACCTCCTTGTCAAAATTATTAGCAATTAGTTGGCATCTATTATTAAAAGAAAATGTGGGTTAAAATTTGCTTTTGTCAACTTCTTGCTCTTGTTCGAACTTCTTATATACAACTTAGAAATCGGACACCAAAAAAATAAAGAAAAGGAAAGAAAAAGTCCCACACATTGAACTAGAATGCATAAAATCCGTACAAGAAACATATAGCGTCGTTTTCCATGGGTGAGAATAACAAGTTGAACAAACAAATTTTAGATAGGCAAGTATTCCTAAAAACTCATTAGAAATTTCGGGTGTGTGCCTATTAATATTTGTACTCTAAAAGCTTTATTCAATATTTTAACACATTTATTTGGATGTTTCTTAAATTATTTCTAATAATAATAATACCTACAATAATAACCAAAATAATGATCTTAACGACAATAATAATAATAAACTTATATACTATCTCTTTTTTAAAACAAAATATTTTTATTAATATATGTAATAAATATTTTTATTTATACAATTTTTTTTTGTTATTATTATCTTTTTTCTTTATAAATGAAATATTTTTTATCAATAAAAAAGTTAAAAAATTTTACTTCTCTCAAACCAATTCTATTTGTAATAAATTTATTTTTAACACCTTGAGAAATACTCAATCATATAACTTTTATTGTGAAATGGGGTTTCTCAACTGCAAATAAACTGGTGCTATATACCAAACCGGGGTCACATGACTCCCAATTGGTCAGCAACAAGGGTTCTAAAATGGATTAGAAAGTTCTCTACTTACCCAAAAAGCAATTATTGGATGAAAGGATAGTCCTCTCGAATTTAAAAATCTTGATAATAAATAAGCTATATTGTTAGATTTCAGTCTAGGTGAAAATAAAACTATAAAAAGGTGACGCAATAAAAAAAATCAAGATACAAGAAATAAGGGTTTAGAGTAAAACGATTTACATGATAGATTAATATCTATGAAATGGTGCTTACAAGTGTCTATCAATTCAAGCATATGTAACTCTTAATTTTCATTCATTTGTTGTCTGGTAGGTTGACGTTTCTGTGCTAAAGAAGAAGAACGTTTACCTATTTATTTCAACCCTAGACATCACAGACGAAGAGATTTCAGTGCTCCGACCAGTTTATGATTCAATTAAAACTAATGATCAGTATAAGATTGTGTGGGTTCCCATTGTGGAGGAATGGACAGAGCAACTGCGCAAGAAATTTGAGTTTTTGAAAAGCAAGATGTCTTGGTTTGTTGTTCAGCATTTTGGAACCATAGCAGGGTACAAGTATGTTAAGGAGGAATGGCACTTCAAAAAGAAGCCCATGGTATTGGTGTTGAACCCTCAAGGAAAGGTGCAACATACAAACGCATTCCATTTGATTCAGGCTTATGGAATGAAAGCATTCCCCTTTACAACTGCAAATGAAGAAATCATAAACAAAGAGTTGCACTGGGTTGAATCAGTGGTAGGCAACATTCATCCCAACATAGACACCTGGGTAAGTAAATTTCTCCGATAAGAAAAAAAAATAAGTTTAGCAATATTATATATTCGAATTCAATAGCATTTGGTTAAGAATTAATTATTTTTGCATGTTAAGTTATCCATTGAACTATTATTAAGATATCTCTTAGGAGAAAATGAAAAAATTAGAATTATTATAATCTTAACTACATGGTTTTGTGATAATTTTTGTGAAACAGATTAGGGAGCAGAAGTATATTTTCTTTTATGGAGGTAATGATAAAGAATGGATTCAGCAGTTCACCAAGTATGCGACTGCCCTTTCAAATGATGCAGCTCTGAAGGAGGCAAAGATTTCCATAGAGTTGTTTTGTGTGGAAAAGGAAGACAAAAGTTTTGTGAGGCGGTTTTGGAGTGGCATTGAGAGCTTGTTTGTGACAAAGGTTCACAGGACAGTTGATGCTGTGACACAAGAAGTGCAAAAGATGCTTTCTTACAAGAATGAAACTGGATGGGCTCTCCTTAGCAAAGGGTCAAGTGTGGTGCTGAGTGGTCATGGAACCACAATCTTGAAGACTGTGGCAGAGTTTGACAAATGGAAGGAAGCTGTGATCAAGAAAGGCTTTGAGTTCTCCTTCAAAGAATACAATACCAAGATTGTGGGCTCCACTCATCGCTGCTCACACCTTGAAATTCCAAACATTGCAGGGAAGTTACCAGAGACTATACGATGTCCCGAGTGTCCTAGGACTATGGAGATTTTTATCAGTTACAAATGCTGCCACGTTGAGAATACAGTAACTGGAAAACACTAGAATTCGGTGTGACCTGCTTGCTTGATTTCATGAAGAAGAGAGCTTTCTAGTTATTTGCAACTTTCAGAACTAGTTTTCTATGGTTAAATAAAAGTTTCTTTGTAGCCTTATTGTGACTTCAAAAATAATGTGTTTTCCATGTAGTGTGGTGATGTAATATTGAATCTTAGTGTTCAACTAAGCTTACTCATAGTTTGTATTGCAATATTAGAGAATACCATCACTTTCTCGTTTCATGCCAGTTCATCCTAAATTTCAACAAAATATTTTAATTAAGTTACATCGGAAATTGAAAATTTTAATTACTTTAAATATGAAAAAAAATATATATATAAACATTAAGAAATATAATTAATATTATTAATTTTAAGAAATTATTTATTTTTATAATTTACTCTTTATTTTTTATTTATTAAAGTTGATAATAACTTGATAGATATAAAAAATGAATAAAAAAATCATTAATACTTTTTAAAAATAAAAAATAAATAGATAAATACCAACAAAATTTTGAATTTCTTTATGAACAGATAAAAAGACGAAAAAATGTTAAAATAAACTAAATCTTTATAATTCTCTACCCTCCTATTATTTTATAGAATTTAAAATACAAATTATTTTTAAATAAATTTTCATCTAATATAACATCCAAACACTTAACTTAATTTAATTTAAATAATCAATTATAATAATAATAATTAATTATAAATATAGTTAACTATTAAAATAATCTATCTTTTACAACTCATCAAAATCATGTTAAGTTTCTTTTTAGAATTAAAAAAATATGAGATTCAAACATCTCATATATAAAACTACTTTAATTTTTATCTTTAATCACTAGATTAATTTTTATCTTTAATCACTAGATTAATTTTTATAGCTCTACGTATAAAAGTTTCATCCCTAGTGTACTAAGTACTGTAGCACATATCTTTATGTGCAATATTTGTGACTTCTTATTTTTCAATAAATATTTTTGTAAAATAAATATTTCAATAATTGTAGCAAGTCATAAAAAATAATACAGTAAAAATAAAATTAATAAAAAATATCTAGTAATGAAAAAATTAAGTTGGAGTTGATTCCATTATAATTTTTTATTCACCATTAATTAACACGATTTAACTCAAACACTATCATTATTAATGATTAAATTTATTAAATTAGTAAAATTTAATTTTGTGACTCATTTATTTTAACCCTTTAATCTAACATATGGTTTTAATTTCTTGGGTTTTTATTATTATTTTATTTAAAAAATTTAAAAATAAAACTTATTTAATGAGTAAAATTTTAGAAAAATATTTTGAAAGATAATCTATTTTTTAGTTTTTCAAATTAAAATTTCTAAAAACATTATATTTTTTTTTTTTCAATTTTTATATTGTTTATTTTTTTTTCATATACTATTCTATCTTATTCCTTATTTATTATATTTTCCTATTTTTAAAAATTTTATAAAATAAATTATAAAAATTAAAAACTAAAAGTGAATGAAACGTCTCCTTAATTTTTTTAAATTAGAAAAAATACTATAGTTTATTAATTCATCAAAACTACATGTAGATCCTCATCTATTTAAGACTAAAATCATTTTCTCCTATAACATTTTGTTCGCAAACACATTAGCCCCGGCCCCAGTCATTTTTTATATGAAATTTTATTGAAAAACATATTATCTGCCTCAATTTTTATAAAGCATAAATTTATATATTTTATATAGCTAAATAATTAATTTTTTATCAACTTATTTAGCTCAAATGCAGCGATCTATGTATTCTTACGTACATGGGACGACAAAAAAAATTAAAGAAAATTATATTTATATATTTTTATATTTAATAAAATTTTGATTAATATATTTGTTTTTATTTTATACATTTTTACAGATCATTCTTGAATTTTTATGTTTTTTTATAAATAAAATTCATAAAAGTAAAAAATATTAATTAAAATTTTATGAAACTTCAGGGATGAAAATATAATTTGATTTCAAATATTATATAAACATTTCTTTAGTTACTACTTCCTAGATAAATAATTTGAAATTAAGAAGAGTTGATCAATAGATAAAGGAAAGATCCAGAGACCTCAGTTACATGGGATTTTCCCTTTAGAAAAAGTGTGTGATCCTCCTTTCTGCGGGCAGTAAAATAAACCAAAAAGACAATAACGTTATTCTTTGTTTTTCCATTTTATATTACTTTTTAAAGTGTTTAATTAATTTAAAATTAAATAGAATTAATTTCAATAAAATTAATTATAAATTATGAAATAAAATATATTATTAATTTTAAGTATATATTTTATTAATATATTTATTCAAAATGAGAATTAATTCTTTTAAGTATGAATGTTGACATTTTATACTTTGTTTATTTTATTTAAAGAGGACCGGAATTTATTATATAAAATTATTTTACATTATTAAATATAAATTTAACAATTATGTATAAAAGAGTTTAAATTATATATTTTGAATAATAGGTTTTTATTAAAAATAGATAATTTTTATTTTCTAACTCTGAAAGCGTGTTGGAATAGTTCGCGTGTGTGATCTAAACGCGCCACGCAGAAAATAAAATATATATACCACTACGAACTGACAAGGACGTTCCGTTGGTTTTTTACTTTATGTTTTGACACGGTTCACGTTGATTTCATGACTACTGAATGGGCCATATTAGGGTCCGATAAAGTTACGTTTCTTTTGTAAGTTATATTTTAAATAATAATTATTTTTTATATACAAACAAATCATTTACTCATCTACCACTTTTATCAAATTGCTAATAATTTTTTAAAATAAAAAATAAAAAATTACAATTAAATCTAAATGATATATGTTACTATCTATATTTATGAAAATTTTTATTAAATTGTTAATAGTTTTTTAAAATATAAAATTATAATTAAATCTAAATTATATATGTTATTATTTATATATGAAATTTTTTTATTTTAAATTTTTTATTGTTTTATTATATAAGTTAAATTTTAAAAACATATGAAACATTTATTTGAATTTATTCTTAATCCATAATAAATCATGTTCACATATTTTATTTTTTAATATTTCTTTTATTTTTATAATAAAAAACAATTTATCTAAATATTTTGATGGTATATTTTATTTACATAAAAAATAAATAATTAACTAATTTTTTTAAAATAGTTTCATTATATAGTAACTGTTTTGATAAAGAAATAAAACAATTAACATTTTTTTAACCCTGTTTCTTTCAACTTTCACGATTTCATTTATAAATCAAAAGTTATTCTCCCATTTCTGTTTTTATTATATTTGATAAAATTTTATTTATTATAAAAATTATTTTTTATATTATTTTTTAATGGTATAATATTTATCTTAGTTATTAAATATTTTATTTAAATTATTTAAAATAAAATATTAAATATTAATAAATTTTTTAAATATAAATAAATATTTTTTATAAAAATATTTCAATTTTATTTATAAAATTTAAAAATATGTATTTAAAATATATTATTTTATAAAAAAAACATATCATAAAGAATAAATAAATAAATAAATTATTAATTTTTAATATATAATTATTAAAATAATTATAGATTTATTTCTATAATATTTTTATAAAAATATATAAATAAAAAAAAATTAAAAATATTATCCCTGCTTATAATATAATAATTTAATTTAAATAATAAATATTAAAATTTAAAGTAATAAAAATTTATAATATTTAAACTTGAATCTACTATTTATATTTTCATTTTTACCAACTAATTTAATAACTAATTTCATTAAAAAAAATTATTTTAACTAACAAAATTTTTATTTTTAACTTTTGTTTAACTTTTTAAATTTTTTTTGAATTTTAAGTTGTAATAAAAATAAATAAAATCATCAAACAGAATTCAACTTATTTAAAGTCTAATTTAATTTAATTTATTTAATAATTAAACAAGCTTAATTTTATTTTTAAATCAATAAATTAGACTTAAATTTATTAAAAAGTTTATTTAGTTTAATTAAAATTTTATTTATTTTAATATATTATATATAATATTAATATATTTACATAATTAATTAAAAATTAAAATTTTATATTTTAAATAAAAAATTTTATATATATAAAATTCTCTAATTTTATTATAAAAATTATATATATTTTAATTTTAAAATAAATATTTTATACTTTATTTTAATTTTTATATATATCTAAATTTGTATATACGTATGATATATCTATATTTTATATTTTAAATTATTTAATTAATTATTTATATAAATTTTAAATTTATTTATTAACTTTTTTATATAATAAACTTTTAAATAAATTTATACTTAAATCTTAAAATTTTAAACAATTCATACTTAAATATTAAAAATCTATTTTATCTTAACATATTTTTATCCTAATTTCAAGTACGAGGAACACGTGCATTGTATCAAAATGTGATTTAAACGAGAAAGGCTGAAATGGACAGTTTCAACAGAGCGGTGATATTGGTATAACAAACACTAGAATGGTTTAATAGAAAGAATTTGCTAGAATTTTGTGTAGTATGTGATACTTATTTAATGGAGAATGAACTCTCTTTATTTTTTATTAAGGTCACTTAAATTTGGTTAAGTGAAAGTCATATTCCTGTTGATGTATGTTAAATAACTTAGCATTTGTAGTCTGATCTTATAATAGTAAATGGTAAAAACATTGATTTGACCTATTACATCAGCTAAAATTTACAGGTGGATTATGGTCCAGCTAATACAAAATTCACTAGAAATAATTTGTTTCGGCTCTATAATGTTTTCTTTCTTCTTCTTTTTTTATGTACAGAGTTATTTTGTTGGCTCTCCTGCTGCTGTGACTTGTACATGACAAAAGCTACGTATTTCTACAATCTGTTATTTTTTAAAAATGGTTTTTATAAAATGTAAATAATTTTTAATTACATAAATATTAAATAATACTTCCCCAATTTTTTTATCTATCTAAAAAAATTATTTTTTATTTATCTATCCTTTTTAATTTTTTTTAAAAAATATTAACTATGTTTTCCATATATATACTTATATATCTATAAACTGTAATAGATGAAAAAAGATAAAAATTAAATTTATATATAAAAGATAAATTAGAAAGGTAAATAATTTTAAAAAAACTAACAATATTAATTATATTTCTTAATATTTATCTATCTTTATTTTTTTACCGATAAAAATGAACAGTAAAACTATTATGTTAAAGAAATAGATTAAAAGGCTTGAATTTGCTAATTAGCATTGTGAACACTCAATTATGTACGAGGCCCCAATTGTTAGAATTAATCAAGAAACCAATACTAATTTAAATAATAATAAAAAGAAAAAGAAAAAAAAGAAAAAATAAGAGAAAAAAAAAGAAAAGAAAAATAAAAATTCTCCTATGTGAGAAAGAAGTCCCACATTGGACAAGGAAGACCTCTTTAATCCTTCTTCCTTCTATATAAGAAGAGGTCCTTCACCAAAAGGGGAAGACTTGAGGGAGGAAATATCTTTTTTAGAATTTCTGAAGGGAGGACCTTGGAGACTGTCTATCTCTGCCTTCAAACCAGTTCTTCATCACCTTCCAATCAAGGTTAGATCCTACTTTTTATTCTGCTCAAGTTTCTTACTTCTTCTCGGATTTCCGAGCTTATTTTCATCTCTGGTTTTCGTTTTCGTTTTTGATCGGTCAAATGATCTCCGATTTAGATTATTTTTGTTGCATTCTCTTCGTATTTCTCTCTAGTTTCTGGAATGATATTGTATGTCTAATTTGGATCTGAAATGAGATTTTAATCACCCGATTACCGAAGCATGTTCATCCTGGTGCACAAGTGAACCTAGCTTATTTGATTTATACATAACTTGCTCATTTCTGATTGGATTTATGTCAAACTTGTTTTGTTTGATTCATATGATTCATATCTTGCAGTTAATCGGTTTCGATTTTTCAGATTTACCAAAAATATTTTTTTAAAAATTCTGAAATTTGAATTTAAATTTTGGTGTCAAAATCTTGTGTTCTTGAGCTTGATCTTCGTCTCTGTTTTTCATTTTTGTTTTTGATCGGTCAAATGATCTCCAATTTCGATGATTTTTGTTGTTTTCTCTTCGTATTTCCCTCTAGTTTCTGGAATGATATTGTATGTCCAATTTAGATCTGAAATGAAATTTTAATCGCCCAATTACCGAAGTATGTTCATCCTTGTGCACAAGTGAACCTAGCTTATTTGATTTGTGCATAACTTTCTCATTTCTGATTGGATTTATGTCAAACTTGTTTTGTTTGATTCATATGATCCATATCTTGAAATTAATAGGTTTTGACTTTTCAGATCTATCAAAAAATATTTTTTAAAACTTCTGAAATTTGAATTCAAATTTTTGCGTCAAAATCTTGTGTTCTTGAGCTTGATCTTCATCTCTGTTTTTCATTTTTGTTTTTAATCGGCCAAATGATCTCCGATTTCTGTGATTTTTGTTTCTTTTTTTTCGTCTTTCTTTCTAGTTTCTGGAATGATATTATTTGTTCAATTTGGATCTGAAACAAAATTTTAATTTCTTGATTACTGAAGCATGTCCGCAATTCTTTTCCTTAATTTCAAATCAAGTCAAGTTTATCTCAAATCAAGCCCAATTCAAGCTCAAAATTCAAATCAAGTTTATTTTATTTTAGATCAAATCCAATTTTATTTCATCAAATTCAAATACAGTTCATTTTATTTTAAATCAAGTCCTATTTTGCATTCCTTAATCTCACGCAATGGGCCCTAAAAATGAACTGGTAGCTTTTTCTACTGTTCGTTGTTTAGAGGTTCATATGGGTCCAAGTACAGTCGTAGTTGTCTTGGGCCCTGTGCATATGTGGATTGAGATTGCCCCTCTTTTCCATTGTTTTCAATAGAATAAAAATCTTATTTTTGCTTTCCTCAATCTCACGCAATGGGCCCTAAAAACGAACTGGTAGCTTTTTCTGCTGTTCGTTGTTTAGAGGTCCGTATGGGTCCAAGTGCAGCCGTAGTTGTCTTGGGCCCTGTGCATATGTGGTTTAAGATTGCCCCTCTTTTCCCTTGTTTTCAATAAAATAAAAATTTCATTTTTGCTTTCTTCAATCTCACGCAATGGGCCCTAAAAACGAACTGGTAGCTTTTTCTGCTGTTCGTTGTTTAGAGGTCTGTATGGGTACAAGTGCAGTCATAGTTGTCTTGGGCCCTGTGCATATGTGGATTGAGATTGCCCCTCTTTTCCCTTATTTTTAATAAAATAAAAATCTATTTTTGCTTTCTTCAATCTCACGCAATGGGCCCTAAAAACGAACTGGTAGCTTTTTCTGCTGTTCGTTGTTTAGAGGTCCGTATGGGTCCAAGTGCAGCCGTAGTTGTCTTGGACCCTGTGCATATATGGATTGAGATTTCACCCCTCAAAATATTTTCAAAAAGACAACAATGCATTCACTTTTCAATTCAAACACCTTTTGAAGGTCAAGCCTTCAACTCAAACCAGAACTACGTAAGCCTTGAGTTTTCCATTGCACCGGGGAATACGTAGGAGCAGTATCAAGTCTTGTCAGGCTAACCACCATCAAGTATTTATTTTCACTCTAATAAAAGGGATCAAAATAATTTTCAAATAATCACACACTCAGTTTAAGGTACTGTTCTTCGAAACAGACGAGTGGGGTGTCTAACACCTTCCCCACTTGTAACCGACTCCCGAACCTAACTCTCATCCTTGGGTCAGGGTTTTTTCTAAATCTTTTTTCCTCAAGTAAAATTTGGTGGCGACTCCACATTAATAAAATAAAATCAATTTTCAAAATTTTAGCGAGTTCGTCGTCTCGTCAGAATCACGGTTGCGACACTTGACACGCTCGTCGTAAACGCGCAAAAATAATTTCTAGATTTCCCCGAAACTATTGGTATAGTATAAGGTGCAACCTAGGTCATCTCCCAAAGACCATTTCAGATTCTTAAGCAAATAAGGAGAAAATTAGAACAAGGGGGTTTTTGTAAAGATGTGATATCAAATGCTAAATACAAAATACAGAATGAAATTAATTTCACTTAACAATTATCAACTCAAGGAATTCAGAGGCTATTTTCATAACTAATCATTGATCACTAAAATCATGCATTGTGTTTATCAACCTAGGATCATCTGGAACCCCTAAAATGATCCTTGAATTCTCTACTGAGAAACCTCTCAGAATTTAATTGATTATGATCAACAAGATTTAGTAACCACTTAATCTTTTATCTAAATCAATTTTACAATCAGAATTCAGTTGAAGTAAGTAATAAAATGAAAACCTTCAATTCAATTACTTAATTTCTACTCTTCAAACTTTTGGAAAATGATTTACCAATCAAAAACCAATTATAAATCAATTATACATTAACCAAAATACGTCAACCGATCAAACTTTGATTAAAGAATAAAATTGAAGAATATAGTGAAGCAGAGTAGAAACCACTTAATATGCACGTAAATAAAGATCAAGACCTCAAAGTTAAAATGAAAATAGCTTGAATCCTTGAATTGAAACTACAAACCTAGCCTTCCATGAAGGAGGCAAACTAACAACAAAGAAAGAGGCAAACTAACAACAAATAAATCCTAAGCCTTCCATGTAGGAGGCAACTAACAACAAATAAATCTTAAGCCTTCCATGTAGGAGGCAACTAACAATAAAGAAAAGCTAAGCCTTCCATGTAGGAAGCAAACTAACAAGAAAGAAAAACTAAACCTTCCATGAAGGAGGCAAAACTAACAAGAAAGAAAGAAAGGAAGAAAGAAAGAAAGAAAGTGGTATTGGAGTTAATCTCCAAAATTGGTGTGTGTCTCCTCTTGCAAACCCTTCTATTTATAGAGGATTTTTAAGGCATCATCTTCAGAAAGTCACCAACTAGGATATTACTTTTCTACCCTTTTCTTGCTTTCACATGGGCTTTGTTGAAATTGCAAAACACTTTTGAATTTTTGCCACCAATGAGCACAACAATTTTGACTTTCTTGCACCGCCATTTCGGATGTTCACATGTCCGAATTAGAGCTTGACTTCTGAACAAAAGTTGTAGCCCTGGATCTTAGCTGTCCAACAAAGTTGATTTCATCTCAATATGACTTCTATATCTCAAGATATGGCCGGATCTTTGCACACTGTTCAAATTCCACGTCAGCAACACTATCTCATCTTTTGAGATAATTTCGGAGTCCTAAACATCCCATTTAGAATCTGATCTTGCTTTGTAACTATGGACACTTCTTTAAGCTTTCATTCAAGATAGATTTCATGATTTTTGGATGTCTACAACTTCTATTATGCTCAAAATACTATAATAGTGTCATTTTAATCGGGTAAGCAAAGAAATTCAATTAAACTTCATATGAACCCAAACTCATAAAATATGACAAAGATCACTTAATTGAACATATAAGAAGTCTTAATGAGATAAAAGTGAGAGATAATTATTTGTGAAATCTATGCTTATCAAATTCCCCCACACTTATCTTTTGCACGTCTCGGGCAAACTTAAGTTATGGATTGGTGACTATTTTTTTTTTTTTTTTTTTTAAAGAACATCAAAGTTTTGAGTTGATTTCTCAAGAATTCACAAAATTTCATGAAGCATCCTTTTATCACATTTTTGAAATTACTTAGAAAGGCAACTTTAATTTGAAAAACATAGATTGAGAAAGATAAAACCTTACATGATATACTCTGAATCTCTCAAGTGTTTGATTTGGTAAGTGTTTCTCTCAAATTCAATCCATGAAAGATGAACTATCATAGGCTTGCATATCTTCTACTTCTCTACTACTATGTACACATGCAATGCACAAATCAAGAGGTCTTTATTTTGGTTCTAACGGGATTAGAAAGATGAAATGATATATTGAAGAGATACAATGTTAGACCAAGGAAAATGGTGAGGATTGAGAATTGATTGTAAGTGCAAGTGTGAGAAACAGATATCACTTCTTCAATTTTTTTTTTTTATTATTATTTTTTTTTTTTTCAATATAATAGTTTATTTATTAATTTATTGCTTCAGTTTTTTTTTTTTTTTTTTTTTCAACCATGATATTGATGAACACAACAATAATCTCTCCCACACTTATTGAAACACTTATGGTATGATAAATCCAGTATTCCTCACCTTCTATGGTCAGACAAAGTTATTTTTTTTTTTTTTTTTTTTTTATTTGTGGTGAGCTAAAAAGAAGAAAAGGTTAATCGGCTCAAAGGGCTGATCAAATGATAAAATTTTATGGTTTGGTTATTTGGCCAAGTGGTTTGTTCAAGAAAAACAGTGCCTCAATCATTTTTGTACAAATCATGTGAAAATGTAGTTTCAAAAAGAATCAATGCAAGTTCTGAAGTAACATATTCCATGGATGAAAATCACACAAGAAAGAAAATAATAATAAGGCTCAAAATCTCACAGGTAATATATTTATCAAATCTAATCTATCCAGTTCAAATATGTGTTGCCAAACTAATTAATCTCGAAATGTAAATCATTTTGCTTCAATTATTTTATGAAATCTAAAGAAAAACATACTTCCACATTCAAATTTTTTTTTTTTTTTTTTTTTTTTAAATCATAAGATGCGTATCAAGAGTCAAGTGTAACTCCTTACTCAGCCATCTTACTCAAAGCAAGTTTATGAATCTAACCTAATTTTTTTTTTTTTTTTTTTTTTTTTGGGTTTTTTTTTTTTTTTTTTTTTTTTTTTTTTTTTTTTTTTTAGATATCGGACCATCTTCCCCCCAACCTATCCAAGACATTGTCCCCAATGTCTTAGATGGAATTTCATATAACAGGAAAAGAAATGTAAGAAAACCATCAAAGTAAGGAAAAGTTATAACCGAAGAGTGGTATCTGGTTCTCTTTTATCTCTGCCATCCTGATTTGGTTGGTTCACCAGCTGCATTGCTTGACTGAGCTCAGATGTAGGATTTTGCAAAATCTCAAGTAGGTGTTCAACAGTTGAAGCAGATACTATGATGTTGCGCATGGATTGTGGCATGAACTCCTGCTCTACTGCATGATCTAAAAAGGATATCAAACCATTATAAAAGCCATTAATATTCAATAAGCCCAAAGGTTTTTTATGAAAATTCCGATAGGCCCAAAATATAATGGTAAAAATTTCTTCCATTGTTCCAAGACCACCAGGTAATGCAATAAATGCATTAGAATTAACCAACATGTGTCTCATACGGTCATGCATGGTTGCAACCTTCAATTCAGTACCCAGGGTGAAGTAGGAGGTGCTCCCATTTTTTAAGCCAACACCTAAGACGTTACACCCCTTTGTGAGTGCAGATCCTGCAACACATCCTTTTAAACCCTGAATCCCTCCCCCATAAACAAGATTGATTTTTCTTGCAGCTAATGCCTTACCAAGGGTAGAAGCTGCATGTTGAAATTCTCCATCCTTTCCAAGGTTAGACCCACCAAAAACACAGATAGTATTGATCTTATCCATATACGGTGTTTCTGTCTTTTTTTTTTTTTTTTTTTTGAAAAAATATGTCATAGAGGTGGATAATTTATAGGGACTCAATATCAGACAAGGAGATCGCTTGAATAGTGCGGGATCAGGATTTGGTAGCAAAAGTTTGAATTTTTGCTACAAAAGTTTGAATTTTTGTTGTAAAAGTTTGAATTTTGGTTGCAAAAGTTTGAATTTTGGGTTCAAGGAAAAGGTGAATGTCAGAGGGGAAAGACTTTAAGCAGGGGTGAAAATTTCAAAAAAAACGGTGGCCCAATAAATTGAAAAGACAATGTAAATGACAAACATACACGCATGAGAATGAACAGTAGTTGTGATTGTGGCTCACATCTTCCTCTGGTTTTACGTCCAGTAACGGCTGAAACGCCTTCTAAGAGTCGAGGATGTGCTTCCCATTCAGTTTTCTTGTAAACTGACAACAGGGTCTTTTAAAGTCAGATTCCCAAGACTATAACGTGCTTTTTCCTTACGGAACAGTTCAAACAAATCAAGAAGGACTCCTTGTACATGCCCACTAGGATGCGTCTCAAGAGTCTGAATGATATCATCCAATGACTCCTTACTCAGTCCATCCTTTATGAATTGAATTTTGTCCTCTCGATTTCTTGAAACCATTCCAGGGTTCTTGCATCTTGTGTTACAGGTCCATCTTGCACACCTGTAGCAAACTCCAATTCTTTTTGCCCTTCTCTTCTTTGCATAGGAACTTCTTCCCATACCTGGCATATTTTTAACAAATGATTCTTGGAATTCACCTGCTAGACGTACCTTAGCTTCAATGATCCAACGGACATCTTCTGGAAGGCCTAAGAGTGTTAATGCTCTCAATCGTTCAAGTCTGCAATTGTAAATGTCTTTAAGAAAATTTCTGGGGAGAGTAGGGAACAAAATTTTGATCCTGGTGAGAGCTTTCTCCATTTTTTTTTTAAAACACTCAAGTTATTATTCCTGCAAGCTCAATGTGGTGTAATAGTTAGGATGATTTAAGAGGTGAAGAAGGAAGTTGAGAGAGTAGTTGAAACTTATAAGCGAGGAATGGAAGAGAGAGGGAGAGGGCGAAAGAGAGAGAGAGAGAGAGAGAAGGAGAGAAAGAGAGAGAGAGAGAGAGAGAGACTTCTCTTGAATTTATTGCAGGTATGTGGCATTGTGCAAATGCACTTCTTCTACCGTGTGCTTTTGAAAACCTTCGAAAAATGGTTTAAGACGATGTCCATTCACCTTGAAGATTTTTTCAGTTACCTCATTTTTTATTTCAACTGCACCATAAGGAAAAACATTAGTAACTACAAATGGTCCTAACCATCTAGAGCGTAGCTTACCAGGCATAAGCTTTAGCCGAGAATTGAAAAGGAGAACTTTTTGTCCAACGGAAAACTCCTTTCTTGCCAACTTTTTGTCATGAAGAGCTTTGACCTTTTCTTTGTAAATTTTGGAGTTTTCGTATGCTTCTAATCGAATTTCTTCAAGTTCCTGCAATTGAAGCTTCCTATAGATTCCTGCTTGGTCTAGATCCATGTTGCATTTCTTTACTGCCCAAAATGCTCTATGCTCTAATTCAACTGGAAGATGACATGCTTTACCAAAGACAATCCTGTAGGGAGACATGCCAATGGGTGACTTGTAAGCTGTCCTATATGCCCATAATGCATCAACAAGGCGCAAGCTCCAATCCTTCCTGTTAGGCTGAACTGTTTTCTCTAAGATTTTCTTGATCTCTCGATTAGAAACTTCAGCTTGACCATTTGTTTGAGGATGATATGGGGTGGAGACTTTATGCATGACTCCATATTTGCGGAGTAGGGCTTCCATTGTGCGGTTGCAAAAATGAGTACCTTGGTCACTAATTAGAGCTCTAGGAATGCCAAACCTGCTAAAAATGTTAGACCTGATAAAATCTGCAACAACTCGAGCATCATCAGTACGGGTGGCTTTTGCCTCCACCCATTTTGAAACATAATCAACAGCTAGCAGAATGTAAACAAAGCCAAAAGAGACAGGGAATGGACCCATAAAGTCTATACCCCAAACATCAAATACCTCACAAAAGAGAAGTGGTTGTTGGGGCATCTCATTTCTGCGCGAAATACTCCCTATTCTTTGGCACTGCTCACAAGTTATGCATAATCTATGTGCATCACGAAATATTGTAGGCCAATAAAAGCCTGAGTCTAGTATTTTTCTAGCTGTCCGTTGTGGCCCAAAGTGTCCACCACAAGCTAGGGAATGGCAAAAGGTAAGTATAGACTGAACTTCATGATCTGGAACACATCTTCTAATGATTTGATCACTACATGTCTTCCAAAGGTATGGTTCATCCCATATGTAGTGTTTGGCATCACTTTTCAACTTGGCAAGTTGCGATTTGGTGAAGTGTTTGGGTATTTCTTTAGCAACCAGATAGTTTACCAAATCTGCATACCAAGGATCTTTCCCGTGCAATTGATAGAGATGCTCTTCTGGGAATGAATCTGCAATTGAAGTTTCTTCACAAGGTTGCTGGATCCGACTTAAATGATCTGCTACAAGGTTCTCTGCACCACTCTTGTCTTTAATCTCTAAATCAAATTCTTGCAACAGAAGCATCCAACGAATCAGTCTTGGCTTAGCATCTGTCTTCTTCAGCAAGTATTTCAAAGCTGCATGGTCAGAGAAGACAATAACTTTAGATCCAAGCAAATAGGAGCGAAATTTATCTAATGCAAACACAATTGCCAAAAGCTCCTTCTCAGTAGTTGTGTAATTTGATTGGGTTGCATCAAGTGTGCGAGAGGCATATGCAATGACATGAGATCTCTTGCTAACTCTTTGAGACAGTACAGCACCAAGGGCATAATTGGATGCATCACACATTAATTCAAATGGAAGCGTCCAATTAGGTGGTTGAATGATGGGAGTGGTTGTCAACCGCTTCTTTAGTTCATCAAATGAATCCTTGCATGCTTGATCAAACACAAATTTGGTATCTTTTTGTAGTAGTTTAGAAAGAGGTTGTGCAATCTTGCTAAAATCCTTGATGAATCTTCTGTAAAAACCTGCATGACCAAGTAAAGAACGTACTTCTCGCACAGAAGTGGGGTAAGGTAGAGAAGTAATAATGTCTATCTTGGCCTTATCAACCTCTAAACCTTTGCTAGATACCAAGTGTCCTAAGACTATACCTTCTGTTGCCATGAAATGACATTTTTCAAAATTCAAAACCAGGTTAGTCTCAATGCATCTGTCCAAAACTTTAGAAAGGCTTTCTAAGCATGCATCAAAAGAAGAACCATATACAGTGAAGTCATCCATAAACACTTCCATGCAACTTTCTAAGAGATCAGAGAAAATGCTTACCATGCATCTTTGAAAGGTTCCAGGGGCATTGCATAGACCAAAAGGCATCCTTCGATAGGCAAAAGTACCAAAAGGACAAGTGAAGGTGGTCTTATGCTGGTCTTCTGGGGCTATATGTATTTGAAAATAACCTGAAAAACCATCTAGAAAGCAATAGTGAGATTTTCCTGCTAATCTTTCCAAAATTTGGTCTATGAAGGGCAAAGGGAAGTGATCCTTGCGAGTAGCTTGGTTAAGCTTCCTATAATCTATGCACACTCTCCAACTGTTTTGTATTCTGGTAGGGATTAGTTCATCATTGTGATTTTTGACTACAGTCATGCCAGTTTTCTTAGGAACTACTTGCACCGGGCTTACCCAATCACTGTCTGAGATGGGATAGATGATACCAGCTGCCAAAAGCTTACCTACTTCCTTCTTTACCACATCTAGGATGGTTGGATTCAAACGCCTTTGTGGTTGTCTAACAGGTCTGGTGTTTTCCTCTAGCAGTATCCTATGCATACAAGTAGATGGGCTAATACCTGGAATATCAGCCAAAGTCCATCCAATTGCTTGTTTATGGCTTTTTAAGGTTTGCAGTAACCTTTCTTCCTGTTGTGGTAGAAGGTTCTTTGCTACAATGACAGGAAGCTTCTCATTTTCCCCCAAATAAGCATACTTTAGATGTTCAGGCAAAGGCTTCAACTCCAAAGGAGGTGGTTGTATTATGGAAGGAAGAGATCTATCTGAGATTGAAATGTCTGCAACACTTGCATCTAACATGTCATCTTTCAACGAAGGTTGGTCTGCAGCATTAATCCTGGAACACACAATACATGAATCAAATTCATCACATGTGCAAGTAAAATTATCTAAGTAATCTAAATCAAAATCAAAAAATTTAAAAAGTAGATTGTCAATAGAATAATCATCCGCAAGAAGGTCTATGGCATCAAGTTGAAAGAGTGAATGATTCTCTATGGGATGCTTCATGGCTTCAAATATGTTGAATTGGATGATATCATCTCCAAATTCCATAGAGAGAGTCCCCGTATGCACATCTATCTTTGTTTTTGCAGTTTTGAGGAAAGGTCTCCCTAGGATCAAGGTTGCTCTATTGATGGATGACTCATCTTCCATATCCAAAATGTAGAAGTCAGCTGGAAAGATCAGCTTATTCACTTGAACTAGCACATCTTCAAGTACTCCGGCTGGATGTGCAGTACTTCTGTTGGCTAATTGAATCACCACACCAGTTGGCTTCAGTTCTCCCAGATTCAAAGATTTATAAACTGATGATGGCATAACATTAATGGAAGCACCTAGATCCAGCAATGCATCACCAAATGTAGAGTTTCCTATTGTGCAAGGAATGGTGAAAGTTCCTGGATCTTTACATTTCTGAGGGAGGCTGGGTTGAATTAAGGCTGAAACATTGCGTCCCACACTAATCTTCTCATCCCCTTTGAGTCTTCTCTTATGCGTGCACAAATCCTTTAGAAATTTGGCATATTTGGGAATTTGCTTGATAGCATCTAGAAGTGGTATGTTGACTTCCACTTTCCTAAAAGTATCTAGAAGCTCCTTATCCAATTCTGCATGAACATTGGGCTTGGATTGGATCATTCTATTTGGAAAAGGTAAAGACACCTTCTGATCAGCACAATTTGGGGTTTTCTTCTCATCAGATGCTTCAAGTGCAGATCGTTTATGGCAAGCTTCTTTTTGTTGATCATTCAATGTCTTATCGAAGGCTGGTGTACTTTTTTCATCAGACTTTCCCTCTGATTCAGATGGCTCATCAGAGATATCTCCAGGTGTAGAGATAAATGCTTCTTTTTGGTGTGGATTAGTCTGATTGAAGCTTTGTTGCTTTAAAATTGTAGGGTCTATCTGCACTTTCTTCCCACTTCTCAAGGTCATAGCATTCACACTTTTTGGATTTATGACAGGTTGAGAAGGTAGTTGACCAGAACCTTGAGATTTCAATTGGTTGACAGTGGTAGCCAACTGCCCAATTTGAGTTTGTAAATCCTGAATGGTAGAACTTACATTTTGTTGAAACTGAAGATTGTTGGTTGCTAATTGCTTCATCAAATCATCAAGAGAGGGTTCAGAAGCATTAGAGGGTACAGATTGCTGCATATGCTGTTGTTGTTGTCTGAAAGGCGGTGGTTGGTATTTATTTTGGGAGTCAGATGTTTGAATCCTTTGTTGTTGTGGAGGACCATATCTCAAGTTAGGATGGTTTCTCCAACTAGGATTGTATGTTCCAGAAGGTGGTTCAAACTTCTGTTGCTGATAATGTTGAGGAGGCCTGTATTGTTGTCCTGTGCCAAAAATACCATTTACTGTAGCCTCAGGTGTCTCACTTTCTTGCAATGTTGGGCATGCATCAGTAGGATGATCTGCAGAAGTGCAGATGCCACATGTTTTAGTTTTGTCAACAACATTAAGTTGCTGTTGTTGTCCGATGGCCAACTGTCTTACGATGGAGGTTAGTTCTTCAATTCTGTTCTCCAATCGTGTATGGTCTGTCTTGGTGGTCATTTCATGGACTCCTTTAGACAAGGAATTAGTTCGAGAATTGAATTGCTGAGAATTTTCTGCCATGTTGGCAATCAAATCTCGAGCTGCTGTAGGAGTTTTGTCCATAAGTGCTCCACCACTAGCTGCATCAACCATGCTTCTGTCCATTGGCATGAGTCCTTCATAGAAATACTGAATCAGTAATTGATCACTGATTTGATGGTGTGGACAAGTGGCGCATAGTTTCTTGAATCTCTCCCAATACTCATAGAGAGTTTCTTGGGAGTTCTGTCTGATGCCGCAAATCTCTTTTCTGATAGCTGCTGTTCTGGATGCAGGGAAGAATTTCTCCAAGAATAATCTTTTCATATCATTCCAGCTTGTAACAGATGTTGGATGTAGATAGTACAACCAGTCCTTAGCTCCATCATTTAAGGAGAAAGGAAATGCCTTCAACTTGATATGATCTTCTAGAATTCCTTGTGGCCGCATTGTGGAACACACAATGTGAAATTCCTTCAAATGTTTATGAGGGTCCTCACCTGCAAGGCCATGAAACTTAGGTAGCAAATGTATTAGTCCAGACTTCAGTTCAAATGGTGCATCAACATCAGGGTATTGAATGCACAATGGTTGATAAGCAACATCAGGTGCAGCTAATTCTTTTAAGGTTCTATCAGCCATGTTCTTAGCAAAATATTTAAAACTATCAAAATTTAAAGATGAAAAATCACTACTGTTACTTTCTTGGTTATTACTGGATGAATGTCTTCTATGTGCTCTTTTCAAGTGGTGGAATGTTCTATCAATCTCAGGATCATATGCATATAAATTTTCAGGATTGGATCGGGTCATACACAAAAAGGTGAATTCATACAGAAAATCCAAGAATGATATACCTAAAGTAAAAACAATTGTTAGAAAGATTAAAATTTTTATACAAACTCCTAAATGAGCCTAGGAAATTAAAATGGTCCCCGGCAACGGCGCCAAATTTTGACACGCTCGTCGTAAACGCGCAAAAATAATTTCTAGATTTCCCCGAAACTATTGGTATAGTATAAGGTGCAACCTAGGTCATCTCCCAAAGACCATTTCAGATTCTTAAGCAAATAAGGAGAAAATTAGAACAAGGGGGTTTTTGTAAAGATGTGATATCAAATGCTAAATACAAAATACAGAATGAAATTAATTTCACTTAACAATTATCAACTCAAGGAATTCAGAGGCTATTTTCATAACTAATCATTGATCACTAAAATCATGCATTGTGTTTATCAACCTAGGATCATCTGGAACCCCTAAAATGATCCTTGAATTCTCTACTGAGAAACCTCTCAGAATTTAATTGATTATGATCAACAAGATTTAGTAACCACTTAATCTTTTATCTAAATCAATTTTACAATCAGAATTCAGTTGAAGTAAGTAATAAAATGAAAACCTTCAATTCAATTACTTAATTTCTACTCTTCAAACTTTTGGAAAATGATTTACCAATCAAAAACCAATTATAAATCAATTATACATTAACCAAAATACGTCAACCGATCAAACTTTGATTAAAGAATAAAATTGAAGAATATAGTGAAGCAGAGTAGAAACCACTTAATATGCACGTAAATAAAGATCAAGACCTCAAAGTTAAAATGAAAATAGCTTGAATCCTTGAATTGAAACTACAAACCTAGCCTTCCATGAAGGAGGCAAACTAACAACAAAGAAAGAGGCAAACTAACAACAAATAAATCCTAAGCCTTCCATGTAGGAGGCAACTAACAACAAATAAATCTTAAGCCTTCCATGTAGGAGGCAACTAACAATAAAGAAAAGCTAAGCCTTCCATGTAGGAAGCAAACTAACAAGAAAGAAAAACTAAACCTTCCATGAAGGAGGCAAAACTAACAAGAAAGAAAGAAAGGAAGAAAGAAAGAAAGAAAGTGGTATTGGAGTTAATCTCCAAAATTGGTGTGTGTCTCCTCTTGCAAACCCTTCTATTTATAGAGGATTTTTAAGGCATCATCTTCAGAAAGTCACCAACTAGGATATTACTTTTCTACCCTTTTCTTGCTTTCACATGGGCTTTGTTGAAATTGCAAAACACTTTTGAATTTTTGCCACCAATGAGCACAACAATTTTGACTTTCTTGCACCGCCATTTCGGATGTTCACATGTCCGAATTAGAGCTTGACTTCTGAACAAAAGTTGTAGCCCTGGATCTTAGCTGTCCAACAAAGTTGATTTCATCTCAATATGACTTCTATATCTCAAGATATGGCCGGATCTTTGCACACTGTTCAAATTCCACGTCAGCAACACTATCTCATCTTTTGAGATAATTTCGGAGTCCTAAACATCCCATTTAGAATCTGATCTTGCTTTGTAACTATGGACACTTCTTTAAGCTTTCATTCAAGATAGATTTCATGATTTTTGGATGTCTACAACTTCTATTATGCTCAAAATACTATAATAGTGTCATTTTAATCGGGTAAGCAAAGAAATTCAATTAAACTTCATATGAACCCAAACTCATAAAATATGACAAAGATCACTTAATTGAACATATAAGAAGTCTTAATGAGATAAAAGTGAGAGATAATTATTTGTGAAATCTATGCTTATCAACACTCTATAGTGTGAAGGTAATTATCTAACTTTAATTATTTAAAAAATAACAAATATAATTATGACAATATATATAAATTAGAATCTTTATTAATTAATTTTTCGTTAATTAATTTGTAACTAATAGTTATAATTATATTTTATCTTCTAAAATAATTCTTTTATTTTTAAGAATTAAATTAACACATTCCTGGAAAGTCTTCTTCCATGCAATAATTTACCAAAATTTTCAAACCATCCATAATTTATTATGATTTTAGCTCAATATGAAATAAATAAATTATCTTAATTTATATTAGCAATATAGCCAACTCATACGATCACCAAGAGTCACCTTTCAATACGCATTTCTTATAATTCTGGTTACTTAAGCAACGATCACCTAATGACAGAACTGCCAATAACAAGCCAGAATAAGCATGAGGGGGGTTTTTATTTTTAAAGAAAACTTAATTGTCATTTTGTTATATATACACGAAGATATTTTTTATTTGGTCTTCAGAATCTAAAGTTAATTTTCATGTTACTAACTCAGTTTCATAAAAAAATAAATAAAAAATAACATGTAAGATTAATCTTTCAAAAATGTTATCATCAAATGATATCGTATTTGCTCATAAAAAAATGATATCGTATTTATTATTGTGAAAGAGTAAATATATAGTGTATGAAAAAACGAATTTGATAATTAACTGATACTTTTAAAATACTAAATTTGTGACAAAATTTAATCAAGAACAAATAAAATAAAATTTACAATTTGAAATTAAGACAAATTAAATGACATTTTTAAAAAAAAATCAATATGATGACATTTAGACTTTTTTTTATAAAACTAAATAGGCACCATCTACTTTATTACAAAAATATATAGTGCATGCGGGATAAATATTTCTATTTTATTAAACTAATTGTTTGTAAAAAAAATAATTGTTAATATATTATATTATAAAGTTGCCTTCCGTCAAAATCAACGTGATATTTTTTCTGGATAATATTCCTAGTTTTACGTTAAATGAAATTGAGGTCGTATTTGGTAGATGCAGCAATACAAGATAAGGCAGATAACTCGTGAATTTAATTCTTCATTGGCATGTTTTAGAAGTAGAACAAAACAAAATATAAAGTTACCCTTTATGATTGTTCCCTCGGTAGTGTTCGTATTGCTTTATTAACTATAAAGTGCAAAACAAACGCAAATATACATAAGCACGTTGAGGAAAGTAATTATAGGTGATAAAGCATTTTACCCTAGGTTAGATAAATAGAAAATTAAATTTTATCTTTGTTGGTTTTCCTTATATGTGTGTAAGCGGGAATTATTTACAACTTAAAATATTTGAGAAAGAATATGTGTTTTGGATTTTGTATCGATTGTCTTTTAAATCACATGTTTCTGGCCCCATCTCCACATAAGTTGATTTAGCATGCATGTTGCTTTTCATGTAATTGATTTGCTATTGACTGTCTTTTTCTTTAGAATTTATTGTTTTGCTGAGAGATAATCATCATTTTTCATAAAATGGTGTAAAAAGAAACACAGATAGATAAATTCTTTTTAGAAAATGTTAAATATATATATATATTAATTTACTTTCTAAAAATTAACATGTTTATTATTTTTATTTTCTGAATATATATATCTAATAATATATAATAAAAATTTATATATAATAGTTTGTAATTATAAATTTTTAATAAAAATACATTATTTATTAATTTTTATTATATAGTCTTAATCAGATATTAAAAAATTTTATTGACTCAAATTATATTTTTTAACGATGATATCTTTGATTTAAAATAATAGTAATTTTAGTAAATTTTATTTTTTATTTTTATTTTATAACTTTAATAAAAAATTTAAATTTAAAGTAAATGATTATAATAAAGAGAAATTTTAATTGTAAAATAAAAAAAGATATAGTATAAAATTATATTATACAGTTCATTAAAAAAGTAATAATTATCATTTTTAATTCTTACATAATAATGACAATTATTATTTTGAATGGAAGAAAGTTATATGAAAAAAAAAAAGTTGGGATTCTTGAAAAGCGCATTAGAGAGAGAAGAGAGATGTAGAGCTGTAGTGACAACGTGACACATGCGAGTTTATTTTATGACGAAGCATTAGAATCTCAGTCTCCAGCTCATTACTGTGACGTCATTAGAAAGCTTAATTCCTGACGTAAGTACCTAATTTAAATTTTAAAAGAATAATACTAAAAGTTGCCCTATTATATATTTTTTTAATGTCGTTCGAGGTTAAAATTAGATTTCACCTCAATGTTAACCTTTAATTTTTATTAGATATTAAAGTAAATTTTTTATTTTGAAAAAGTAATATAAAAGATTTTACTGAATATAAATTTTATCCTTTTCAAAATTAGGACCATTTTTATAGATTATATATTTTAATAATATTTTAAATTTAATTTATCTATTTAAATAAAAATTATATATTAAAATATAATTCACATTAATTTTTAAAAATTATTATTTATATTTTATTATTTAATATAACTTTAAGTTTTACTTATTATTAAAGATACATATATAATTAATTAATATTTTTTCATATATAAATAGATAAATAGAAATATTTTTTACTTTATACTTCTTTATTATATTATATATCACATCATATAATATTATATATATATATATATATATATATATTCTATTAATCTTTTTCAGATATATAACAGCATTTTTCTATGGTATTTCATTAGAAAAATTACCCATGTGAGATGCGAGTATTAATTTACAAAAATTAAGTGAAGCTTCTAAATATTCTGTTTGAACGAGTAAAGAAATAAAGAATATATATATATATATATATATATATATAATATTTAGATAGATAAAGATAAAAAAATTGTTCTTTTATTTTGATAAAAAAATAAATTTTATAATTATGTAATGATAAACTTTTTTTCTTATTATAATTTTTAACTAAAATATGATATTTTTTTATTTTTTGTCTTAAAAATTAAGATATTAATATTTATTTATTTAATTTTTTAATTATTTATCCAATATCATTTCATAAAATTTATATAAATGTTTATTTAAAATTACATTATCATTAAAAAAATTAGTTATAATTTTAAATGATACATAATTACAATTTTAATTTTTATCAAATTTTTTTAATAAATTTTTATTTATTAAAAATTATTCATTAAAAAAATACTGGTGTGACATGGTTTAAATAATATAACTATCTAAATTTATTATATTTTATGTTAATTTAATATATTTTGTATAATTTATATAATTATCATAAAATATTTATAAAAAATTATTTTTATAGAAATTTAATTTTTATTATATATTTTTTAATATATTTTAGAAAAAAATATTTTTATTCTTTATAATAATGTTAATTGATAAAACTAATTAATAATATAGATGAAATAACTAATAATAATTAATATATTATAATTATTATACAAATAAAAATATTATTTAAAATTTTAAATTATAGACAAAAATATTAATAATAATTATAACAAGAGTAGGCACATATCTGGATATATCTTTCATCAATTTAGAGTTAATATAAATATATTTTTTAAAATATGTAATTCACATTAATTTAAATATTGAAAAATATTTATTAATTTAAAATTAATATTTTAAATTAATTTTATTTAACTATAAATCCAACAAACACCAACTTATACCTGAATCATCACTGAAAAGCATATTTTAAGTCGGCCCTACGATAAAAATGAAAAACTTGTCTTTAATATTTCGATTTCTTTCCATGCAACAGACCAACGTGTCATAATCTTATCTCAGTTGTCTTTTTTTTTATGAATAAAAACCTAAATTAAGTATTATTTTTAATTAAAATTAATTTTTATCTTAATAATTTATATAAAAGAAATTGATGTTGACGAGATCTAAGGATGAAAGATTAAAGTTATTTTTAGTCAAAATTTTATTCTTTTATTATATATAAAAATTTAATATTAATATTAGGCATTCATTATTAAAATAAACTTATAATTTAATAATAATATATTTTTTATTAAAACATATACTTGTTAAAAAAACTAATCACATAAATTATTATAACAAAATATTTTGTTTGTTGTTTTATCTATCATTTAAAATTATTTTATATAATTTAAAAAATTAATTTAATAATGTTATTTACATTAAAATAAATGTTTTTAATTTTTCTCTATTTTATTTTTAGCAGTTAATACTTTTATAAAATATAATAAATAATAAACACTATCTTAAACTTCAACTTTAACATTCAAAAACAAAAAACAAATAAATGAAGACAAAAAATAGAAAAAATAATTTTTTGTAAAAATATATTTGTATTAGAATAGTTAGAATATCGTTCTAAATTTATGTATGGATCATATCCAGTTATAATAAAAAATTTAAAAAATAATTTTATTATTGATTACAATTTTATTCGATTCAAATAAATTTGTTTCTAATAAAAATATTCGTAATTTAGATTTAAAATATTATTTAAATAATCAGATAAGACATTAATAAAGAGGATATGAATAAAAATATAAATGTTTTTTTCTAGAATAACAAATATCTTAATATAAACTAAAAGATCCAAAAGACCAAGAGAGGTATAACTAAGCAAGTTATCTGTATATTTTATGATTTTTTAATTTAAATAATATTTTAAAAAATTTAATAGTAAGTATTTTTATATTAATAATAAATATTTATTATATTAAATTAAATATATCTTGATAGGATTAAAATATATTTGTTTAAACTAAAATTTTAATTTTAAAACTAAGTATTAAAAATATAATTGATTTAAAATAAAAATAAAAATATTAATATGCTGTTAAACATTTAATTTTAAATTACATAGATATTTATTATTTTAAAAAATTATAAAATGAGTAAATAAATTTAAAAATAAAAGGAACTAAATAAAATATCTCTATATAATGACATATTTATTTGGATATATAAAAATTAAAAGTGTTATTCAACTTATTATTTTGACCTCGTGATAAATTTTTAACTAAGATACGGTATTTTTTTCTCTTTTATATCTTTATCATTTTAAAAATATTACTTTTATTTTAAAAATTTAATATAAGTTTTTATTTTTTTTGAAGGAAACTCAATAAAAGATTATAACTTTTATTAAAAATTATATAATATAATATATTAATAATATTACATACTATATTTTCTATAAAAAATATACTACTTTTAATTTTATTATATGCCTATAAATATATATATTAAAAATATTTTGATTATATTTTACCCTCTATAATCATATTAATTAATAAAAAATTATTGATATATTAAATATATAATAAAAATTACTACATTATGATTTTTATGCAAATAAAAACATTAATTAAAATTTTAAATTACAGATAAAAATTATTAATTTAATTTTTATTGAAAAAGTGGCGACAAAAATGTGCACATATATATCTCGGTATCTCTCTCCAGTATAAGACATTTATTTTGCTCTTAGAAACCTAAATTTTATAGATTTTTATGTGAATATATATTTTAAAGGATATACAATCTAAATTATTTTTTATATATTTAAATATTTATTAATTTAAATAAATTATAAAAATAATTTTATTTCATTTTACACTGAAGAAACACTCACTTTACGTGAATCACGGCGGAAGGTATTGTCAATTGGTTCCACTGTAAAAAACTATAAACCTCTCTTTAACATTTGCACTATTTTTTAGCTAAAATTTTAATTTTATCTTGATAACCAATATAACCAAAAATGATATTAATGAGCTGTTAGGTTCGCCTAATCAAAAAATATTTAAGTAATCTTTACAACATCTTTAATTAAAATCTCGTTGTCTTTATTATATATAAATATTTAATATTAATTTTTTTAACTTTGTCTATTAAAATAAAATTTTAATTTGAATAATATTATATTTTTTATTAATCTTCTAGTCGTAAAATTTTTCTGTATTATAGTATTTATTTTTAAAGAAAATATATTTGTTAAAAAGTTTATATAAATTATTATGATAAATATTTCTTTTTTTGTCTATTTTTTAAATTTTTTTATAATTTTAAAAAATTAATGTTCTATATAGAAGTTAGAGATGGATATCGGACGATTTTAAACGGTTCAGTTAAGAAATTTTTTTCCAACGTTAAAAATATCTAAGTTGTGTCTCCGGTAAAAAAATATAACCGCTTGATCAGTTTTAAATTTGCGGTAGTTACAAATTAGTTAGATGAGTATTCTTGATTTAAGATGCAAAGAAAATGTGGGAGGAGGAGAAAGAATCTGAAAAATGAACAAAATATTGAAAATGCAAAGAAAATGTGGGAGGAGGTGAGAGAATCTGAAAAATGAAGAAGATGATTAAAAATGTAAAAAAGATGATCGAATAAATTGAAAGATGAACGAAAAAAATTGAAAAAATCAATGAAAAACAGGGTATGTGAATTAAAAAATATACATAACTATACTTTCAGTTAGATGTAACGTAAGATGATAACAATAAAAATCATAAATTATGCATTCATGATGGAAGGAGAATAGAAATCATCATCAATTGAATTCAAGTTTCATTAAATATTTTTTTTTAAAATCTACATCTAACTGATTAATCTATCGTTAATTTTTTTATCAAAAAATTAAAAATTTTCTTTAAAATTTGCACCTAACTGATTAATATTAATCTGCCGTTAACCTTTTATCGAAAAACCGCTATAATTGATTCTTTTATGTCATCCACTCATTTTTCTGTTAGTTGATTACGGTCAATTTTCCGTCAGTACCTTGCCATCCCCAGTAGAAGTCACATTACATAATAGAAAACAAAGAATTAAAAAAGAAAATTTACTAAATATTTTACTTTTTAAAAACAATATTTCTAATTTACATAGTAGTTGATATGAAACTGGAAAATTATTAAATTATTAAATAAGAAAATAACTGTATTTAAGAACTTAGAGAAATATTTAATATTTTTTCATCTAATAGATAAAATTAATCAGTCAAAATATTATAGAAATTTTAAAATTATTCGTTTTTAATTAAAAGTAACGTAAAAATATCTAAATAACTATAACGAAGTTATAGCTTATTTCTTAATTCAGGTCAATTATTCTGTGCAACATTGATAGTTAATTACTCTTCAAGTTCACATTGCTTTTTTTACTTTAAAAACTAAAATAAACATCAGCCTTAGTGCGTGGGTGAAAAGTAATTATAGATTATGTTGTTTTTATTTAGGTCAATTACTGTGTGACAGATGGAAAGTTACCCCCAAAATTCATACTGCCTTTTTTTCCCCTTTAAAATATAAAATAAACATAATCCTAAGCACGAGGGTGAAATTAATTATAGATTAGATTATAAGTTATATGTATATATACATCTGAATATCTGATTAGGGGAAGTCGGGCTTGCTTGGCGGGAAATCACTTTTTCTCTTAATAAAAAAATGGTTAAGTAACTGATTTAATTTGTTCATGTAACACCTATTTTAATTTTGATTTTTGTATTTAAAAAACTTTTAATTAAATTTTTAATGTAAAAAAAATTATGATGTTACGGTTTATCGTGTTTTGTTTATATTTTGAATAATTTATTTAACAATAGCTAACGTCATACTAATATAATTCTATTTAAATATATTTTAATCGTTATGTTTATTATAAAATTTTAATTTAATTTTTATATATATTATATATTTTTCATTTAATTCTATATATTTTAAATTTAATTTTTGACGTAAAAAAATTAATTTAATTGTAGTAAATTTTTTTGTTAAAGTTGAGATAAATACTCACATATTTAAATTTTATTTTCATAATTAATAATGATATATATTAGATATAATTTATTATTTTAAAAATCAACTTATTAAAATTTTAAATATTTATATTCACTTTATAACTAAATTTTTAACATATAAATATTAAATTAAAAAAATTACATAGAAAAACTTAACTAAAAATATATGTAAACATTCAATTATAAACTCTTTAAATATTTTGATCAATTTAAATAAAAATATCTATCATGTTAATAAAAAATAAATAATGTTATAACAAATTATAATATCAAAAATAAAATTATAAATTATTTTTATGAACTTAATTAAAAAAAATTTAAATATAGAAACTAAATTAAAAATAAATATCATACATAAAAACTAAATAAGCAGGTGTTATTAAATTACTCATATTTATTAAAAATAATTGTTATTATCCTGAAATATTTTAAAAACTATACTTTATACAGTTATTTAAAAAGGACAGAGTATCGGACTCCAAAAAATACACATATTTTAATATCGGTGATAATGTGCTTACCTTTAATCATTTCATTAAGTTGTTGTTCTCAAATTTATATTTAAAAGTTGAGTCATCTTAACTTTTAAGCTTTTTTACTTAATATATATTTAAAAATAATTTATTAAAATAAAATTAAAATTCTAATATATTAAATAAGTCAGACCGTATGACAGAACTTACATTATTTTTTTTATAAAATTTGATTTGATATGATTTTTTAATAAATAGATTAAATTTATTAAAAAATATTTTTAAATATATAAGTCATATATTTAGATTTATAAAAAAATTATTTAATCTATTTAAAAATTTATTTAAATATATAATTTTATAATATATATTATTTATTTAATATATTAAAATTTCAGACATTTATAATTATTTATATATATATATATATTTATTGATTTTTTAATAATAACAGATAATAAATTTAAGTTTATATTTCAAAATTTTTAAACGTATAAGATCTAAATATTTAAAGCCTAATCTAACCTTATCTATACCTAATTATCTATTTAGCATATGATATGGTTGTGTTTGCATGGAAGACGACTCTCTGGTTATCATGGAATGTCATAATTGTCTTTACAGTATATAAGGTAGGCATTGTGTCGGGACACCACATAGAAAGAGCAGACATGTGCCTGTCATTAGAGATGGATATATGATTAAGAGACAAAAATAAATTAGATGGTTTCGTAAGAGTTTACAACCTGATTAATTTAAAGTTTAGGTTAGGTTAGTTTGTTACTAAATGAATACATTCAACTTTATTAAATTTTTTTAAATAAATATTAGATTTAAATTTATGAAAAATTTATTAATCTTATTTGAAAATATGTATATATATATATATATATAAGTTTATTATAATTTTATAAATTATTTTAATATGTTATATTTATATAATTTATTTTTTAAAAAAATTTTAATTCTACAATTTTTTAGTCATATATATATATATATATATATTAACTTTAATTAATAATTTTCTTGCACTATATGTTTTTAAAGAGACTTATAATTAAATTTAATATGCCTTAAAACAAGTTAGATTTTGAAAACAAATTGTAACATGTAAAATATTTAAATTTAAACCTAAAAGATTTAAAAATATACTAGATTTAAACATGCAAAGTTTAAAATGTCGTAATTTATTCTTACCCGAAACTATCATGCTGATCCAAATTGATTGAGTGACAAGTATTTTAACTTTTGTGCATCAATGGAACCTCTATAAATGTCGGTATATTCTGTATCATTTTTACCATTCAACTTTCATGTTCGACCCAGAATTGAAAGTTTCACATCAGTATTATTATTCTTTGTTTGCTTTAACCCCCACTGCAATTTTTTTAACAACGTAATTTTGGTTTTCTTTTTCTTTGTTTTGCGTCATCTTGATAAACATGGATGAACTATTTTGTTATACTGATTTTTATGTAGTCTTGTAATTATTTTTTTGGACACCAACAATTTGAAAAAAGAGTAAATACTGATTTTTCACTGAGATATTTTTTTAGAGAGACAGTTAAATTAAAATTAGAAAAATTTAATATTTTCTTAGTTTAATACATTAATTTTTGTAATATTTTAGTGTAACATATGTTGTGATAATATTTTAATAGAATTAAATGACAATATATGATTTATTTTGTAATATTTTAATTTACTATTTTTATTATGGGTTCAAAGTAAATATATTGTCTACGATTATTTTATTTAATAATAAATATTTATAGAAAAAATTTAAGACCTTCTTTAAACTACTCTAATAATTAATCTAATATATTTTTATTTAATAACCAAGGACGATTGATTATATTATTTGAGATATTTTAAGATATTTATAGAGTAAATATATCCTATTTATTAGAGTTATTTTATTTTTTATGAGAATAATCTATTTTATATATTATATTTTTATGTTGTTTAAATATTGTTTGTTAGTGTTTATTATATATATTTGATCTCTTTTGTTTATTGTTTGGATATTTTGTTTTGTCTTAATTCAGAACATTGCTTGTGATATTTTTCTAACATTTATGAAATTTATTCATAGATTAGAACCATAGTAAAAAAAGTAAATTTTTTCTGTGTATTAAAAAATATTGGTAAAAAAATTGTTAACTTGCTGAGTTGTTAAAAATTAGATTTTAGGAAATAATGTTTTAAATTAAATTAATTTATTTTTATCAAATAATTACGTTTTGCATTAATTTTTGACTGAATAAAATTATTACATAAGATTTTCATGTAGTAGGCTTTTTGTTATAAAATTTGTTTTGTATTTTGTTTGTATAAAATTAAATAATATACGTATATATCCATGTATGTTTGTGAATACATATTTTGACTTATTATTTATTTTAAATATTTTTAATAGATTCTATAAATTATATTTTATGAAAATATTATTTATTTATAAATTTATAATAGTAATAATACTAGTGGTTTAAAAATAATTTAATTTTTTATTTTATATATTTATATATATATATTTAAAATGTGTGATATTAATATAATGTATAAGATTATTTAATTTTTTCATAGGATTTATAATATATTATAAAATATAGTAAAACTATTTTATTAAAAATAAAACTTTTGGTTACTCTTAAAAAGTATTATGTTAATACATAATTTTATTAACTATTAAATTTGTATAATTAATGAGTGTTTTTATTAAATTATTATATTATTTGAACAATGTTTTGAACATAGGTGGTGTAAATATATTTTATAAGAAATTTATTAATTAAAAATATGATATTATTATTTAAAATTCGATAAATTATTATTTAAATTATTGGTAAAAAAAATGGATTTTTGTAAGAAAACACGCTCGCACTCTCACAGTCGCACGCACATTTTTTATATTAACTTTTTACTTTATGATCTTGCTCTAATCATATCATCCATGATAATATGTATTCACGGGGTTGGGACTGGGGAAAGTCCAATATTTTTAAATACACCATATTTTTATTGACAGTTTATTCTGTAGTAGAGAAATACTAATTTTTTAATTTTCCTCACAATTCAAAATATGTTTTTTGGTACATGTTGTATTTATGATAGGCAATTTATAAATTATATTTATTATTTAATTTTTTAAAATGATTGTAAAAATATTATTTTTCTTGAAGGGATTGTATTTATGATTTCGGGATGATACATGAACCACAACACTTTTCTTGTTGACCTATGGCATGCTTGTTTAAGATTGTTAATCGTGATGCACATTTTAACGATGGTTTCATACTTTTCAATAATACGGCCTTTATTTCTTCTTTTATTTATCATTTTAGAAGAAAATACGTTTTTATTTATTTTAAAAATAAATCATTATTATATTTTTAATAATGTAGAATTTTTTTATAAAATGAAAACAATAAAATTTTAACTTATAATTTTATGTAAATTACTATAATTTTTATCATTAGATTGATTTTAACATCTTAATAATATATAAAATATTTTAAAATAATAAATAATAAAAATAAAAAAATATATTAAAAAATAATATAAAAGAAGATATTTTTTTAAAAAAATAAAATTATGTACGATTAGATTAATTTTAACCCGCATAGGTAAGATGAATAGAGATGAAAGAAGATACTTTTACCGTGATTGGTGGAAACCCAATGCAACTGGTGCCACCATTACCCTTTTTGCATTATAAATAGGATAGGCTATGAGAAATCTGCTAACAAGGCAACATAATATCTCTTCTTTCACACCCATTCATACCTTTCCGCAATGAGCCTACTTGTGACCAAATCCTCACTGAAGTCTCTCCTAACTTCAGAGAGTGAGCAGAACCCATTAACAATGTCTGATGAACAGATTTTGGACCAAATTTACTCAACCCATATCCATACTGACACAAAGTTTGATGTTGACTCTCTTTTCACCTTAGTTGAAAACACCCTTAGACGTTCAACCCACATTGTCGACAATGTTGTCCAGGTATATACATATGTCTATAATTACTTTTAACTTTTTTTTTTCCCTTCCATGTTTCTGCTTCCCATGCGTGCTTAAAAATCCACGCACTTCATCCAAATCAAAATTTTTACAGGGTTCTCAACCAAGCTTAGAACACATGGATGACAAGATCCCGCAATTCAATTCACCGCTCTGTACCCTGAAGCAGATTTCTTCTGAGGTCATTATTCATAGATCTAAAATTAAAGACAAAAACATACATACATAAAAATACACATAACATATTACATAATATACTAATATATAATACAAAGACTGTGCTAATGAATTAAATTTGAGCAAGTTGAGAAGATTATATGAGTAAGTAGGAGATGAACGTAACATAGTGAGCTTTGGTGGCAGATGTCATGCAAGCCTCCAAGTGAGGAAATAGCTCACAAAACTACACTGGCCATCCTTAACAAACTCTCCCACTATGAGTGGGATGCAAAAGCGGTGCTGACTCTTGCGGCTTTCGCCCTGGAATATAGTGAGTTCTGGCTGCTACAACAGCATCAACCAACGGACCCTCTTGCCAAATCAGTGGCGGTTCTGAAACGAGTGCCTGTGCTGACAAGACCCGCAGCACTTCAAAAGCACCGCCAAGAAATCATTGAATTGAACAATTTGGTGAAAGCAACGTTGCAAGTGATTGAGGTAATCTTTGAATTGGAGAAGCTTACCACTTATGATACCAAGGATGTGCCTGCTTTGGAGGTTGCAATAGAGCAAATCCCCGTTGATGTCTATTGGGCTATCATCACTATTGCTGCGGTAGTTACTCAGATTGATTGCCTCACCACTGAATCGTAAGTTACAAGCTCGTTCAACAACAACAACAAAAAGTTTCATTGAATCCCTTTTTTATTGTTTTATTAACTCTACTTTTTAAGATGTATAATTTGTCAAGAATTTATTGATTATTTAAGGGAGCACAAGCAAGAACTTTCTCACTATGGTCAGAAGATCAATATCATACTCAGTAAACTGCGGAAGCAGATCACACTCTGCAAACAACAGATAGGTGAGGAATATAATTAATTTGGCTCTGCCTTTATTCTCTCTTGTTTTCCTTTAAAGCTTTAAATATATAAATAATTGATGGAAAGAAAAAAGAAAAGACACAGAGAAGTAAATTAGACGTTAATTACAGGATATTTTCGTGTTTGTTAGATGAGGTAGAATATTATCGCAAGCTGAGGAAACTTTTTCAAACCCCCACTGAAATAATGGAGGTGTTTAAGGTTCTGATTTTCAACATGGATGCTCCACAACCACTGTTTGATGGTGCTACCAAGACCACGGTTTGTAACTCCTTGTCAAAATTATTAGGAATAATTAGTCACCAATGAGGGTGATATTTTGCTGTCAACATAATCATGCTCTTGTTCGTAATTCTTACACTTCATAGTAATCGGACACCCAAAAGATAAGTAAATAAAAGAAAAGGAAAAGTCCGAAACCTCAAACTAGAATGCATAGAATCCGTAAAATAAACATAATCTATATCATCCTTTAAGACTAATAAATTGAACAAACAAATTTTAGGTAAGCATGAATTTTTCTATGAAAAATTAATGGTCTGTAACCTGCTCCTAACAGCAAATCTGTTGTTGATGTGATGTGAAAATGATGTGATAGAATAAAATACATATATAAAGAAGATATATTAGAATAAAAATAAAAATCATTAGAAATTGACGTGCGCCTATTAATATTTGTGCTCTATAAGCTTTGTTCAATAGTTGAAATCATTTTGCCGGATGTTTCCTAAATTATGTCTAATAATAATAATAGTTCTTATATGATATTTTTTTATCTCTTCATTTTAAAAGATGATATTTTGAATAATATATATTTATTTTTATTTATATTAAAATTATTTTTAACTTTTTATGTTATTATTATCATTTTATAAGTGTTTAAAATATTTAAAAATTAAGAAAAAATAAAGATATATTAAAAAGATATAAATACTATTTTAAATTTTAAAAAGGTTATATAAGCAAGCATATTTTTTTTTCTCTAAAAGTAAATAGATAAAGAAGATCGCAAATAATATTAACTTTGGTATATACATGCATAGTATACAAGAAAAGTTGATATTGCTTTTCTTATACGATGTGCAAAAGTCAATATAGTATACAAGAAAAGTTGATATTGCTTTTCTTATACGATGTGCAAAAGTCAATACCTTCATATCGATGGGTTGGTCCCGATCCACTCTTGCAGAAAACGACGAAATGTGGTTAATCTGTCAAAGGAAATTAATTACGGGACAGTATAAGAAAGGAAAAGCAACAAAACTTAAGAACGAAAATATCTCCATTTAAAATTGTACAATTATTATCATATTTTTACCTTTTACTTTTTTAATTTTAATATATATTTTTATGGATCCATTTGAATAAATTGTAAATCCAATATGTTTTAAAAGATTTTGTTATAATTTTTTTAAAATTTGATATTGAATAATTAATTTTAAAAGAATTGATGTGGTTAGAAATGCAGCTTGTTTGGGGTAAAGTTGGAATGAAGGTTCTGCAGAATTGATAATTTTTTAACTTTAGAAAAATCTGTGTTTGTTTGCCTAAATAATCAGAAAAGAGGAAAACAACTGTTTTTTGAAGTTTCCAAACAAGCTCATGAGTTATAAACATGAATTTAGTATACCCGTTTTTGTTTAAATTACAAAGTGAAATTATATATAGATATAGATATTTTGTGAGCTTTATATTCAAAATAAATTTTTATCAATAAAAAGTTAAAATTTTTTACTTCCCTCCCTCAAACTAATTCTATTCATAATAAATTTATTTTTTACACTTTGAGAAATACTCACTCACAACTTTTATTGTTGAACCTATCAAAAAAGATCTTTTTGTCAATCGCAAACATAAAATTGGTGCGAATGTACCAAACAGGGTTACATGACTCCCTATTGGTTAGCAAAAGGGGTCTCATAACGGATTAAGCAGTTCCCTACTTACTTACCGAAAAAGCAATTATTGATGAAAGGATAATCCTCTTGAATACTATTTAAACATCTTGATAATAGCTAAGCAGGAATTTTAAATTTTTTGAGAAAATAAAACTATAAGATGATGAAGCAATAAAAAAATAATTGAGATTGAAGAAATAAGAGGTGAAGAGTAAAATGATTCACATGGTAGATTATCGTATACGATATATCTGTAAAATGGTGCTTTCAAGTGTCCTGTCTACGAATTCAAGCATTTGTAGTTCTTAATTTTCATTCATTTGTTGTCTGGCAGGTTGACATTTCTGTGCTGAAAAAGAAGAATGTGTATCTATTTATTTCAACCCTAGACATAACAGAGGAAGAGATTTCAGTACTACGACCTGTTTATGATTCAATTAGAACTAATGATCAATATAAGATTGTATGGATTCCCATTGTGGAGGAATGGACGGAGCAGCTGCGCAAGAAATTTGATGTTTTGAAAAGCAAGATGTCTTGGTATGTGGTGCAACACTTTGGAACCATAGCAGGATACAAGTATGTTAAGGAGGAATGGCACTTCAAAAAGAAGCCCATGGTAGTGGTGTTGAATCCTCAAGGAAAGGTGCAACATGCAAATGCATTCCATTTGATTCAGGCTTATGGAATGAAGGCATTCCCTTTTACAACTGCGAATGAAGAAATCATGAACAAAGAGTTGCATTGGGTTGGCTCTGTAGTAGGCAACATTCACCCCAACATAGACACTTGGGTAAGTATATTTCACCATAAAGGAAAAAAAATTAAGTTTAGCATATTATATATCCCAATTCAATAACATTGGTTAAGATTTGATTATTTTTGCATGTAAGATTAACCATTGAACAATTATTAGGATATTTCTTTGGGAAAATAGAAAATTAGGATTATTATAATCATAACTACAAGGTTTCGTGAAGCAGATTAAAGAGCAAAAGTACATTTTCTTCTATGGAGGTAACGACAAAGAGTGGATTCAGCAGTTCACTAAGTATGCAACTGCCCTTGCAAATGATGCAATTATAAAGGAGGCAAAGATTTCCATAGAGTTGTTTTGTGTGGAAAAGGAAGATAAAAGCCTTGTAAGCCGTTTTTGGAGTGGTATTGAAAGCTTGTTCGTTACAAAGGTTCACAAGACAGTAGATGCTGTGACTCAAGAGGTGCAAAAGATGCTTTCTTATAAGAATGAAACTGGATGGGCTCTCCTCAGCAAAGGATCAAGTGTGGTGGTGAGTGGTCATGGAACCACAATCTTGAAGACTGTGGCAGAGTTTGAGAAATGGAAGGAAATTGTGATCAAGAAAGGCTTTGGGTTCTCCTTCAAAGAATACCATACGAAGATTGTGGGCTCCACTCACCGCTGCTCACACCTTGAAATTCCTAATGTTGCAGGCAAGTTACCAGAGACCATAAAATGTCCTGAATGTCCTAAGACTATGGAGATTTTCATCAGCTACAAATGCTGCCACAACGAAAATATTGCAAATGCAAAACACTAGAATCCAGTATGGTTTCAACTTCCATCCACTATGTTATGCTTAGCTAGAGTTTGGGACTAGGAGAGTTATTCCTTTTTAGCGCCAGCGCTACTTTTAGGATTAAGCTTCTCTAGTTAAATAAACATCACTCTGTGTGGTTTCAAAAATAAAATGTTCCAATTTTTTTTTTCATGATCTGTTGCGGTGTGTCTTGAAATTTTAATATCTAGTTGTACTCGATCTATAGTTTGTGTTTCTGTTTTTCAATGCTACAAGTTTCTTCATAATATGACCATGTTATGGAGCTTAAATAAGTGTAAACTGAAGTTACCTCAATTCTTAACAAAGGATGGTGGGTTGACCAGAACTTCATGCCATAAGAAAGGGGATTTGTGGTCACCTTAGTATCCCCATCAGTTGCCCTCTTACTTTTTTTATCGAAATCTATATTGCTGCCTGTGTTTTCAATGGGATACAGTGTAACTTGGTAATTGGTCACCACTATCACAGCATGAGAGTATTAGAGGGAATGAATTATACTTATATTCCAATAATATTTATAACCTCCATGTATAGAGGCAATAAGAACCTTCCAACTTGAAAATACAAATTAAGCTGAAATATTAAACGTTACGAGTGTATGCTAAGGTCCCACAAGATAAGATACAAAAACATACACGTTTAGCTTTAACAAACAATGCCTTCTTGCTGGCCTCAGTCTTTAGCTCCAATACCCAACGGAAACTAAACCTGTTTTAGCTGGGTTTTAGGGTCGGGGGAATTATCAACCCACCAACCATTAAAGCTGTTTGTTTTACAAAATGGAAAATTAGACATCCTAAAAGTGTTATTGGATTAAATTAATGAACTAAACAGAAATGAGTAAATCGATTTGAATTTTATTTAACATTCAATCCAACTTAAACCTTATAAATTTAATTTAATTTATATCGGTTCAATTTTTAAATTTATTATTTTTTTAACCAAAACCAATCTAAATCAAATTGATTTCAAGATTATAAATATCATTTATTTTTTCTAGGATTTCTTTTTAAAAAAACCCTTTTAAGAAATATATTCTAGTTAATATTCTAAATCCAATGATTATTGTTAATTTTTTATGGTGGATAGATATATATATTTTTTAAGATGTATATTTATGAAGTTTTTATTTTTGAAATTAAAATTTTAAAATTGTATGAGTAATCAATTTGATAAAATTATTCTTCATATTTAAATCCACTCTTTATTGGCTCGATTTGATTTGTTTTGGATTTGATAAAATTATTTTTCATATTTAAACTAAACTGAACAATTAACTTTGATTGAATTAATTTTTTATATTTCAAATATAGATCAAATTGACCCATGTTGACCCTAATCCTCCTATGACCTATCCAATCTAATCCTTTTAAATTTAAAATTAGTTAGATTAAAAAACTAATTCTTATACTTTACTATTTTTATAATTTGGTTCCTAAAAAAAGCCTATTCCTATCCCTGTATAACAATGGCTAATGAATTGATCTCTATTACTTGTTTGTCCTACTTAATGTTAAAAGGCTGATTTATCTAAAGCTTGAACTGCCGTATGTTCTAAAGGTAAAAATTTAACTGTCACAGATTCTAATAAAAAATATTTTAATATAAATACATAATTCAGATTAATTTAAGTATATATCAATTGTATTTAAAAATTTAACAATTAATTCTATCAAACATGGCATGTAATTATGGTCTACCATTTTCTTTTTCTATCAAACTGAAAAAGTGATGGGCCCAAGCCGAAAGAAACACGGAAATAAGGTTCCAGGGGGCTATAAAGAAGTACACTAACAACCGAAGACTAAACCCAAGTACGCTACAGAAACCCAAACAAGCAAACTCAAAACGTTTAACCAATGGATTGGTAAAAAAAAACGATAAAAGAATGATTTAGACGCTAAGGGACACAAGCACTCAAACCTATTGGGCTTGTGTTCATCTCAATGTTATGGCCCAAACTTTTTTTTTTCTCCTCTCCTAATTCACACATTCCAAACCAGACGGAATGATACATTCTTAAATTTTTCCATCTCACTCCTCTCCCAATTAAAACAAAATATTTTCTTAATTCATTTATGTTTCCTTTGGCACGGAATTTCAAAAATTTTCTCTCGAGACTTTGGACTCTCCATTTGACTGCTTAATTTTGGTTTCTTCATCTTTGTTTAACTTATGCTATCATACCTCTGAGTCATTAATGTTGGTTGTTATCTTTAGTAATTTCTACTTTTTTATAAGTAGTGAGTGGGGGTTGTTAATAGCATCCTTTTTGTTTGGGGAATATTTTGTTATACTCATTATAGTTTATATTGATTTCGTTTTTAAGATTAGATCATGTGGCTTAATTTTTACCTCTTACATTGAGTTTTTACGTTAATTTTTTTTTCCTGAACTTTTATTCATTTGTTCAGTTGTTTGGATATATTAGCGATGACTTATTTTCCTCCTCACAAATTATTTTAAATAGGAGAAAAGGTAAATTTGTGTATTGGGTATTTTGTTGCTTCTAGTGTATGTACTTATCCCTTTTCTACCATAATCATTGATGGATGATAACATTTGTTATGCAGGACTAATGTTGAATAAGTGAGCGATCTTATGACAATTAATGTTGTAATTGTAGGGAATAATTCATTATTATTTTTATATGAGAACAAAGATTAATTCATTCTTTTTCTATGTAGGTACTAGCTTAAAAGGCTGTTAAGCATAAGGATCAAATTTTTAATTTAGCCTTCATAGGACCGAATCCAAATTTCAATTTCAACATCAGTACCAAACTAATAAACACATCCAAATGTCAATTACAATTTATAACATAGGCAACAATCTGATTGACATGTTTAGGCTGCTCATAATTCTTACTTAAACCAAACCATTTTTTAGTTAGAAATAGAGCATTTTTCTTCTATCAAACTAAATTGCTTGGCAATTAATAAGGATGTTAATTGATTTGGTGTAATTTTGATGGGATTCAATTCAAATTTAGTTACAACAATAGTAACAAACGGATTGATATATTTTTGCTGCTCATAATTTTTATAATTTAACATACCACCTTTTTTTTTCATAAAAAGAGTATTTTTATTGAACTAATTTGTTTTTTTTTATATTAATAAGGATGATAATTGATCTGATATAATTTTCATGAGATTCGAAAATTAGATTTAAAGTTCTTAATGATGAGAATGGATGGTAATACTTGCCAAATCCCAAGTAATGAAGACCGACATTATAGTGAACAAAAAATTCTAATAGAATCGTAATATATGAAATGATGACCTATTATTGTGATATTTGTATATTTTTATGTAGGTCTCAAATGCAAGGAATTTATTATATGAATTAGGAATTAATTTTGTGTGTTAAGTTCCAACAATTGAATATTCTAGAATAAGAATGCTGATAACATGAATCTCAAACGATAATTTTGTGCTATAAGTATATACAACGTGTTATGTGTATACAAATTTATTCGAATCTCGACTAATAACCAATCTAATTGATTGATTAATCGCTACAGTACAATAAAAGGGGAGACATTTAGGCAAATTGATCTTATCTCTAGTGGTGCAAGTCCAAAACAATAATTAAACTCAAATTTGAAATATATCCACAAATATTATATATATATATATATATCAGTAATTATATATAATTATTAAATTATTATTATTTTATATTTAATAATTAAGATTTGAAAAATGTTTTATTTTTTAAATTAAATATTTATTTTTTATATTTTATTTTAATTTTAAAAAAATATTTAACCGAAATATAAATAGAGAATTAGACTAAGACCATGAATATATAAATATATTAGGAGTATGGTTACGACAATCCTACAAAGTTCCCCTGCGTTATCTCAGGGAAGATTTAAAAAAAATTAAATATAAATATGGATACTATAATATCTTAAAATAATGTTGATTTGGGATATGTGAAATGTATAAAAAGTATTTTTATACACATATATAACATTATCCTAATAAACTACTGTTCATTTAATATTTTATATCCTTTTATTTTTTAACAAGTATATATAAGTTGTTGGTATGAATAAATATTTTCATCACCTTTATTTGTATTGAAAGACAATTGTGTTAATCATTTGGTGCTTTAACTAATTAATATTTTAAAGATTTCTTTTTTGTAGAGTTTATACCTTATGGTAAATGGATGATGATTAATATTCGAGAGTTAACCGCAGAATATCACAAACCAAATGATTGGATAAAAGGAAAAGGAAAAGGAACGTTTAACCAATAATGTGTGAGGCTTCTTACATCCAATTCTGTTTTTCTCACTTCTCTTTTTTTTCTTATATTTCACCAGCCTCAAGCACCTCTATCATCTGTTATTATATTTTCTAATATCTATATTCAAATTAATTTTTTCCTTTTTAAATAAATTATCTTTAATTTGAATTCAATTATTCTCTAATATCTAATAATATATATTATAATATATATTTAAATTCTCTCTTATTTAAATTTTTATTTAAACAAATATCATTTTTTTATATTTAATATAATAGAATATTTATTATTATTAATAATAAAAATGTTTATTATTCTTTTTCATTTTTTATAAATAAATTTATTAAATTTAAAAATACGTATACAATACAAATAACTTGTTAGTTTATATTTATTTTTATTTTTGTAATTCTCTTATTTTTTATCAAATTTTTATTACATATTTTATTTTATTTTTCTATTTTTTTATACCTATCTCACACAATATAAAATGGATTTTTTTCCCAGCATTACAGGAATCCATGTACTCCTTCCCTTCAAACGGTATACTCACCTTGCATGATTATTTTTTATTTAATCTATTTTTAAAAAAATTTAAAAATACAAAAAAAAACTAAACAAAGATAAAGTAGATGGTATAAAAATACCAAAATTTATTCAATGAAATATGAGAGAAAAATCACTCTTTTAAACAAATTTTAGTAACACCATCGTTTATTTCTTTTTTTTATTAATATTAATTTAGTAATAATATTTTTATATATAAATAATATTTTTTATTTAATTGCTAAAAAAATTTTAAAATAAAAAATAAAATTAATTTAACGATTTATATCTGAGTGTAAATAAATACATGTTACTAATCATACGAGAAAATTTTTTACTTTCATATTAATTATGAACAATTTATATTCATTTTTAAACATAGGCACATGCTTAACCAACACCTAGCTAACACACTATACACAAGGTGCATGACCAACAAAGACAACTAAAGTTTGACAACAACACAATGAGGCAAAGAAAGAAAAGAAAAGGCTAAACACATATGATGACCCGTAGGCAGACAATGATCACTTTTAACCAAACGTTCAATACAACCATTCCGTTCTCTCTACCAAGGAAACTTTCCAATCCTGGAGATAACTATGGATCCTGAAAAGGTGAGAGAATGAAAATAAATAAACTTTGTTCTAAATAATACGGATATAATACAAGATACGAATATAACATGACAAATTTTAAAAATTATGAAACATAGCATAACTATAATATATTATATAAAGTTAATTTTAAACAAATATATAATGAAGATTTAAATCCCAATAGAGAATTTATATTTTAAAAATAGAAAGATGAGTTATTATAAATACAATAAAATGATACAGTTTATCTTATTATTGTCATATTTAAATTTGTATTGATATAAAAGTTTAAAAATAAAAGTAATAGAAATATTCAATATATTCATACAATATTATCTAACATAAATACATATCTATTACAAGTACAATATGATAGGACTATTATTAAGAAGTTTCATACTTTCTTGGCAATCATATAGATAATTATATTAATAATTATAAAATTATATTTATTTAAAAATAAATTTAGATGCTTATATATATTTTTTAAAAATAAAAATTATGGAAAAGAAACTCATATTCAACCTCATCCCTCCCAAGATGCATCCTGTTTGGAGAAGTGTGTTTTTATAATAATATGATTTTAATGATGATGATGGGTATAGTACTACAATTTCTACGTCACCTTTTAAAAAGAAGTTTATACCTATTTTTATATATGTATAGGTAATAACTTTAATTTTTACTTTTTACGCTCTTTGAACACTTTTGTTTAACTCAATCCAATCCATCTTCATACTTTGATATAATACACTTTAGTCTTTGAAGAATATGTTTTGAATGATTCAGATTATGTCATTATTTCACATTAGCTGTTGAAGCAATTTTTCTCCCGTCTAATTAACATGGGACCCAAATGCAGCAAGTTTTACATAAAAACAACGAATGCTATTGCAGATTGATTGTTCAGATCAACATTGGTAACGAGATCAGATTGTTACAAAAAAAAAAAAATAGGTCAGGACATAAAATAGGTAATGGGAATTATATTGGGTCCAAGCTAGTCGGAGAATGTTATGTTAGTTTGGTATAATTTTCACGGGATGTTACCCATGTTGGTAAAAAAGCCTTCCGAACACCGATGATAAGTGTAGGGAATATTGTAATGGTTATAAATAGAGGACTCTGGTTACACAACTCTCATCTTTGAGTCTAACTATCTTTCCATTTGTGAGCTTTTATTCTTATTGTTGCGAGTGCGCTTCATGGCTACCAAGCATTCTTTAATATCTCTTTTCCATCGAACTTCAGAGAGTGAGCATAACCCATTAACCATGACGGATGAGCAGATAATGGAGCAAATTTACTCAACACATGTCCACAGTCACACAAAGTTTGATGTTGACTCTCTCTTCATTCTTGTTGAGAACACCCTTAGACATTCAACCCACATGGTTGACAATGTTGCGCAGGTATACACTCATATACCTATACATAACTTCTTTCTTTCTTTATTTTTCCATATTTCCCTCAATTTTTCTTCATATTTCATTCAATTCATCATTGCAGAATACTCAAGCAAGTCTGGAGCATGTGGACGACCAGATACCCCAAACCAATTTCAAGTCCCCAATCTGTACCCTGAAGCAAATTTCTTTCGAGGTCATTCATTAATCCAAACTTATTCATAATGAAAACTAAAAGAAAAAAGGAGGTTATATTTATTTACCTACAAGAAAAATAAAATTAAGTGAAGTTTTATGGCTAATTATTTTGGAAAACAATTTTAATGGATGAAATTCATCGTATAAAATTATAAACCATTCAATTACAATTAATCGATTAAATTTTTAATCATAATAATTAATTAAAAATAAAATTATCTTAATCAAATTTAACTGATCTAAATCTAAAGTTACTCATAATTTATTGAATTTTTTATTTAAAATAATTACATTTTTAATTAATTAAATAATTATATACGTAATAGAATTGGTTATGTTAAAAGATAGTGAATGAATTAGTTGAAGAAAGTAAGAGAATGAATGATGACAGATGTCATGCAAGGGTCCGGGGGAGGAAATGGCTCACAAAAGTACAGTGGCGATTCTTAACAAACTTAGTAACTATGAATGGGATGCAAAAGCGGTGCTGACACTGGCGGCTTTTGCAATGGAATATGGAGAGTTCTGGCTGTTAGCACAACATCAAACAACAGAGCCTCTTGCCAAATCTGTGGCAATTCTGAAGCAAGTACCAGTGCTCACAAGGCCTGCACCATTGTTAAAGCATCGCCAATACCTCATTGAACTCAACACTCTCGTCAGAACAACATTGCAAGTCATTGAATTGATCTTTCAGTTGGAGAAGCTTACAACTTTTGACACAAAGGATGTACCTGCTTTGTTGCCCGCCATAGAGCAAATTCCAGTTGATGTTTATTGGGCTATCATCACCGTTGTTGCTATTGTAACTCAGATTGATTGCCTCACTACTGAATCGTAAGTAACTTTGCATTTTCTTTTCCTTTTTTAAAGGAATCAATCATTTTTCGTTATCTTGTTTTAAGCATCTCAAAAATAAGAAAGGAATCGGATATAAAATTATTAAAAAAGTTTGAGTAAAAAATGCCATGGTTGATATTAAGCTACACAAGATATAAGAGTTATACCAAATATTTTAATGTTCTAGACTGAATTTAGAGTGAAGCCTATTTGTATGGTTTGCTCTTAACACCTTATATCAAGAATAACTCCCAGGTGCTCCCTCCTGTCTCATGAACATTTATATCAAGAAAACGTTAACATCTGTCTTGCACGGATTTTAAATATTTAAAAGTGGCATACTTTTATTCAAAAATAAGTAATTATTACATCAAAAAATATACAACTGTAATAAATATTTTTAATGAAACTGTTATTTTTAAATATTTAAAATTAACTCTAGAAATTGATATTAACAAAATTATTTATATTAAGTTTAATAAAATTTTTAATCTCTTATTTTATAATTATTTTTAATTTTCATTTCTGTCTTTTTATATTGATCTCGTATTTTTTTTATATTTTTAGTTCTAAAAATATTAGTGGGTACAATTTAGTTTCTTAATTTATTTATTTAGTCCCATTTTAATTTTTATAAAATTATTTAATTCATAAAATATCAATTTATTAATTTTAATCTTTAAATATGCTAACTTTATTCGTATATTGTTCATATTTTTGTAAAAAAAATCAACATATAATAAGATTAATATCAAATTATATATATTAACTATTTTTATGATTAAAAAGTATATAAAATATAATTTTCAAATATTGAACTGTATATTTATTCAAATACTATCATCATTTAATAAATTCTTTAACAATAAAGATCAAAATTAAAAAAAATTATAAAATAAAATATCAATATTATAAAAATAATAAACATTAAAATAAAAAATAAAATATACTAAGAGACTAAAAACTTAATTATTCTTTATATTATTAATTTTTTATATATAATTTTTAAGTTCATGTTATTGTTTCAATAATAATTTTATATATCCATTTTTTTTTTACAATTAATTCTTTGCCTATCCTTTTCTATTATTTTCTACCTTTCGTTTTTGTTATAGGAAGAGGTATCCTAGATATAAAAACTTTTATCATATTCTTCTAACAGATAGTTAATGATAGTTGATGGTGTATTTGCTTGGGTGACTTAGAAGGGAACTAAATAAAAAAAAATATGACCAATAAAAATATTTTTTGCATTTTTTCGATTATAGAAATAGAAAGAAAAAAATTATTTCTAGGTAAGGCCCATAGAAAATAATAACATCATAAAAAAAACTAATCTTTTTATTTATTTCATCTCTTAAAAAAATATAATTTACCTTATTAACTTTTAAAAACTTTTATTTATTTTTCAAGTTATTTTTTATTTTTATTTATTTATTATATTTATAACACATAGATAGATATAAAATGTATATAAAAAAGATAATTAATATTTTTTAAAAATATAAAAAAGACAGATAAATATGAATAATTTTTTATAAAAAAATAGAAAAAGTATAATTTTAAATTTTAAATTAATTTTTTTATTATCTTTTTTATCTATTTAAACAAGAAAATAATTTTTTTTTTCTTTTTTTTTATATATTCAAACAACTTATTTTTCACTCTATTAATTTTCTACCTTCCTATTTCCTTTATATATATATATATATATATATATATATATATATATATATATATTTCACATCATCCGAAGCATGAGTATTCATGTTTATTGTTCAGTTTCGAAGTAAAGCAGAGGAATTCTCCTAAGCCAAAATCCATAACTGTTGTTTTCCATTTTATTAGCATTTGTTATTGTTGAACATATGTACTGCTTGCTCTGTACTACCTATAATTGCTTTACATCAGAGAGCATAGGCAAGAACTGTCTCACTATGGTCAAAAGATCAACATCATACTAAGCAAACTCAGGAAGCAAATTGTGCTCTGCAGACAACAGATAGGTTCGTAATACAACTTGTCAAGTTTCGAACTATTTTATTTAAAATTAAAATTGAACAAAAATAGACATGAGTTGCAAACAACATGTTAAATAGATTATTTCTCATTTATTTTTCAGAGGAGGCAGAATATTATAAGAGGCTTCGGAAATTTTTTCAAACGCCCACTGAAATTATGGAGGTTTTTAAGTTCCTGATTTTTTCAAAGGATGCCCCACCGCTGCTGTTTGATGGCGCTACTAAAACCATGGTTTGTGACTCTTTCTACAAAATTATTATAAAGTTTTGGTCATAAAAAATAATAGTTTCATGAAATGCATGCTTCACTACGCATGTATTGGCGCATAGATTCTTTTCCATAAATTACTTCACTCCATCAGCGAAAAAATGAAAACACATGTTGTATTTTACTCTCTTCTGATATTACCTAGAGCTATCAATTCTGAGTAGACCCACTGGGGGGAAATTTTCATATTGGACTAGGCTAGAAACCAATTTAATTATAGGTTAAAAATTTATTAGTCTAACCTAAAGGGACTACTTGCTTGTCACGCTCTTTTTTAATTTAAAATTTTAACTTTAATTTTACATGAAGAAAACCATTTACGTTTTAATGTTTTAAATATGATTTGAAATGTAATCCAATTTAATTAAATTTAAAACTCAAAAAGTTTAACCTAACAAGTTTGGTACACCAAGTAAAGTTAAAATAATTAATTTTACTAAAAGGAGAAAATCAGGTCAGTGACCAGGCTCAGCCCATTGTGGATCAATCATTAAAAAATATTATTTATTAACATTTTAATATTAAATTAATTCTTATTAGAATAATTTTTTTAATAAAACTTGAAATGTTAGTATAAACACTATGAATTTATTTTTACAATAAGATATTTTAAATAAATAAATAATTCTGTTAGTATAAAATATTAATATATATTATCAGTAAATTAAATATTGGTAAAATACATTATTTTTTACTATAATTCTTTAAAATTTGTACTAATAAATTTTTTATTAAATAAATTGAATGCTAATAAAATTTATCCTAATATTTAAAGCATAATTTTTTTAGTAAATCTGCATTGAGTTAGTCAGAATTGGGCCGGACTAAAGTGGAGTTAATGAAATCAAACTGAATCTTCAAGTTCATTCCATACTTTAACAGTTTAAATGGCCTAAGTAAGGGAGCTAAAATTATAATTCAAGTGTCACAAAATTTTAATAAGTAGTTTTTAAAACATTAATATAATAGTATATTTAATTATAAAAAATTACAAATATAAAATATACAAGTACAAAAAAATGTCTATCCTAATGGTTTGACAATGAATATTTATCCTCCGTTAATATCATTTTTATTTAGCAATAGTTAAATTATTTGTATAAATATTATAAATTAATTTGTATCAACAATACAATATATCATATTATCAAACAATTTTAATTTAGTATAAAATATTGATTTATATGTTTACAATTTTTTTATCTCTTTTTTATCACATCACATATCATATCTCATCTTTATTTAATTTTATATTTTTTTTTTATCTCTCTTCCTCCTACTCAATACACCTCAAATAAAATGTGCAACAAACAGATTTCTTTTAAAAATGAGCAGCTAGGGAGTTTTAATAAAAAATTATTTCATAAAAAGTAATATAATTTGATTTTAAAAAAGTGTGTCAATACACACAAGGAAAAGGGTAAATTGCTGTGAAATTTTTTATTTATGTAACCTTGTACTAAATTGTGAGATATGGGAAATATCTAATGTGAAACTGATCTTTAGAAAAAATAAATATGCAGAATTACTAAGTTTTATCTTAATTTATGTATAAGGTTTTTCATATGATACCAACCAAATCTTAAAATATATCTAATCCTAAGAAATATGTGAAAAATCATTGGAGCTTTGGAAATTGATGGTTAATATAAAAACCCAATACCATGAAAAAAATAAGAAGTGGTTTTAATTTTTAAAATTGCATACGGTGTAGATTTTTCTTGATTCATGTGCAGCCATTGTTATTGACGTTTGTTCATTTGTTGCTTGGACAGGTTGATATCAGTGCGTTGAAGAAGAAACATGTATATTTGTTGATTTCCGCTGTGGACATCACAGAGGAAGAGATTTCAATACTCCTACCAGTTTACGATTCAATTAAAAGCAATGATCAGTATAAAATTGTGTGGATTCCCATAGTGGAGGAATGGAACGAAAAAGTACGCAAGAAATTTGAGGTTTTGAAAAGCAAGATGCCTTGGTATGTGGTGCAGCACTTTGGAATCATAGCTGGGTACAAATACATCAAGGAGGAATGGCACTTCGCAAAGAAGCCTTTGGTTGTGGTGTTGAATCCTCAAGGTAAAGTGCAGCATACAAACGCATTCCACTTGATTCATGTTTATGGAATGAAGGCCTTTCCCTTCACTTATTTGGATCAAGAGAGAATCGACAGAGAAATTCACTGGGTTGGTTCCGTGGTAGGGGATATGCACCCCAACATAAGCATCTGGGTAAGTACATTTCACAAATCAATTCGGATAAATATAGATTAAGTACACAAGTTTTGAAATCTTTTCCTTTAAATGTTACCTCTAGCATTGGTATTGTTTAAGTTAGCATTGGCATAAACTGAATTATCATATTTTGGTATCACTGGATCTATCTCTGTGACGTAGATAAGAGAGGAAAAGTACATTTTGTTCTATGGAGGCAAGGACAAGGAGTGGATCCAACAGTTCACAAAGCAAGCAATTGCTCTTGCAAATGACGCTGCTCTAAAAGAGGCAAGCATTTCAATTGAGTTGTTCTGTGTGGAAAAGGAAGATAAAAGCTTCCTAAGGCGGTTTTGGAGTGGCATTGAGAGCTTGTTTGTGACTAAGGCTCACAATACAATTGATACTGTGACACAAGAAGTGCAAAAGATGCTTTCTTACAAGAATGAAACTGGATGGGCCCTCCTTTGCAAAGGATCATCCGTGGTGGAGTGTGGTCATGGAACCACAATCTTGAAGACTCTGGCAGAGTTTGAGAAATGGAAAGAGGTTGTGATCAAAAAGGGCTTTGAATTCTCCTTCAAAGAGCACCATGAGAAGATTGTGAGAACCACTCATCGTTGCTCACACCTTGAAGTTCATAATATTGCAGGGAAGTTACCAGAGACCATAAAATGCCCTGATTGTCCCAGAACAATGGAGATTTTCATCTGCTATAAATGCTGCCACAATGATAATACTGCCATTGCCATCAACTAGAATTCAATGCGGCTTGCTTCTTTCATCTTATCAATGACAGTGTGAGAAATGCCTTCATTTTCGGAACAAAGATTTTCTGGTAAAATAAATTAAGATGTCTTTGTCGTAAAAAAACAAAAGGATTTCTGTGTGACACTCAAAACAAGGTGTGTATTTTTTATGTGATTCGGTGTTGCTAATGTTGGATTGCTGGATGATAATTCTGGATGATGTTGTAAGAGATATGATATTCCAATATATCTCATTCCATCCCAATATGTCTCATTAAAGTTTTATTTTTTAAAAAAGTATCCCGTATTAAAAAATTAAATGTGTAACATACAAGTTGTAATGCTAAAGTAAAAGACATATTATATATTATTCATACAATATCTTTTTAAAATATTTTTCATCACATCATTTATTTTTTCACATATTTTTGTTTTATAAATTTCTCTTGCATTTATAAAAAACATATAAAACAAATGTTGTAAGAATATAATTTTTTGAGATATCCTATTTTCATAATATTTTTTTAACATTTTGTATAAATTATTCTTTTAATCTCTCTTCATCACAACATTTGTCTGGTCAATATTTTTTTTTTCTTTATTTTCCTGATTGGTAAAATAAAAAATACTTTTTTTCTGTAGAAATGAATTTTCCTAATTTTTCATTGATTAATTTCTTTGTACTAGTTATCACAAAAATTTTCCTTTTTTCTTTCCTGCGAGAACTACCATCAAAAGCGCTGTACTATAACTTGTGGTCTGTGTAAAAGTCAAATGCAATCATGTTAAAAAATCGTAGAGAGAAAACTCTGCTGTTAATGATGAGCATATTCTATTCCACTAAAATTAATCCATTGCATTATTGACATTTGAATACCGGTGTATGCCATAATTCGTTATTGTAGTCAAGGAATCTCGGTGCGTGCATTTTGTTTCAAACGAAATTATTAGTGCAATGCGGGGAGAAATTCTAATCTAATACACATAAATTTCAAAATTCTTAATCTATTCTTAATATGAGGCAACTATAAATTTATTTATTTTAAAACATTATAAATTTTAGGAAGCCGTGGGTATCATCTACAATTCAGTAGAAGTTTCTTATAATATTCTATTAAAAATATTATGATATATATCAAACACTGCTTGCGCACAAGTTCAGTTTTTTAATATGTAGTTGTCGACCTAATACACAACCTAATGTAATTTTTTAATGAAAAGTAGGGACAATTTGCAAGTGATGTCTTACATGGTCTTCTTTTAACTAGGGACAAAGAATATATATAGGAAGGTTATATATGCTTTACGGACTCCTAAGGTGCCGTGCCGTGTGACTAATCAAATATAATCCCAAAATTACCCAAGCAAGGGACTACAATTTTGATAGGATTGTAAGGCACATTTAGAAGATACGTGATATATACATTGGGGAAGCAGTGGTCAGTTTACATAATATTCTTAGTTCTTAGAAAGCCAAAGTAGACAATTGGGGTTGCTATCCTCATGCCTTAGCTGTCTTCTTTAATTTTGTTTTCGTTTTGTCATTTATAACCGAAAAAAAATGGTGAAATCATTAATTGAAAGCAGAAGTAACTGCGAGAATTTGAGAGTCCGCCAAAGTTCCCCACGAGTAAATGGGAAGGGGCAAAGTGTTGTGTATAATTCAGCATTAAACAACTGGATAGTAATTAGTATAGTTTTGTTAGGTACCTTTTTCTCTACCTTTTATTGTTGGATAGTTAATAATTAACTATCAATTTGATTAATGTGAAACTTGTATAAAAACATAGGAACGTTTGTGATGCAATTTGATTTGATTTTAAAGGAAAAAAATTATGTAGCTAGATCGATTATAATATATTTTTTTGCAGTTTAATTTGGTTAAAATATATTATAAAAATTATAAGTAAATTAAATCAACTTTTTATAGTTTGGTTAGATTCAGTTATTTTAATTTTTTATTTTGTTTGAAAAAATTTAAACAATAAAAATAGTACCAAATGAACATAAAATGATATATTTAAATTCAGAGAAAAGTAAAGTATATCATAAAAAAATTATTTATAATAAAGGGGGTGTGTTGTGTATAATTCATCATTAGGTTGGTTAGTAACTAGCAGTTTTACTACTTACGTTTGGCTCTACCTTTTGTTCTTTGTTAGTCAATAACCAGCTTTTAAACTGATTGATGTGAATTTTGTATAAAAGGCATTACTGTGATTGATGAAAATAATTTTCTTCTTATTGTGAAAAACTCACATATGTGTTGGAATTTTTAGCAAGATTCATGATCTTTCGTTAACATGAGGATGTGAAATTTGCTTTAGGAATAGAAGTAAAATTAGGTTAAACTAAATTATGTAAAATTAAGTTGACATACTTTTAAATTTAAGATTTATGATTAACCTATTTATTCGAAATGTATATTTTTAAAAGTTTGTTACTTGCGAGCCTTGTTGTACAAGATTAAATTAATAATTTATTTAATTTGAGTGACATATTTATTTAAAAAATATTTTAAAATTCTAAACAAGTAATTTATTATTTATATACTTTTTATTTGTTTTTAAAGTAATAACGTAAGATTTGTTATCCAACGTATCTTGTCAATCAATTTGAAGGAGCCGGCCACCCTACATTTGCATTCCCAATGTTCGAGTATTTTTTAGAACATATTTCTCATAATAAATATGAATCTTGCTTTCTTTCACGCAATTGCTGATTAACGGATTGTTTGGCAGCTTTCATGGCTAGTTCTCGTACCCTAATTCATGCATGGGATCTATCATTCATGACTGCAAAACCTTGGGACATTGTTTTTGTATACTCTCTATGCAACACCTTTTGTATAACCTTTTAAATATTATTGATATTAAACTTGAAAGACAATATATAGCTAGACATCAATAACTGAATATACATACAATAATCTGACTTAATTTAAAAAACGATAATGATATTAGAAGATTCATGTATAAAAATGTTATAATAGCAGCCATATCTAGTCATTAATATAGCATTAATTACTTTCAAAATTAATTAATAATTATGAATGAAACATTATATTTTTATATAAAAAAATTGATATGTGCACTAATAATTTAAATTCTGTTAACCAAAAATAATATCAACGATTCAAAAGAAGTAATTTTAATGCCTAACATCTCTTATTATATCAACAGAAGTGATTTAAATTTTAATTCCTAAATTTTTCTTTAGTAGTAATCGACTTTGATATCAGTGGATAAAACGATGAGGAAAGATAACCCTAAACCTAACCTAAAATCAGGAAGATAGCCTTTATAATTAAACTAAACAATATATTATAATAATGGATTTGCCCAAAACTTTGAGTTTATTTATTTTACCGCTTAAATAATGCTCATTCTTTTTTTTTTTTTGTATCAACGTGAAACTTCATAAGTTAGATTTGAATTTTCTACATCCAAGTCTTAGTAAAATTTCCTTTTCACACTCCCAAAAATATAAAGGAAATATCATGAGCTTATAAAACTCTCTAATTTTATTTCTAAACTTGTATAAATATTTACATTTAATTAAATTTACATCATATCTGTTCACCTCAAATTATAGATAATCAAAATCTTTCATATTTACTAAAATAAAAATCAAATATTTTACACCATATTGAAAGCAACATTTCCTTTTTATTTCAGTTACCTCGCTAGCTAATATGCTTTTGTCTCTAAAGCTTATAATGAAAACGAAGCACAACTTCAAAGAGAGAGAATAGGATGATAATGTTATTTTTATATGAGAATAAAAACAATAAGTTTAGACAGTATATTTATATATGATGGTTCAGATTAAAGATAAATTAAAATGATATGATCAATTTTAAAAAATATTTATTTTTTAAATATTAAATAATTTTTATATTTTACTTTAATATTTTATGAAGATTATATATATAATTTTGATCTCAAATGGAGTCCTAGCCTGATTATATTACTACACTATTCCAAGATGGTGTGATGACGGGAAATTGCTGCTCTGATAGAGGACTAATATTGTTCATGCGAGAAACATTTTGATGCTCAAATTAGAAAAAAATTATGAAAAATTTTGATAGTGTTATCATATTCATTTGAGAATATTTGAGTTCCTCCATTGATAGGTACTAGTTCAGCTTGAGTAGGTGAAGGGCTTATTTATATCAGCAGTATATATGGCCTCCACATGTAGTTTTCAGTACGTTTTTTTGAGAGCTATATTGGCCCAACAATCAAGCATAACTTAACTGCTCTAATTAAATGAAGTTAAGAGCGATTCTTGTAATTGCAGCGGCAACAGGAGGCAGTATTTCACCTTCGGATGGATCAAGATAAATATGCATTCAACCTTACGGAGAAGAGAGTTTGATGAGTTAGGGCAAGGTATATTTTGATTAAGAAAAATTTATATATATATATCATGTATTAAACTTTAACATTTATATCAACTTATCAAATTAACGATTGATTTATAAGTTATTATCAAGTATATAAAATTTAATAGATATTTTATTTTATAATTTTATTTTAACAATTTATATATTATTTAAATATATATATATATATCAATAATTAAATAACATACATATATATTTTTAAATTTTTTAAAATTTAATATACAAAATCATAAAGATATTATAAAATAATTTAACGTTTGAATTGATAAATTTTATATTTTATATAAAATTATTAATATTATATAAATATTAGAATTTAACAACTAATGTTAATGGCATATATATATATATAAAAGATATTAACTTATTTTAAAAATAAATTTATTATAAATTATTTTATTTAATATCTCTTTTTAATGATTAAATTTTGTTAATATAATTGTTAAATTTATATATTTTATTATATAGATTATATTTGCAAAATTTTATAAAAATTAAAAAATTAATATTTTATTATATTATTTTATTTTAATAGATAATATATTTTTTAATGTATATCAATTTAAATTTATTTAATAAAGTATTAAATTTTTTCAAATTTTATAATATTATAAAAATATTATCTATATAATAAAATTTATTAATTTAACGATTAAATCAATAAAAATTTAATCATTAAAAAAATATTAAATAAAATAATTTATACTAAATTTATTTTTAAAATAAAACTATATATATAAATTTATATTTTAATATATTTTATTTTTATATTTTTATGATATTATATATATATTATATTTTTTTATCTTTTTCTTTTTATCATGTACATCCACATGTGTACAAATATTTTTCATTTTAAAAGTGGTAAATAAAAAATTATTTTCTATTTTAAAAATAATAAATTTAAAATGAGGTGTATTATTAAGGATGATAATAACAGTAGTTATTATAGTAAAAATAATCTCATTTTAGCTATTAAAATTTTACTTAATATTAAGTTCTTTTAAGAATTTTAAATTAATTATATAATCTTTTCCATAAAAATAAAGATTCAATAACAGAACAGAACATTATCTGCATGTTTAAATTCTGTTTGCTTGTCTTAATAGATTTGCATTTTTTCTGTCAACAACGGAATATTATCTGCATTTTACTTGTCTTAACAGGTCTGCATTTTTTCTGTCAATAACAAGACATCATGTGCACATTTAAATTTTGTCCGTCTGTCTTAATAAGGTTGCATTTTTTTTTTGTCAACAACAGGACATCATCTGCATTTTACTTGTCTTAACAGGTTTGCATTTTTTCTGTCAACTACAGGACATCCACAGCATGTTTAAATTCCTATCACCCTATCCCCCGAGGCTTCACATTTTGATTTCTGCATTACAACTTGTCACACAAGGCCCTACGTGTTTAAATCCTTTCATGTTTAGCCTATAACATCAGGCCCCTGCACGTTCAAATTCTGTCAACCTATCACATAAGACTTTGCATTTTAATTCCTATCCAACTCAGCATTTCAAGTTTCTAGCTCGGCTTATCACACAAGGCTTACAAAGTTCATTCAAAAACTGCCATCCTTCAGTTTACCACCATAGGAACTCTTAAGTTTATTTCAAAGTATCGCTCAACTTTCCTATCTTTTTGACTTCTTCAAACCTTGCCTACCAATGAGGCTCGCACTCATGCTAATTTTTATCCTTATCTCGGACATAATTTGTTCACGTTTTTACTCCTTTTCTACCATGATAATCCAAAAAATTATTTATCATATTATCTGGTAAGAAAAGGAGTAAAGAAGGACAAACTGTGAACACTAAATTATGTCTGAGATTAAATTGTTTTAAATTGATCAAAATTAGAAAATAAGAATAAATAAACAATAAAAATAAAACAAATACAAATAATAATAGAAAAAGAAAAGAAATTTTTTACAGTTAAGAAGTTAGTTAGGGTTAGTTAAGAATTAGTTATGAAAAATAAAAGGAAAAGAAAAATGGTGTACTAAACATGCTCAGAGGGATTTTTCGCTAATGCAAAATCATCAGTCCACTATCATTTAGAAAATGTGTTGTAGGACTTAAGGGTGGTAGTCAGGCGGGTTCGGACGAGTTTGAGCCAGAAAACCTTCAACCGCCAGAAATCGTTGTTCACGGAATAGTCCCCGTTCTCATCCGTTTAAAACGTCGAGTTTTCCAGGTACGGGTATAATCGGTGGTTGGTTTAATCGGACGGTTAAAAACGAGTTAAGATAGAAAACAAAATAAAAAAAATTTTCAGATTCCAATGACTGCGGCCATAGATTCTGGCCAAAAAAGCTTGAAAGAGAGACGACTTTAAGCGAAAACGAGAATGAAAACTTCAATCATGAAAGAATAAGATGCTTTTGGAAACATTAGAAAGATTAAACCATGAAATGTGGGGAAGAAATCACAGATTCCGGCAAAGAAACCATGGGTTCCGGCGAAAAACCTTGGATTCCGGCGAGTCTTTAAATCGTCGATCGATTTTAGTTTGCAGCAGATAATGTTTGTAGAACCCGTCTCCGACAGATTTAACCGTCTCTAACCGCTTCTCCTTACCCGACAGAATCCATGGCTTCCTTGAACCCATTTGTTGACGTCGCCGACATGTCTGTTTCCGGCGGTTTTGGTCGGTGCCAGGTTTTATGCTCACTATTGGTGTATAAACGTATGAAGGCAAGTGTACCTTATCGTTTTACAGAGTAAAGAGTGAATAAGAGTATCGTCTCCACTAATTGAACTCTGATATAGGAGTACGTAGGCAACGCAAATTGAGGCGCGTATGCAACGCAAATAGAAAATAACAAGATTTACAAATTCTGTTACAAATCTGGAACTATGTCCCACTACGTATAAAATAGCTCAAAAGACGCTCAGAAACTGTCTACTATGCAATGATCAGTATGAATGTGTAAGGGATTAATGTATGTAAGGTGCTAGGGTTAGATTTCACCAAAACTTTCCCTATGTAAGGGTGTATCATTACGTGTGTTCAAGATAAAATGTAGTTGAAGATCGAATTCACAATTATTGATTGAAGGTCAATCCCTTGATTCATCAATTCTTCACTCAAATTAGGAATTCTAATCCCTTAGTAATTCCTAATTTGATGTGAGCCTTAGGTTTAAGAATTCAAACGATCTCACAATCGCAAACCTCTATCCCTAGAGCCTTCACAATTAAGTTATTCAATCCCAGTTCCAGTTCAAAAACCAATTTTCCAATTGCGAAGAAGAATTTCAGTTCAATCTATAAGTGGTCAAGTCATAGAAGCATTAGGAAAAGAGATGAATAATCAACGTTTAAAAGAAAACAATCTTGAATACATGCAAAGAATCCAAATTACAAAGGATCAGTCAAGGATTTATCCTTCCCTAACAGAGATTTAGTTACACATAATAATACAGAACGAAAACAGGGGAGAGGGATAAATGTATGAGCATGAAGACACGCTACAGATGCAGTTTGTCCTCAACCCTACGGTTCTTCCTTCACCTAGAATAGAACCAGCGTCTAGGAAAACAGCGGCTCTATCCTCTAAGTCTGCGTTCTGGAGATAGATCAGTGGGTAAAGTGATTGATGTCTGTTTTCGTTTTGTTCTGGGATTTTTATAGCTACTGGTCTGTGTCATCGCGTGTCCAACGCGACGCGAATAACAAATTGCTTCTTTCCTTTCAAAATTTCATGTACTCTACGTAAATTCAGTCGCGTTGCCAACGTGAAACCCTGTAACAAATTTCAGAATTTAAAACATATCAAATTTATGAGATTTTATCACTTAAAAGGCTCTAAAACTATATTTTCCAGATTGTGCATGAGTTATTCAGTTTTATGTCATTTTCTCATGTTTTAATGGTGTTTTATGCTTGAAATTACATTGAATTATGTTCCAAATAAGTGTCTTATTGGACACTTATCACCCACCCCTAGTAGGACTTAATGGCATCACTTTGGTTGAAGGCAGGATTAATGGACATGTATTTTGAAAACTATTTTAGCCTTGCTAAATCTCCTTAGGGATGTAAGGGTTGCTTCCATAGCTGCTGTTTATTTTATGCCACTATAGTTACGAGATTACTTAACTTTCTGGGGCATCATTACAAGAAAGGTCCAAAGGTATGGTCATGGAATTCAAAGGTGAAAGAATAAAGGCAGCATCTAAAGTTCTAAAGAACATGAAAAGTATAAAACTAAAGGTGCTTGGAGTAGAAGTACTTGCTAGTTGCACAGGTATTAGGGATCCTTAAAAGGTGCAAGTTGGCTTGTCAAACAACATAGTCATCACTGCTGGTTCTGCTCCTTTCACTTCTAAAGGCACAGGGGTTAACGAGGAAACTATGATTACAAACTGAACCGAGGGTGATAATATTGATAATCTAGGGACCATCCATATCAAGGGGCTATGGTTTTGTTTCTTTATGGTCATTTCTGATCGGTATATTGAACTCTATCAGAACTTGCTTTGGTGCCAAAAAGATCTTCAGCGATGGCTAATGTTATCTGCATGGTCAGTTTACACTATAAAAGTTCCATGCTCAATTTCAGTAACTGATTGCTTTCCGTTTTTCCTTAGGCCACACAAATTGTTTCTGCATCAACAAGTTTGGTTTTGGATTCTTTGCCTGGTATATGAGTGTATTAAAGCCCTTCTTTTAACTCAAGTAAGTTCAGGAAGTCCTGAGCAACCTTAGATGATTTTAAGTCACCTACATACATTGGTCATGCGTGCATTTGGGGCTACAAAGGTGAGATAAATTTTGCTTGAAGAATGATCTTGCTGAGACCTCTCCTGTATGAAAGAGAATTGCACAAGCTCTACATAAAAGACTTAAAGTTTCAATTGCACACAATATGACTAACCAAAGCTCTACATTTACTGCTACTAATTATTGGCTATGTTAGCCATTGGCCTGGAGGTTCTTAATACCCTTGTTGCAGCCACATGGAGCTCGTATGATTCCGGGTGGATTGCTGATTAATCTTGAAGGAATCAGCCTTAAACTTCTAGCTATAGCAGAATTCAAATTTTTAAAGGGGGCAACATTATGTTAGCTTAAAGGCATGGTGACCAAAACCAAATTTTCTTTGCCTGTTTCCAGGATCCTACTACCGCATCTAAGTCAAAGCCTTGCCATCTAAATGGGTGACATCAAAACTGAAACTTGGCACTTAATAATACAACGAATGAAGGCACCTTTCGAAGAGAGTGTTCAGGAGAGAACGAATCTTGCAGTTGAAGACATGCTCATTATTAAGAGGGGCAGTTTTGGCTATATACAAAATACTAGTGGATTTTCTTAAAGGAGCCTAAGACGACAATGACTGCTAATGTAGTAGTAATCACATTCAATGCAAATTCTATGTGGCGTTACTCACTGACAATTCCATTCGGTTCAGGTAGTAAGGGTCTATCAAATGGGCATGGGTGCTTTCTTGCAAATTGGCCACGATGCCTTTAATTAACCATGAGTTGTCTACCATGTTAGAAGGAGAAACCGATTAGGATCCTGCTTCAATTTGATCTTACTTATATCAGTGGAGTCATTTGAGATTTAAGATCTTATGAGACAAGCATTACTGGGATTTTCCACGCACCTTCACCATGTTCTCCCATAAGCAGTCTTCTTCTTTAGAGTTTTTAATTCAGCCATGCATTGATCAAGAAATGGTCCATAAGCTATAAATCATTCCTTTGTCTAACAGCAATAGAATGTAGAAACCGGTTTGGAGTTTTTACGTAAAATAAGGAAGTGGGATTGGTGTTGCTGGGTTGTGAAGTTACACCTGGTGGGCTTTGTGGCGTCTTATCCAGCCGAGTGCAGGAAATTTGAGTCGTAATGTTTGGCAATACTTACAAATGGTCAATGCACTTTGTAGAAAATTTATTGGCTCTTGTCATTGTTCCATCGTTAACAAGGGGATAAAAGTGAAAAAGGGCTCATTAGTTTAGTATGCAAGTACTCGAATACTAGGCCCAAGTATGAGGCCAGCTTAGTGGTTAGCTCATTGCACACCACTACCAGGTTACAAGTTCGGGTTATGCCAGTGGTTTTTATTCTGATTCCAATTTATGACTGCCTTCTTAACTGGGCCACGCAAGTTGCCCTTGGATCTGCCATTCTATTTCGAAAGAAATAAGGGCAATTTTCCAAACTTGGGGGTATTCCCCCAAGTTTTAAAAAGTGAAAAATTCTCCTCTATCAAAAATATTCTTGTTTTGATGAGATGAGCAACTTTTTCAGCCAACTTCGGGAGAGGGTCTGAGAACACAGCTTTTATTGAACTATACGACAAAATCAAAGGGAAAAAATCGTGACTGAAAGAGCGTGCCGATTCTTTCTCCATTCGAGTGGATCTGAATGGTAGCTATGCTCGTTATAAAATGAGTTATGCTTGGGCCCCGTTCGGGCTAAAAAATCGTGACTGAAAGAGCGTGCCGATTCTTTCTGAATGAGTTATGCAGCATACCATATATTTCAATATTCGGAGAATCATATGAGTCATAATGCAACCTTCGTCTGCCTCTGACTCTATGTATGTGGATCAAGGGTGTTCTTTCTCCCCTTCTTCAGAAGTAAAACGATCAAAATGCCCAAATATTTTTTCATTCAATACAAATTTCATACTCTTTACGAAACCTTCTTAAGGATCAAGTCCTTAACCAGAATTACATAGACTTAAATTTTTCATTGGACTAAGGAATACGTAGGAGTAGGATTCTGTCAGATTATTCTTCCCAAACCTATTTATTTCTATTCTATTTAAAGGGATCAAATAATTTTTAAAAATATCAAAATTACACACTTAATTCAAAGGTACGGGCGAGTATGATGTCTAACACATTCTTTAGTCGTAACTGGCTCTCAAACCTAAAACTCATCCTTAAATTACTGTTTTTGCAAATATTTTCTCTTAAAATAAAATTTAGCGATGATTCTATAAATTAAATAAAATTTTTTCTAAAATTTTTAACGAATTCATTTTATTATAATTACGATTACAACATACTATAATCAAGATTCAATTACAATTGTTAGGAATTTATCTAAAATCTTTTAAATTATTAAATAATGAAAAATTAAATAAAAGGGAAAAGAGGAATGGTATGGAAACATTTTCGTAAAAATTGGTACGAATATTCACCAACCAAAATGATTTTGTTTGTTAGTTAAATTTACAATTTTTGCTTTGAATTATACTGCTACGTGATACGTACATCCTTTAAAAAATTAAAAAATTAAAAAAATATTATTTATATTATATATAATTTATATAAATATATTTTTAAATTTTTTCTATCGTATTATCATCTATCCAATTTGTTATTATTATTTTAATTATATAATATATAGTATATTTTCATGGTAAGATAATTTTTTAAAAACAAAAATAATAAAACAAATTAAAATTATAAAAAAATAATTAAATTAATTTAAATTTGATGCTATATCAAGTAATTACATATTTAAATTGGATTCATCACACGAGCAATGAGGTAGAAATAAGTCCCACCATTTGAAAAGGCCTACATCATAACCTATCCTGATTAATAAATTGATATATTTAGATTTATTAAAAAAAACTTTACATATATAAATTTATAATTTATTTTAGTATATTACATTTATATATTATATATTATATATTATGTATTATATATTAATATTTATATTTATATGTTAAATTTGTAAATTTTTTAGTTATTTATATATATAAACTTTAAATCTATTTACTAATTGTAAGTTTTTAAATAAATTTTTAGATTTTAAACATATCAGATTTAATATATATATATATTTAAAATTTAGTTTCAAATTTAAAATTTTTTAAAGAGACAAACCTGATCAGTCAAAGGCTAATGTGGTCTCGTACTGAGCAACGTGTATTCCTTTTGAACAGAAGTAATTGAACAAGGGGATATGAATTGTAGGAGTTGGAGGCAATCCTATTCTTAAGCTAACAAGATGGTGAATCTGTCCCCCATTCATGGCTTGATATAACAATTGCGAGCTAATCACCATTATGCAGTTTTCTATCCCTTGTTCTATAGCGAAACAAAGACTCCATCGTAGGGCTAGAAATGAAAGGGACATATGATCGGATGCCCAAAGGTGACACATAAACCACAGGGAACCGGGAGCATTTGCAGTGCAAGAACTATTTGTCTTCACTCTTCTGGTATTTTGAAGTGCATAGTGGCCATCTCAATTTTCTGTTAATTCCGCCCTTCAACATATTTGCACGACAATGTACTGTATTGGTTAGGACTCTATAGACGAAGTGCCTTACCCTTTTAGCAATCTGGAGACGCCAAACCACATTGCATGGGCCAAATGTTGCACTCAATGTTCCCTGCCGTGTGATTCACCTGCACACACAACATTTTACAGAGAAAATTTCATGCTTTGACCACTTCCAAGTCAGTTTGTCATCACATACACACCAAGGTATGTGAATTGATTTCATGACTCGTGCTTCTCGTGGATGAAAGGTATTGTCCACGATTTCACCGTTCCAGCAGCGATCCTCATAACAAGTACTGCTACAATGGCACTATGGTCTAGATTTTTCATATCCAATATAATATTAAAATGTTACACCTACGTACGCATATTAACTCATCTTGTTATATTCAATTAAAAATACTGTTAATTTATTCTAAATTATATAATTAATTACACAATCAATTATTAATAGTTAATATATAAAAAAATATAGTTAATGCTTTAATATTAATAGTGAATAAATAAAAATTAATAATTAATTGTCTATATATAATTAATCAATTATTTATATGATTAATAATTATCTTTATAATTACATTAAAAATTAATTAATTAATCATTATAGTTAATCAATTAAAATTTAAGATGTAAGTTGATATAGTTACATATAATTACCAGTAGCACGACTTAATATAATAATATACCCGATGTGTGAACCAGGTATTGAAAAGTGTTGCCATATTCGAATCCGCCGTACATTTTCCATTGTCCATTATACACCTTTTTGAATCCACTGTAGTGCTCCCATATGTTGTGCCATGTACAGCTTATCACAAATTTAATTTAATTTTTTTAATAATTATATCAAATAATTTCTTGTCTCGTAACCAATCCAAACTCAATTAAAATATCCTAATATATCGGGATGCAAGTAGTCCCCTATTAAATTTTAAACAACAACCTTATCTCCTTTTAAATCCACTCAAAAAATAAGTACTTCTAAAAAACTTTTATATGGAGGAAATATAATCTTTTTATAAATTAGAACAGTTAAATCGATTTTTGTTTTTATGTATTGGGTATATAGCTTAAAAATTAAAAAAAAAACATTTTTAACATAATAAACAATTTTCTGTCATTAATACAATAAGTTCTATTTTTTATAAATAATATTTTAGTTAAGATAATACAATTCTATTTAAATTTGTTATTTGTTACGTAATAAATATCTAAAGTGAATCTAAACTAATTTCTTGTAAAACGGTGGCCTTTCCCATCATGTAAGGAGAGAAATGGGAGAAAAAGCAGTCAAACTCAAAGGGAGGGTAGTCTTGTGATTCAAGCAAAAAGCCAAAAACCAGACCTATTTCAGATCCAAAGGCTAGACGCACTTTCAGCCGTTGGATTGAACACGTGGCACTCTCCCATGGGTTACTCCATACAACGGAATATTCGTCGTCAACATTCCCACTCCAGAGAGTGAACCCCATTTATAAATCTCGAGTTCCCCTTAGCCTTTTTCTGAACTACGGAGAAACCGAAATACAAGTGATGAGCAGAGACCTCGAACAAGACTACGTCGTTTTGGAAGAGATCGGGCGAGGAAGATTTGGCACAGTCTTCCGGTGCTCTTCCAGGGATTCCGACGACTCTTTCGCCGTTAAATCAATCGACAAAAAGGCGATAACCTCCAGCGGAGACTCTCTGGACGCACAATGCCTATTGACAGAGCCGAAGATCCTTCAGCTTCTGTCTCCTCACCCTCACATCGTCAACCTCCATGGTCTCTTCGAGGATGAAACTCATCTCCACATGGTTCTGGACCTTTGTTACGAATCCGACTTTCACCGCCGGGTCATGTCCGAACCCGAAGCGGCCTCGGTGATATACCAACTCATGCAAGCAGTGGCGTATTGTCACCGTCTTGGCGTGGCTCATCGAGATATAAAGCCCGATAACATTCTCTTTGATCAAGATAATCACCTGAAGCTAGCGGACCTCGGCTCCGCTCAGATTTTCAATGAGGGCGAGCCGATGACTGGAGTGGTGGGGACGCCACACTACGTGGCGCCGGAAGTCCTCGCCGGACGGAATTACACCGACAAGGTCGACGTGTGGAGCGCCGGCGTCGTTTTGTATGAGATCTTGGCTGGGTTTCCGCCGTTTCGAGGTGATTCCCCGGTGGAGATTTTTGAGGCCGTGCTTCGAGCTAATTTGAGGTTCCCTAGCCGAGTTTTTTGCTCCGTGTCAACGGCGGCTAAGGATCTGCTTCGTAGAATGCTCTGCAAAGACGTTTCTAGAAGGCTCTCCGCAGAACAAGTCCTGAGTAAGTGTTGATGTTTCATTCATGCATTTTTTAAAAAAATATATATATTTCCCCGTTCTAAGGTTTTCTGGATGAAGGAAAATGCAATTCTTAAGGTTTTTAAATTGGGTTTTATTTAATATTTTTTTTAACAGGGCACCCGTGGTTTAGCATTGCTGAACAAGGCACGAGAACAGAGTGAGTGAACAAAGGGTTGAGAACAGAATGAGTTAGTTAGTCATCTTTGACATAAAGAAGAGATGATCTTATATGCGTGGAGGTGTTCTTTTTCTGTATATGTAAGTGGCACCCTATGCGTTGTGAAGGCAGAGATTCAAGAAAAAGCCTTCTTTATTTTTCCTTGACTTGAGCAGAGTACGTGTGTAAAGAAACTCAACTTGCGGGTTTTTCTTTCTGTTTCGTTTTTTTTTTTCTTTCTGTTTTAGAATAATATATTTTGCGATAAATTGCCAGTTGCCCATTTAATAGTTTGTGTTTATGAATGTGAATCAAAGTTCAGTATTTGAAGCCGTTGGTTTGTTGCAATCAATGTGGAACAATAAGAAAAAATAAAATTAATTAAAGTAAAAATATCATAAAGATGTATGATGATTATCATTACTCATCCATATAATACATCTTTAAAAATCTGAAATATTTCTAACTGGATTCTTCTAACAAATTTTTGCTTGGATAAGCTGACGATGCCAATCTCTGAATAACTCTAACGGGATTCCTCTAACCATTTTTTTTGTTTAGATAAGCTGTGGGTAGTAATCAGAATTCAATTTGGATTCCTCCTTTTTCCGTTCTTTTGGTTTGGTGCTAAGCAAAATGGTCATATAGATATTGAAGAAGTAAAGTACGGACTCCTCTTTGTCTTTTTGCCACACAAACGAAGTAGTAGTGTTGGAATTGAGTTAGGAAAATTAATATAGTAAGGATATTTTCATCATCAAAATTACATTTCTTCTCTAATGTTGACTTTGATTTGCTAAAAAGTATTCAAAATATTGAAACTAAACAAGTTCTTGACTTTGGTCACTCCTTTATTTTTTGAGTTTTCTTAACTAACTTATTGGTTAAAAGTTGAAAGGCTTGTAATCTTTGCTTAGATATTTTTTGTTTTAATTGTAGTTCATTTAATTTGAATTATATATAATTTTGATTTAAATGATTTTTGAATCAAACAAGTATTTTTAAAATAATTTTTTTTATTATCTATTTTTTCTTAAATTTTTAAGTTATTTTTAAATAAACATTTTGAAATTTATGATATGTTTGGGAATGATTTTAAAAATCTTAAAAATAAAAAATAGTAAATATTTTATATAATTTAAAGAAATTAATAAAACACATGATTAGGTTTCTGGATAGAAAATTAAATTTTTTTTATTGAGTTAAATTTTGAAAAAAAATGTTTAAAACAATTTAATTGATTCAATTGGTAAAAAAGTTTGAATAAAAAATGGGAATGTGTAAATTTTGGAAATAAAATTTGATGATATAACCACATTCATTTAATTTTAAAAATAAAAACTTAATTAACTTGAAAATTTTAAAACATTAAAATTATGCACAAATGAAACTAAAAATATAAAAAATATAATCAAAATTAGCATAATTAAAAGGTTAAAATTATACACAAATCAAATTAAAAATATGTCCTCTTTTGTACATTTATTTTATTTTGTATTTCTTATTATGTAAAAGTGCTTATAAATAAGCTTAACCTACTAAAGTAATGTTACATACTATGTTAATAACTCTTTTACAGTTTTCCTCTTTGGCGAGGTTCCAAGTTTAATATGATGTCCATTTTTGTACATTTATTTAATTTTGTATTTCTTATTATGGAAAAGTGCTTATAAATAAATTTAACGTAATGAAGTATTGTTACATACAATGTTAATAACCTCTTTGGTGAGGTTCCAAGTTTGATATTTACTTTTTCTTACTTGATTTTTAGAAGAGATACGTTGACAAATTGTAATTTTAGTTATATATATATATATATAATTTGTCAATCTATATTTTTAATAAGTAGGACTATAATCACTAAAATATACCAAATAAGGTTGTTTGGACTGGATTTAATGATTTAGTTATTATTTTATTTTATTTTTATAATGCTATTTAAAATATCATAGTAACATGTTAGTACTTTTCCAATAACACAATTCCACATCTTGTTTTATTTAATTATTTGCATATTTTTTTAAAAAAAAAACTAACAGGGATTAATTTATTTTTACATCAGAAAAATATATAAAATTGATTAAATTTTGAGTTTACTTATTCTGAATAGTGGTGATATTTATTATTTTGATCAGTTGACACTTAAATAACTCAGAGACTTGAAGCATATTTAATAATAATAAATTGAATGGTTTGGAATAATGTGAATTGAATTGAAATGTACAGGCATCTTGACGTTGTTGATGCTTTATTGGGGCGATTTTTGCGTAGAGCGTCAAAGAAGGGCAGCAAACGTGTCCTAAAAGAAAAATGGTTAATATGTGGAAGGAGTCCAAAATAAGAAAATGTGATGAGTCTGTGTACCATCGAAGAGAGACACAGAGTGGAGGTGCTCACTGCCTCACTAGCCTCCGTACCTCTCCGTAAATTACTATATTTTTTCTCCTTTTCTATTTGCATCTCACATTCTTTATTTATTATTATATTCTATATTACGTTTCCAGGTGTTGTACGTTCTCGTGGACTACAATGAATCTGTAGACTGTAGGTGGTACTAGCAGCCCACGTGAAGTGCAGTACGGTCCATGTCCTTCAACAGTTTTAGTTGAAGTATCTTCTCTCTCACTCCCAAGTCCCAACCTACTTACCGAGAAATAACACCTCCACCTTCTTAGTTCTTCCACCAAAAATAAATACTTCTATCTTCTAGAAAGTATTTTTTCCCCTATTTCATGATCCTAAATCCACACACATATTACAACATTAATTTTTTATATAATAAAAGTAACTGAGTTTATAATTTTTATTTTATCTTATTGTTAATTATTTAGAAGTTTTATTATATTAATATTTTATTTATTTTGAAAATTATAAAAATAAAAATATGAATAATATATATATATTTGTTTGATTAAAAGAAAATGAATTAACTTTTAAATATAAAAAAACTATAAATTTCTATTTTTAAAATTTTTCTAATTTAAATTTTAACTTTTTTTCTTACTTCCCTTTCTTTCTATTAAACATAGCATATAGAGAGTTTTATTATCTGGAATTTATATATTAAGGTGTAATTTAGAAAATAAAATATATTAATAATTATTAATTGAAAAAATAATAATTGTGATTACGAATTTATGATAAAATACATATAGGTATATAATAAATTGTGAAATTATTACAATCTTAAATTTATTTTTTTACGGTTAAAAATTATCTATCACTTTTTTTAATAAAAATTATACATATTTTAATTTTAAATTAAAATAGATGCTTAATAATTAATTAAAAAATAATAATTATAAATATGATAATTCGCTCAAATAGATACCTTCTACAAAGTTTAGTATATTGATAAAAAAAATACGAAGTGTTCTTATATATATATATATATATATATTAATAATTAACCTTAAAAAATTAAATTATTTTAAAAACTTAAATAAAAATAAACCTTCCAAAGTATTGATATTATCACCACTCTAAATGATAACTATTTGATTGTGAAAGATAATTATTTTACATTTTATTAAGAATAAGTAATTCAACGAGGCCCTAATAGGCTAATAATAGATAGAGGGCATGGAAAAAGTTAACAGAAAAGACAGAAAAAGAGGTGAATGAGAATGGAGAAATTAGGTTTGGGCGGATGTAAGTGACATGCTGACTAATGACCGCTGAGTGCCAACATCAACATTCTTTCGGGTGCCTATTCATGAATGGAAAGGTCGGCTTTGGGTAATACAAGTGGTTTCCAATGTCATACAATTAACCTTTTAGCCTTAATTTTTTTTTTATTCTAATTTATGAAACAATTTAATTTTAAAGTTTTTTAAATAATTTTAGAATTTTTTTTATTTTAATTAATTTGATTCTCCGTTACTTTTTTATTTAAAAATTTATTTTTTAACCTTACTCAATTTTTTTAATATAATTGAAATAACTAAATTATTTTATACTTAAAATTTATTAAACAAAATATTAAATTTAATTTATTATAATAAAAATAATAATTACTAGTGGAAAATAAGTTTTTTACATCGGTTGTTATGGTTGTTATGAACTTTTTACATCGGTTATTTGAGCGGTGTTGAAGCGGGCGATATAGAAACTTAGACATTCTACATCGGTTCTACCATCGATGTAGAAAGTACACTTTTTACATCGGTTAAAACTCCAACCGATGTAGAAAGTCATACTTTCTACATCGGTTGTGACCACAACCGATGTAAAAAGTGAACTAAAAACCAGGCAGACAATACAGAAATTACAAAGTCTATATATTTAAAATAAATACATCAATATTTATTATAAAATATAATAAAAACAAACTAAAAATCTAAAAATCTCATGAATTCAACCCAAATTGGCAACGTCTATAAGAAATTCCCTCAACGTCTCCTGATATCATCAATTTCTTCATCTAACAGAGGTTGATGATTGTCAAATATCTACAAAATGTTTTTTATTAAAATTAGTGAACATGTCATGTTATGCATTAAAATTAAATAATTAAATTAGGACAATTGTAATTACCTGATGCCAAGAGTTCACAATAGAAGCCGAGACAATGAGAAACATATGTCTCATCACATAATATTCACACTCGATTCCTCCGGGTTGTCTTGGACACTTCAAAAAAATAAAAAAAGTATCAAATATAATTAGAGATGGTGATAAAAGAATATAAAATAATTGAATAAATTTTAATAAAGTACTTACCTTTGAAATTATCCATACAGGCTTTTTAATATTTGATGGATGCGTCCCTTTAACCGAAGTCGAGCATTCATTGCTCTACAGTAAAATAAAAAGCAAATGAATACCTTTAAGAATAACAAGTTATATGAATATAAATACCAAAATCATAAAAACTTACAAATCTATAGTGTTCTTTATGTCTTTCTTTGGTTTTTGCCAAGCAGAGCATAGAAATACAACTACATTCCGTTTTGGACAAATAATGATTAATTGCTAATGGGCCCTACAAAATATGGATGACAATGAACAAAAATTAAGAATTTAATTGAATTTATGAAATAAAGCAATTAAGTATTGACTTACGATTGAAAATAGGAGGCTAGGTAACAGTCTTTATCAGACTGCAACATCCTCTGAAGATATCCATGTATCTCAGCTGCCTTGTTCCCAGTTTTCTGCATATGAACTGGGTCCAGGAATCCATAGAGGTGTAAGTTACCTCTTTCAGTGCAGATACGATACAGGTACCTAATATTGCGAATAATTTTCATATGTTAGATTTTGATAATGAAGTAATTCAAGTAAGGTTTAGAAATTTACTTACATCAACCATAATTGTAGAACTGTTACACATAGGAGATCATTACCCACAACCAACTCCAATATATCTTTCTTAGTAATATAGAAGGGGATAAGTGTGGGCTTCCCTATGATATCTGCTTTCATTGTTATTTGCAAAGTTTGGTCGCTCAAGTTCATGGCGATACCAAATAGACGTGTGAGCAAATCAACCTCATATTTCTTTGCAGGAGGCTCAGGAAGATCTGCTTTAGCACTTAAATCAATCTTCTTCCCACGATCTTCCTTATAAACCTACGATAAATTCAGAAAATAGTAAGAAATATACATATATATATATATATATATATATATAGACACACACAATGTATATATTAAAAAATTAGTAACATAGGCTAAAATTATTTAATACCTGAGGTTGAACTCGTTGCACAAGTCTCCTCGGCCATATAATGAAATGATTAGAGGCTTGCCCCACGATATGAACCTCCTCAGTAGGGACAGGAACAGGAGCATCTGCATCTTCAATCTGTTCAACCACCACTCTAACATGATCATCATCAATTTGCTGGTGATGGATGGTTGAATCCAAGGTGTAGACTTTCCCAATTGCTACCAAACGATATGGATCATCAACATATAACTCATAATCGTCTGTAGCTACATCCACATCCTCTTCTCCCTGTAGTTGCTCCTCCGTCGGAGCACAACTTCCCTTTGTGCTCACGCGCCTAGGAGAAGGTGATGGATGGTGACCCTGTGTCTGTGATTGGGAAAGTCCCAAAGATGCAAGCTCCTGCCTAAGCTCCTGTCTAAGTTCTTCTCGAAGTTCTTGCCGCAGTGCTTGCCTCATGTCTTCGCGCATGGCCTCCAACTCATCTCTAGACACCAAACCTTCTTTGGATGTCTATCTAGAAGACAATCCAAAGTACTGTCTAAGGCCAATACCTCGGCCAACTGCACGAACACGCCCTGGATGCTCCGGTTGGCCAATAACAGTACTTAAGATGTCATCCCAGCCAGTTGGAACAAAGACTCCTTGTGAGCTTTGTTCAACCAAAGAATCCTACAAAACAAAAAATGACTGTTATCAGTAATGTAAATGTTTGAAGATAAATAAAAAGAAATTTACAAAATTGTGTGATTACTTACAATTTTCTCAACAACAATGCGAGAAGGCTCTGATGTGTACTCTCCAGATGCCTTTTGGTGTGCCCTCTTCCATTTCTCATGGCGTGAAGGTGGAGAGGGTGGAGAGAGAAGTGTAGAGGGGTCTGCTTCAGATGATTGCTGACGATCTTTCGACTTTTGCTCGATCAGCCTCTCCTGAAGCAACTCATAACCCCCACGAGATAATCTGTGGGGGTAACAGTTCTTAGCAGAAATTTGTTGAGCCTTCTTTCTTTTCTCCTGTTATAAGAAAGCAAATCAATTAATCATAATATTGCTTATATTAGTCAATTAAAAAAATATAATATTAGAAAGATACATACAACGAATGCAGGATCCATTCGAGACTCAACAAATCTCTACCAAGTGTCTTGATCAAGGAACTGGTACCCCTCACAAGGAGATACATCCTTGAGTGACCCATATATATATATTTGCTGGTGAGATGTGTCTTGAAGCCCCTCCAGCGCTCACCAGCAAATGAAAGTCACTTCCTCTTCAGGAAGTTAGTGTTCAGGAAGTTAGTGTTTGGTACATCATATGTAAGCTACATAAAAGAAGATGTAATTAGTTAGTGAATGATAAATTTATGGAAAAATGTAAAGTTTTAAAGTTAAATACCATGATAGTCTCCCAAATTTGATCCTTGACTCGCATCTCAACATCATCTCAATCCTTCTTCAAAATACTGGCTTTGTTTCGTCCAAGGAGGGCCACATAACTCTTAAACTTTGTCTTGTTTGGCCCTAATGGATTCTCAGTGGCCTGATCAAACTCTATGGGAATCCTCTGCTCACCACTCCGACTAAGGGTTAACTCCCTTAACCATGTGGCTCGTCTTCCCTTCTTTTGCCGAGAAGAAGGGTTCTCAGACCCACTTTGTGAAGGAGGAACCTCTGAAGGGTCAGTCATGTATCTGTTAAAAGCAAAGGAAACAAATATGAAAAAATTATTGAATAGAAACAATAAATATAATTCATATTTATATTGTGCTCAAATAGCTACCTGTTAATTTTCTTAAAGCTTTAATCACACCACACTAGCCCCTGAAGCCACATAGATTCATTTAAACATCACTAAATCAACCAAGCCACTAGCCCCTGACATAGGAGTTTTAAAACATCTCATGACATAGATTTAATCAAGATGTCTTTACTAGCTTTGAACAGAAATCTCTCCTTCCATCCTTTAAATTTTTCCACATCCTATCCTAACATCCATATGAAGACCAAGATACTAATTATGAGAAGTTATAACTTTAAAATCCAACTTATTCTAGATCAATAATTTACAAGATTCACGCATGTTTCAATTAAAAGAAACTTCAGATTTTTCAGAATTAAGGAGAATAAAATAAGATATTGAAGAAACACATCTCATGATTAAGCTTACCAAAGCAATGGTGAAACCTATAAACTTCAATACAGCTTCCAAAAAAGCCCATTCAACCTTGCTATATGCCTTAGACATGTGAATTTTTAGCACTAGATAGCCTATTTCAATCTCATGCAGAACCAATTTCAATCTTAAATCCAATCAGAACATTATCTGTTATAAGATATCCTATAACTAAAGCACTCTGCGTAATATTCATCACCTCATGCAGAACCAATTTCAATCTATTAGCAATAAACATCTTCATTATAGATTCATTAAAGAGGGTAAAAAAGAAAAATGGCCTAACATAAGATTCGGAGCTTAAGAAACAACCTCTTTAAATTTTAATGGTTATAATTATAGATCAAGGCAATATTTAAGAAGCGATAACATTGCAAAGCAGGGTGTTTAGTCTAAACAAAAGACACACTATGTTCTCTAATGTCATAGTTGTTTTTAACGTGTATTACTTTTTCATCAAACGATTACCAATCTTTTTAATAAACGCCTTATTTTCTCCAACCACCGAAACAAGGCAAAAGTCAAATTGGACTAACGCAAAATTAATTTGTACTCTTTTTCACTTTCCAAAAGGCAAAGCTAATCATATTTGACAACAAAGATGCATAGGAAAACTTTAACAAAACCTAATCTGCCAACCTGAATGACTCAAGCTCTCTCCTCAAATTTTTCCTATAAAAGCATCCCCTTCCACTCTCACATCCATTGCAAATTGAAAACCTTAACAGAAACAGAAACAGGCTAAGGGTACAGGCAAAATAGAAACAGGCAAAACAGCCTCAACAATGGCATGCCAAGAGAAACTTCCTTTCTTTTGACATCATGTGCAGCTCTTCATCATTTTATAACTTACACTGATCAAATCATCCCCTTCCTTCTCCCCATTTTAGCCAATGCATAAGCAATGTGTAGCTGTGGGAGAAATAAGCTTATTGTGTATATCACTAAGCTAGCCTCATATGAGGTGGAGTTGAGGACTATATCACTAAGCGTATTATGATATTCAATAATTTTTATTAATTTATACTTGAGAAGTGACAAGTTTTTGTATTGGATTAGGAAAAGAAGAAAACTCCAGCCAAAGTAACAGACAAAACAAGTTAAGGCTAAGGCAAAACAGAAACAGGCAAAACAGGCTAAGGCTAAGGCAAAACAAAAATAGCCAAAACAGGCTAAGGCTAACAACTAATGCAGAAACAGAAACAGAGACCCTAAACAGAGAGCCAGAATGCTACATACCGGTGTAGACGAAGACGACGATGGCGTAGACGAAGACAACGTGCTTCGACAACGACGGCGCTCTTCGCGTTCGGACGACAGTGACTTTGAGAACGATGACGGTTTTGAGAACGACGGCAGCTTAGAGGAATGAGTTAGGGCAGGAGGACATAAATGGAGTATTTACACTTATGAGGACGACAACGGTCGCATCAGCTAAAGAGGAGGGAAAACAGACTTTCTACGTCGGTTGTTTCAGATAACCGACGTAAAAATAACTTTTTACATCGGGTACACTACTCAACCGATGTAGAAAGTCTTACTTTCTACATCGGTTGCTTTATAACCGATGTAGAAAGTCACTCTCTACATCTACATCGGTTATAAAGCAACCGATGTAGAAAGTTTAAATTTTATTACAAAAATGTCACCGCCTATTTTTCTACATCAGTGGTCAAATAACCGATGTAAAAAGTGTCAAATTTATTTACAAAAATGTCACTGCCTTTTTTCTACATCGGTTGGCGAATAACCGACGTAAAATCCTATTATGAAAAACTATTTTTCTACCAGTAAATAAATTTCAAAAAAATTCTTCAAAATCTAATCTCCAATCTTACAAAAAAAAATTAAATTTTATTTAATTTCAATAAATTTTTTATTTCTAAATATTTAAGATCATATCATGTTACAATATTATTATTATAATTTTCAAAGTAAACAAACTAATTTAAAAAATAATAAAGATCAAATTTGTTGAATTTTAAAAATTAAAAAATAAAAATTGTTAAAAAAATCAAAGTTACTCATGAATTAAATAAGAGATAAAAATACAATTAAGCCAACCTTTTATATAGGAAAATATAATTAATAATGTCGCATGCTTTTTTCAGAAAATATAGTTTTTAATCTTATTCAAATTAAAAATATTTATCTCATAATATAACTAGTTTTCATAATAATTTCATATATATAAAATTCAAATTTTAAAAGAATTAAGATAAATCAAGAATATATAATTCGAATAAATCCCGATTGATTTAGTAGATGTAAATTTAAAATTTAATTTTCATATATTATGAATATAAAATTTTGTATATTATTATCAATTAATTAATTTTTAAAATAAATTTAAAATTAATAATTTGTAATAATATAATAATTTATAATTACATAATAATATAAAAATTATACTTAATATGTTCCATTTAAATTTAAATATTTATGCGATGAAACATTATGAATTTATAAACAGTTCTGAAATATTATTGAAATAAAATAATAAATTGATGAATGAGTACATAATTAATTGGGTAGTGAAGTAAATAGACAAAATGGCAGATGAAAATGGAAAATGAGGGGTGAGTGAGTGTGGAGGCTTTTGTGGTCCACGCTCCCAAGATGGATGTAACGTGTTGATGCATCTGGTAAACCACAGTTTATACGTGTTTGTCATGCGGAAGCCACAATCGGGGAAATCTTAACGTAGGTGGGCCTCTAGTGTTCAATGTTACAACTCATTTGTGTAACATGCATATGCACAGGACATGATTTAATAAATAAATCAATTTTAATTTATTAAAATTAAATTAAAAAATATATTTAAAAAATTATTTATTTATATATATATATTATATTTATATTTACTTTAATATATTTATATAATTTGTTAAAAATTAAAAGTTTTTATTTTTAATTTTAAATAATTTTTTTATCTTTCTCTTTAAAATAAAATTCTTATTTACTTATTTACTATTTTTATCTATTTTTATAAAATTATAACTTTTTTTTTAATTTTTTATATGATTTATAAGAAATTTTAATGTTAAATTATTTTAATTTATTATTTATATAAATAGTATTACTGAATTAATAGGTTTTATAACTTAAAAAATATTAAAATAAATTTTTATAAAAAAATTTAAATATATAAATCTTTTAAATAATTTATATATATATTAAACATATTTAATAATTTTTTTATTTTATAAATTTTAAGTTTATAAATTTATTTAATATATTATTTATATAAATTTTAAATTTATTTAATAATATTTAAAATATAAACTTCTAAATATACTTCTTGTAGACTATAAAACAAAAAACAAAATTTTTATCCTGCACTTCCGGTGTGAAAATCAAAACTCATCTTCCAATTATTCTATCTTTGTTCTTGTTTCTTTTCGTACTCACCTACCTCCACGCCATTTCAATTTCATAGCAGGGGCTACTTTTGTGGATTCAACCAAAAATATAATAATGAAATAGGCAACCTAAGTAGTGTATCTTAATTCTATTTTAATCTTTTTAAATTTGGCTTTAGAAATAATTAGTCAAATGCGAATTCTGAATATTTGTTTCTAGAAGGTAATTTTAAGTTATGCTTCACAATATCATATTAAAGAATCGTGGCAGTTTCGTATTTTCCATAAAAAAAATGTAGGACATGATTTCTCAACTCCAATCTTCAATTAAGCGATCATAAATTGAGAAAGATATTAATAGTGGAAAAGTATTTGACACAAACAGTTAAGTTGTTCGTTTATCCACTCATTTTATCAAGTGGCGTGGTCACTTTCCCACGGAGTCACATGTCCATGTTGTGGGAGATATCTAAGCAAATAAAACTATATTTTCGTCCTGGAATCTTTGATTATTCTAACACTTAGGTGATGACAGAAAATTGATGCAGAGTAGTTTAAATTTCAATTTGAAGAAAGCAAGTTTGAGTGTTGTGGGATTTCTTTGTTCCATACGTACTTGAAGGACAATAACTGTTCATTAGATCATTTGGCCTAAGTACACACTGAAGGTTCCTGTTCTCTGACGTCCTTGTCATATGCTTAGGATCTTTATGAAGGTGGAACTATCATATGCTGTTATCATCATCGTGGACAACATAATATAGTTCAAGAATTCGTCTTCTCTTGTTTGCTTTTATCTTCTCTTTTTCTTCCTACTCCAACAAAAACTTACTACAAGTAAATAACATATTTGTTGCTAGAAAACAATAGATAGTAGTGACAATAATGGAGACAATAAATGCGTCAAACACAATAAAATTGCATTATATCAAAAAGAATTTTGCAAATAAGATTTTGTTTTATGCCAACAACTCCCGTAGAAACAACATTCATTTTAAAAAAAAAAACTGAAAGTTGCAATTGATTTCATTAAAAAATTCAAACAAGCCGCATTGGCTGATTAATGGAAGGACCTCAATAGAAACGTCTATAAAAGACTAAATCTAAACAAGTAACTCAAAGTTTAGAGGATCTTGATGCTTCATGAACGCTTCATAGAAATTGAGAATGTTGCAAGAATGCAGGGGAATCGTGATGAAAACCAGAGCTCTAGTTAGAATTCTGATACCATATTGAAAAAATGAGATTAACTGAATTTCGGAAGGTTATTTAAGAGATGAAAACTGTCCAAATCTCTAACTCTATTTTTAATCAATGTGCAACATCTTTAACACAACGCTAATAAGAACAAGGAATGAAAATAAAATGGCAATATCGCTGGACTCATGCATTACAATTACCAAATTGAAAAATTGAAAAGCAATTTGAGGATCAAAAACTTGTTCAGATGAGTTTTCCAAATGTGCTAGCTAGAAGGTAATAAGACAATGTTATGTTAGTCAAATCTTAACCTTTTAATTTCATTATTGCAAAATTAATAGCTAAAATTATAACACACTCTTTCATCTCTCCCCTCCAATCTCCCAGTTTCACCATCTTTTCTGTTTTTTCCTTTCCAGCTTCAAACTTAACCCAAATGCATGATGATAGAAAAGCCAGAGAAACAAAAGAAAATCTATTTCCTTGCTCCAACATCGAACCCAGTAAAAAGAAAAATGGTTAACAAAAATAAGAAATTAAAGGCCGCAACCAGGAAAAGCAGTAACGAATGTATTTGACTTGATTCTCTCTCTGACTCCAAAAATAGTTAACAAAGAGCCAGCAATTTCATTATCTCTCACTCATTGATTAATAATACTCCCCCCCTTCCTTTTTAATTGTTTAGATCTTTTCACTCCGAGATTCAAAAAGTATTTAATTATATTTATTTAAATTATATTTTTATGTCCACCTAGTAATCAATAAAAAACAATAATACATTTAGAAAAGTGAGGATACATTTTATAAGAAATAAATAATAAATTTTGAGAATAAGAACATTGATTGTCTTATTTAATATGTATGTTTAAATAACCAGGTAAAAAAAATGAAAAAAAAGTATTATTTTTACGATAATTTTTCATAATAATTTTCCATAACAATATTTTTTAAGTTATCTTTATTTATTACATTACTTATTTTATTTAAACTTTATTTTTCTTATTTCTCTTCTAATCTTCTTGGTGTAAATATTATGGTGAGAAATTTAAGTCAAGATAGTTCTAGACCTCCTTCAGGATTAATCTTTATAATGGACAAAAAACCTTCAGTTTAAGCCACTCAAAGGATATTTTACTTATTATAACATTTAAAAAAAATAATTAAATAGAAATAATATTAAAATAAAATATAATAGACTCCTTTTATATAAAATAGACCATATTTTAATACAACTATTACCCTTATTATATATATAGATATATATATATTACTTTAAGTGATAGATAATTTAAAATAAAGGGAGTATTTTTCAAAACAAAATATTTGCTAGATGATAAACATAATATATATATATATATATATATCATAAAGGCTTTTCGTTGTACTGATCACTAGATGATGACTTTCTTAGGTAAAATTTTATTTTTAAAAGAGTTGAAGTGTAGTTTAGGATTAATTAAATATTCAAGTAGAATATAAATAAATAAAAATAATGGTAAAAAATAATATTTATTATTTTTAAATGATATTTTAAGTTTAAATTTTATATACACAAAAAGTTAGTAAAAAAAACTATGATATAAATTTTTTAATAAAAAATATATATAATTTTTTAAAATAATAGATAATAAATTTAATTTTGAAAAGTGTTAAAGTGTAGTTTAGATTAATTAAATATTCAAATAATATAAATAAATAAAAATAATGGTAAAAATGATATTTATTATTTTTAAATAATAAATATTTAAAAATAAGTTTAAATTTCTAAAGTAATAAATAGTTTACCAATAGATGATTAGTTCCAGATATACATATTTAATTTTTCAAATAATATTTTAAATATAAATTTTATATATAAAAAAGTTAGTTTAAAAAACTATGATGTAAATCCTTTTAATAAAAAATATATATAATTTTTAAAAAATAGTAAGTCATTTAAATTAAAGAAAATACATATTTTAATTTTATTTTTTCAATCAATACTATTTTTTCATTATAAAAAAAATTAAAGATAATATTAATAGAAAAATAGTGATAAGTTAAACTTTTATCAATATTTTAATAAATTTATATTTATTAAAAATTATCTGTTATAAAATATTTTAATGATAGTTAAAACGGTATAACTATTAAAATTAAATATAATTTTTTATCAATTTAATATATTTATTATCAATTTATATAACTTTAAGAAATAATTGATATAAAAAAAATTATTTGTATATATATATATATATTAGGGGGGAAATATCAATTGTTCACTTTTAAATGTAATGTTACATTTAAACTATCAAAGAATGGTATAATGATAAATGATTAAAATTCTTTATATGAAATTTTAAATTTAAATTTTATTGTATAAAAAAATTGTAATGTCTCCATTTAAACTCCAACTGTTCCTCATTTGCTGAGTAATTAACACAACTCCATCCGTTTTCTTCTGGTCGAGAAATTTTACATACCTTTTTCGAACGTTGCTTCTTTTAACAAAAATAGAATATATAGTTTTATTTCATTTTACATAATATATAATTTAAACTATACAATTATTAATTTTGGTGTATTAAATTGTCAGTTTTGTTAATCTTAATTCGTAGAATCTATTATAATTTTTTAAACATGGTAAACTTTTATTAAGAAATAATTCATTTATTATATTTTAATGTAATAAATATTTATATTTTTAATAAAAAAATTACCATTTTATATGTTCAAAATTAGCTTTAAAAGCTATGATTAATATAATTCTAAAATTATTTGTAATTTTTTAATGTTTTATTTAATTCTCATTTATGATTTTGATATTTAATATCTTACTGCATCCGTTTTCTTTACTTTTACGGTTGTCTCGCATACCTGTATAAAGAAAGTTAATTAATATTTTTATTTATATTAAAATTATTATATAATTTTTATTATATCTTAAATCTTTTTTATTAGTTAAGTATTATTCGGTGATAAAAGGATTAAGAATTAAAGTATGAAATTCTAAGTTGGAACTTTTTCCTTTAAACATTGTGCATAAAAAAATTCTTATTAATTAACTATTTTTTATTAATTAATACAAGTATAAATAATAAAGGTATAATAAAAAATAATAAATACTACCTTAAAATTCTAAAATGACATAAAAAATATTTTTTTAGATACTGATAATAAAAATATTATATTTTTTATTTCAGGTTCGGCACTGGAATTAGAAAATAAGATTGATATTTTAATTTTAAAAAATAATTAATTCACCCATTTCTTTATATTTGTTATTTTGAAATACTATGATCATATTTATGCGTTATTTTAAAATTTAATTATTATTTTATTAATTATACCCTCGTCAATAAATACTTGTTAATTTTTTTATCATTTTAACAAATTTGATTTATTTATTTTAACTTAACAATTACTTCATGAATTTCGTATGTTTTGTTGTTTTAACTCCTTTTTTTATTTCAAAAGCTTTTTGTTTTATGAATCCAGAACTTGTTTAATTTTTTTTATTCCACCTATCACCTCTTATTCTCTCCTATCATATGTAATGTGAAATGATGTGAATCATTCGAAAAACCGGAGAAAAATAAATAAAATAGTTAGATTATAAATAAAAATATTTTAATTAAAATATAATATTTTTTTCATTCATATCTGCTCTCATTTAATGATTATAAATAATTATATTTTTTTTACTAATTATCTTACACTTTTATATTTTACATATAATGTAAAATTATTGATGTAGATTACTTATGAAAATTTGAAAAATAAATAAAATGGTTGATATATAAATAAATTAAGATATTTTAATCAAAGTATAATACTATGATATATTAATTAAAACTTTCTTGGTTTATGTGTGTAATTTTTAAATAACAAAATATAAAGAATGAAATAAGTAATGTATAGTTTTATTCAACAAATTGTTTTTTAAGTAACCATCTTTATAAGGGAATTGCACCCTTTCTCTAATGATATTAATGGCAAGCATTCTTATAGCATTTGAAACAGTCATTTTATTTTTAATTAATTCTTAAGAACGAGTTAGATTTATTTTTGATCTGATATTAAATTTTATCTAATATCTATTGTTCATATTAGATTATTCGTGAATGTCTTATCCTAATGTGAAAGAAATATATTAAGATGTGATATATTAATTAAAAATATTTTTATAAAACTTAAGAATTTTTAAATTAACTTTTGAGAATAAATTAAGCAGAAATTAAGATGAGTGACTGATATTTTAGAGAATGAAATAATCAATATTTTAATATGGGAAGAAACTTTGAGAATAAACAAGCCGATCAATGAGCCATCCAATTTTTTAACTTTAACTCAATTTGAATTTTCGTTAAAAAATTACAACATCCTTGGAAGAGAGAAACCAGAAGGAGTAAGGATCAAAAGTTTTACCATGTGTACACCTCAGTGGCATGCTAGATGCTACTGGGTTAAGAAACCACTTAACCACTCAACTTAGCACTCTGCATCTTCTGGAACCTTCTGTAGACAGGCACAATGGACTATGGACCAAAGCATAGCTTAGACAGCCCAATTACTCAAAAACCACACTCTCATCATACAGTTCAGCTCTATTGACAAGTTAACAGTCAACAGCCCAAACCCAAGCAGACCACTCTGCCTTCAAAAAAACATATAATGATTTCTTCACACATTCTCTCATTAGTTTCTAAACGTAGTTCTTTCTCATATAAAGTTATTTTTCTATCTGCCTATGGAGTAACTTTTCACTGCTTCTATTAAGTGTATTCTCATACAATTAATTTTTTAAATTAATCTTTCTTTCTATTTTATTTAAAAAATATATTATAAAACATATTAAAAGTATCTATCATTATTATAATGACTGAAAGTTAATATCAGGTTCTATAATTATAATAATAATAATAATAATGTCTTACACATTTCGTCATTGCACAATGCTAACTTTAAGGTGTTCGGTATGTAAAATAATAATTTTTTAAAACATTATAGTTGCTGAAAAAATTATAAGTGTATTTAATGTATTTAAAATTTATTGTAAATATTATTATAATTATGGTTAAAAATTTTAAATCTCATTAAAAAACATAAAATTTCAGCTTCTATAAAAATGCTCTGTTGCAAAATATAGTTAAATTTTTTGTAGAAAAACAGTAACTTCCTGCAATATTTTTTTTCCAAACATAAAATTTTAACATTTTCAATTTTTTTTGAAAAAAATCTTTCTACCAAACATCGCCTGAATAACAATTAATTGAGGGCATCTCTACTAATTATAAATATTTGATGTTTTTAGTGTCTGACAACCCTCCTAGAAACTGAAAGAATCCCTCTATGACTCTGGTTAGTTCTCAGATTAAGTGCATCCTCAGTACTTCAGTTGATAATCAATATTAAGAAAGTCCCCTTACCTCAAAAATTTTTACCCATTTTATCCTCTGCATTGATAGAGTTGGCCCCAATCCTAAGTTCACAATCACAACCACATTTACCACAAATGTTAATCACAGAAGAGACTTCACTCAGCAAATAGACGACTCACTACTATTTTGTCTGATATAATTGTTTGGGGAACATCCATGGCTCTTTGATAAAGAGTCCCAATCCATTGGGTCCAAGTACTTTTCACTAGGAAATGTCAGAATGCAACACCTTTGCAAAGTGACAATGGAGGTGACACTGTTCGGTTTCCACTACTGAAAAGAAATGAAGACTAAACTCAAAGGATATTGCATTCTTAGCTGTCTACTGAGACCAGGGATCAATTTCTAGTTTCAAACTTTCACACTTGAGAAACAAAGTGCTCGAATTTGATTAGTGATGATAAAGTGAAATATTCTACCCGACTGAGACTGAAAGACACAAAGGGAATAGCTAGAATAAAGGGTGTATGTAAATCAAAAGTTGAATGTTTTGATCTGTCTTGTTTGCGGTGTAGCGTAGTTTGAAGGCAAGGCTAACAAAAGGAGCCTGTATTACAATGACAACAAATTACTTCATCATACCCCGATGCATTCCCTATGTTGTGACCCATCAATATACTTAATTAAATATACTTTTGTTTATCCTAGATGAAAGTGTGATTTAATCTTAAGTACTTACCCTACGAAAAATATTAAATAAAAAACAAGTTCTTTGTGACATGTTCTTCATAAAGACCTAAAGTTTAATCAGTGGTCCAGCCACAATAACAGGTTACGCTGCTAACACACAAGGTTCTTCCTTGCTATTGAGTAATGAACACACAATCAATGATATTAAGGAATAGGAATGGAAGTAGGACAGTTTGGCTTCAACAGCAATGTCTTCAACGCTGTTTTGTCTTTGAGCCTTTTGATAGCAACCTTCAACCGAATATAATTAAAAAATGGGGCCATTCTGCTTTATTCCAAAGCAATTATACAAATAAATGAGACATTATAAAAGCATGAACCAGCAAAATAGACTGCAGGAAAGAAGATATAAAATGACCTTCACACACAAGGTTGTTGCTAAGACAGCCAGAGGAAGAGATGCAAAATAGGAAAATATCAATATGGAATTTTTCCCCCCATTTTATTTATTATGTACAGCCTCAATAGTCAAGAGAAAAAGCAGATAAAGATAACCGCAAGAATATGATACTATCAAATTTTTTTCAAAGTGCAAGGTTCTAATAAACTGTGACAGATGAAAGATTAATTTAGGCTTCAGCATCTTTTTCTTAGCTATTTACAGCCTCAAGAAAAGTGGGATAAAATAAAGCATTTGATACTATCAAAATAAAGTGCAATGGTGACAGGTTTGAGAACAGTAAATGGATAGAAAAAAGGGGCTGTAATAGAGAGCACATACAGGTTTTTCCATTCTAATTTTCATTAACAACTTAAACCGTATATACAAACTGGTTATATATATATATATAGCAAAATAGAGAAACATGAGACGAAGTTATTCTTGAGACTCCAAGTAAAAGAAAAAGTTCAACTCCAATGACTACATGGTATCCTACGAAACATACTCCTCGTGCAAACTACCATAAGCCTACAATTACGCAAAAAAAGTTCTTCAGCTCCAATGCCTACATGGTCCTAACTTCAATACCAGACTCCATTGCTGATTCTCTGGTAGCAGTACGCTCTTCCACAGCTTCACCAGACATCTCCTCCAGAGATTTTCCTTTAGATTCAGGCACCAAGAATGTAAACATCATCCCCAAGAAGTTAAACACACCCAATATTATAAGCGTATTTTTCACTCCAATGCCTTTTTGGGCATACAGGAAGCCAAAAGCCCCTACCATTGCCCCAGCTTTGCCAGCAGCAGCTGATATACCATGGCATGTTGATCTTAGCCTCGCAGGGAAAATCTCTGCTGGCACCACAAATGTGGTAGCATTTGGACCAAAATTGGCAAAGAAGAAGGTCAATGAATACATCACAACAAAACCAATTTGGTTGCCCTTCATGGTCCAGTGGTGGTAAGGTAAAGCCAAGGCAAACATGAACACAGTCATGAAGAAAAAGCCCATCAACTGAATTGTAAACCTCCCTATCCTATCAATGAGTGACACTGTGAACCAGTAACCAGGGACGGTGCTACAAAGGGCTATGAGGGTCTGTGCTCTAGCAATTTTGTAAACCTCTTCAATGGCATTCATGGTTTTTGCTTCTGCAATCCACCCAATTGCACTAAAAATGTCTTTCTGGAAAAGATTCTGACTATAATAGGCAACGTCCAACAGGAACCAAGTAGTGGCTGTTCCAACCAGGTGAAGCCCATGGCGGCGAAGGAACTGTGTTGTGAACAAGCCAAAATCATTATTATTCCCTTTTTCTGTTTCCAATTGCTGAACTTTCTCCTTCTCAGCTTCTATCTCAACCTGCAACACCTTTGACATATCTGCAGCTGCCTGCTTTGCATTCTTGGCAACCAAGGCAGTGTACCTTGCAGTCTCAGGCATCTTCATGCGCCAATAGTATGTGAGCAAAGCTGGGACTGCACCAAACATCAAGATTATCCTCCAAACATAATCAGCTTGTGGCACTGTGGACAAAACTGGGTTAACCTCGAATGCAGGAGCAGGGTAGATGGCTTTGAAAGCAGACGAAACTATGATTGCAACCATGCCACCAGCCAGAATTCCAAAACCTTGCATGGCAAAAACTGCAGCTATGAAGGCTCCACGAGTTTTCTTGTTAGCATACTCAGACATGATGGTGGCTGAAAGAGGGTAGTCACCACCAATGCCAAATCCAAGCCAGAAACGGAAGAAGCAAAGGGTAGCCATAACAGCTTTAGGGTCTTTCCCAAAAGAAAGACCAGAAGCAATTGAGCATATGACCATGAGCATAAGGGTCATCCCATAGACACGCTTCCTTCCCATCTTGTCACCAAGCCAGCCAAAGAAAAGCTGTCCTGCAAGGGTTCCACAGAATGCAACACCATTGATAGCAGCAGAAACATTGGAAGGCAGAGAGCCAGGTTTGTCAGTGCCGTCATAGTAATATACGCGGCCAAGCAATTTGGTGACAAGGGAGATGCAGAAGAGATCATAGGCATCAGTGAAGAAACCCATCCCAGCAATCACAATAGCAGTGAAATGGTACCATTGTGTCTTGGCAATATCAAGAGCGTTAAGCACTTGTAACTGATCCTGAGCCATATTTGTCACAAATCAGTTTCTTCCTTTACTCCAATCTCTCAAGTACCTTAACCTGAAATATACCCAATAAACAAATAGACAAGATCAGGAGATAATAAATAGAAGGCGGTGTTAGACAGGTCAAAACACAAAAGCATGCGCACGTGATACTTAACATGAGCAAATAAATGGACCATCAATCAACAGTGAAAACTATGACAATTCGAATCAGAAAAAGAGATAAGGTAATGACAATAAGACAAAATAGAGAGCCACAATTTCCACAAACTAGTCAATCTGAACAAAACAGGTCTCAACAAGGGGGCCATAGTTGCAAGTGAACAGCAGAACATCCTGATCGTTAAAAAAAAATAAAATTCATCAAAATATTTCAACCGCAGAACATCGTGGTGTTAAAATAACTTTTTCATCGAAAACATACACACACAAAATACAACAATAAATTAGGACGGTATGATACAAATACATCATGCATATACATTAAAAAACTAAAAATTTACGGCTAAAAAGCACAGGAAGTGATGGCATGAAAAGATCCTAGAGTTAAACTGTAGAAAAAATTGAAGGTAGGGATATTCAACTGTAGAGGATCAAAGTCCGTGAATAAAGTGAAGAAAAGAAAGTATAGCAGGTAAAGCATTGCGTAATTGCATTGCTATTAAAAGAGGTTCAAGTATAGTAAATCTGAACCTGAAGCAAGAACGGAGGCTGTACTCTTGTGAGCGTTGGGGCGTAGTAATCAGAAGCGTCTCAAATACTTAAAGTTCTAATCCATATCCAACGAAGTAATTATCGAAATCTAATCCATAAGCAAATCAAAATAAATAACTAATTCAATCTAAACGATAAGCAAATTAAATTAAGTTTATCAATAAAGCAACCAACCCAATCTCAACAATAACAAATTCTATCAATAAAGCAATTGACCCAAAATGCAAATTTAAAATAACTCTATCCTAAACGAAATTAAGACGATTCAAATTAAGATACAATCCTGAAACCGAGAATCCTAACTATTAAATTTAAACCTAATGACCATGATATAAAAAGATAGAACTAATTTATCTTATTTTAATTTATTATTTCATGAATTAATAAACAAGATAAGTTTATCTTACAAACTCATTCTATAAGTTGTTAGTTCAAATTTTATTTGTTGAGAATAATTTAGAAAGAAATAAGATATGATAGGTATTTCCTTTTACCACTGAACTCCTCTTTGTGATCTCAAACTTAACTTCAAAATTGTTTACTACTTATATAATTTTTTACAATTTTAAAGTAGTTTAATATAAAAAAATATAACTTTTTTATTAAAAATTTAGTTATTTAAATATATATAAAATATTATATATATACATATATATATATATATATATCATATTTTAATATTATATAATTCATCTCAAACATAAAATAAAATAAATATAAGTATAAAAACTTATCCGGTGTACATTGTCCAACATTAATTAAGATAAGAGTTTATTAGAATCAAATTAATTTTTTTAATTTTATCCGATCTCTTATTCTATTCATCTTTATTCTATATTGACTGTAAAATAAGCACATAAATATGTAGAAATTAATAGCTCAATTTAGGTCAACAAATTCATTAATCTTGAAATTTATGTAATTATAATCTAATTATAAAAACCAACAAAGATAGAGCTATATATACAGGATCTTATTTTTCTAATCCTATTTATAACATCTTATTAAAAAATTATAATCCTTGATGTAAAGATTTTTATAAAATTTTAGAAGTACTTATTATTTTTTTTCATATTATTTTTAATTATTAAACATTTTCATTTTTTAAATTAATATGATAATAAAGTTGACTTTAAATAGCGATAATTTTATAATGCTTCAATAATTTCATTCAAAAATTAATATATTAACTAGCTTCAATAATCTTAAAAGGCAATATATTAAATCGGGATCTTATGAGTTGGTAGAAAGGATCATATGAATAGGATCGAAGTTTGCATTTATGACACAGTGAATATAAGAATCCTTTAAGATATGCTTTGTCAAGTAACAAAATGTATTTTTTTAAAATGATTGTAACACATAGTAAAAATAAATGATTGTACGATACTTTTTATATTTTTTAAAAATATAAAAATTTATTAGCCATTAAATTTAAAACATATATAGGCTTAAAATAATTTTAGTATGTAAGTCAATTATTTATTTTTTTACAACCAAAGTGTATTTAATATTTCTTAACTAATTTCTTGTTTCATTGTAAAATATATATTCTTTTTATCCATTTTTTTGAAAAAAAAAACTATTTATTTATTTATATTTTAACATTCTAAATAACATTAATTATTATTTTCTTAATTATATCTTTATACATATTTTTTACATTCCTTACCAACATTAAAATAACGATGTAAGGAATGTTAAAATCGTATTAACAGAGAAAAAATAACTTTTGAAAAATAAACATTTTAATATAAATGAAAACATTAATTATATTTAATTTAGGTGTTATGGCTGGTGTGCAGCAGGATTCCTAAAGCATACAAATCTTGTATTCATACATAAAATTTTAAGAGCAGGAAATGATGCTCAGTTAGAAAAATAGGTATTGAGAGCTTAGCTTTATTACAGCCTAAGGAGATCAATAGAAACTCAAACATGCCACTGTGCCAGTTATTTTTTGGGTTTGTGCAGCAGTTGTATGCTTCCACAGAAATGACAATTGTTCACAGTATATATATATATATATATATATATATATATATATATATCGTATATTATGGAGATTAAAGGTAATTGGCTTAGTGAAAGTAATAATAAAAAACAACTCCCAAGAAAGTTAGTTGACTTAGAAGTATGACGCTAAAGTATTATTAAACACAAGAAAACATAAAGGACTCCACCGCCATAAGTTAATAGAATAGTAGAAGAACCGAAATTAGGGGAAAGGTTGAAACAAAGTAAAATCTCCACACATGTACCAAAGCGGAAATCATGCGAGTAAGAAAAGAACACCACAATAGTTTGTTTAAATTCGATTACAATGTTTAAAATGGTGTCGCCAGAACCATAAGGAATATGAACTGTGGAGTAAAGTAAAATAAATCTCATAATGAAAGCCTCAAAAAGAAAAAAGGAAAAAAATTGGTACAGTTAAATAAAACTTAAAGTTCAAGAACTTTGGAATTTAGTAGATTAAAGGACCTTTGTAGAGCATAGACTTAAAATTGTAGAGAAATGATTAAAAAAAAACAGAAAGAAAGAGGCATAAACATACCTGAGTGGTGGTATCCAGAGAGATGCTGCTCTTTAGATGTGAAATAGTGCAGGGAACGCACAGTGGGGGAACGAGAGAAAACGTCACGTAGAGGAAGTGACAGAGAAATAAAGAAGAAAAAATGTTATTGCTGAGGAAGGGGGGAATGGAGAATGCTTCCCTATTTAACTGCAATGGACTCTGTCATTTGGTAAAAGAGTAAAACTGAATTGAAGCATATTCTTCACAGGTTTCACTCCAACCTTTTTTCTGTTTTTTTTTTTTTAAATTTTTGGTTAAATTATTATTATTATTTACATATTTACCAACCATTCATGAGGTGTGTTAATTAAATTATACACCTGGTTTTGGGCTCTTAAAGATTTGCATATTCAAAAGCATATTCTTGTAGTTGCCTAATTGAAGTGTGCGATTGTTATGAACCTGCCAGGTAAAACTCTTCACTTTAAACTTCACAGGGAAAGATTGTTACATAAAAAAAAAAAAAAAGATTGTTACTCTTCTCACGGGATAGACGGATGGATTATACTGTATCTACGTATACATGTCGCCGTTCTTTTATTAAATACCTTTGTTTAGGAAAAAAATTCAAATATTTTCTTTATTAAATAACTTAATTTAAAGATATTTTAGTAATTTAAAATAATTAATTTGATGAAAAAATATAATAATGATGGCAATTTTAATAGAAAAAAAATACGGATATTCATACAACCGTGTGTCATGCTTAAGTTACATAAGATGCTTTCGGATTAATAGCTACATAAATACTTGAAAATTATCTTTATACATATCAACAGTATTTATCTTTAATGTTTATTTATATTTTCTATAATGTTAAATTTCTCTGTACTTTTTTTTATATATCCAAAATGGATATGAAGATATCAAAACTCTAAACACTTTACATTATATCTATGATGATTGAAAATTGTATTAGCAGCTATTATTATTTTAACTTACATCTATCTTCGTATCAAATTTAACCGTTATAATTTTTATTCATTTAAAAATAAATAAAGGAAAAGATCATATGGCTATTCAAAAGAATGAAACCTGATAGAAAATACTCTACGCATGTAAACTAAACATTTCAGAAGAAAAAATGTCAACTTTAGTTGAAAGAGAGAGAATTTAATTTTATTAACAGTTATAACCATTAAGTATTAATATAAAATATGAATTTAATATTTATCAATATAAATAAAATGAAAATCAATACAGTAAAAAAATAATTTTAGAGAATGTTTATTAAAAAAATTATTATTATTTTTAAATCCAACCCCTAAACATATTCCAAGTAATTTCTACATAGCTATAAGATTGTGGGAATTCTTTTTAGTATTAGTACATATTCTTTTCAGTAAAATAACAATACCATTTTATTGGTTTCTTTTCTAATTTAATTTTTAAAATTATAAATTACCAAAAATATATATAATTATATATTACCAAAAAAAATTCATGAAAGTCTGTCCCCACAGTCAAGCAACAAGTGTCAGAATTTGAAAGGGAATGCAATAAATAATCTTCTATGAAGGATGAAAAAATATTAACTTTGGATAGCTAAAAATTTTGAAATGTAAAGATTACGAAAAGGGTTGGACTAATTAATAAATAGCTTAATTTTAAGAAAAATAAAAAATAATTAAATTTGTTAAAATTTTATTGAACTATTAAGATTGTAATTTAATAATTATTAGTAATTAGTCATCTATTAAATTGTAGATCTTATTTTTAAATGATCCATATTATTTAATTCTTTTTATATAAATCTTTTAAAAAATTGTCTAATTTTGAACCATTACATTTTATTTGTTACAAGAGACAATTTTTGATATATAGTAAATCAATTTTACTTTTATAGTTAAAAATTGTTGTTTTTTACAAGTAAATTTTTTGCAATTAAAAATTTGTAAAATTCACTGTATATATAACATATAAAAGCATCATGTTCACTGAAATGTAATACGATATATAATATTATTATTTAATAATATTTTATAAAATTTATAATGAAAACGCAACATTGAAGGAGGCAATGCACATCGACAACCGAAAAGTGAGAAGCTTACTATCACGCATCACACAGACGTTAATTGAGTCCCATAGGTTAAAAAATTGCCTATAAACCCGTGAATATAATAAACAAAGGTTGGGATTTTAATCATGTTTGACAATATAATCAATTTAGCATAAGTAGGCTGAGTAATTTAATTAATTTGATTTTGAAATTTACGAATCATTGTGTACTTTTCTTTTATAACCTTTTAGCTAGCATCAATGTTATCATTTATTCTGATCAGTTTGAGTAAGGGAAAAAAAGACAGAACAAATTGCCCCCCCAAACAGTGATTGATCAATGTTAAAAAAATTGTGATTGGTGTAAGAATTGAGGTATCCTTCGCACTTTCTTAATAGTTAATAGATGCTCTTTGCTGTGAAAAAAAAATTGCCCCTCAAACTTTGACTCGATGATGATCCGAGTTCTCAACATTTTTTTTGAGTGATGATATTCTTATTTCCCAACTAATTAGGAAATAAAGCGGAAAAGAATAAAAGGAAAGAAAGAAAAATTGCATAGTCTAGAATAATTAAGACGTAATGACAAGAGAATAAGGAATTAATTTCCATCATTACCTAGGTGTACTTTTATACTTGATAGTATTTTATCCTACACTAGCTTTAAGATCATGTCCAGAGCTTTCAATTGAGTTTTCTGTAGTTAGACAAAATATGTGCCCTTCTTTTTCGTTCTTATCTACATCTGAATCATGTTACATGGCACAAAAATTACTATGCATGTAGCAGTTTTGTTGGAATTTTGCTTTGCACCATTAAAAGATAATTAGTTTTCCTGTATTATCTCAATCGATGGTTTTCCTAACGTCCTCACATTTCTTCATACCTTGTGACCACAAACCATTTAATCCAAGATTTGACTGAAGAACCGTAGCGTATAATGCAAATCAAGCTTGTGAAGCAATCCGTGAAGAATCTTTCGCTTTCCATGTTTATGTGATACACATATTAATTACATGAATACAGTTGTCCGATTTATACGATTCACTGGATCAACTACCCTTTTTTACCGTACATCCATTTTATATATATATAAAAAAATTAAACATCTCTCTAGAATATTATAATAATTATGTACCAAAAGAAGAATATAATGATAAGAGTCTTCTCCTGCTCTATATATGTACATATGGTCCTGAGGCACTAAAAATGGTTACTTTTTGACCATTTGTAAAACAACACCTATGGTTCTCTTACGAGATGTTAATAATATGTTGATATGTCATATTTGAAATGCTTTCCCCAAATTTTGACTCTGGCCGTTCACGACTGAGGTGAGTCGTTGACTACCTCTTGTGGATAGCAACCTCTCACTATCTACGGCAGCGATAGCAAGCCCGTTGATTTTAAGCCTCAAGCAAATCACCATGCCTTTAGCATAAGGTGCATGCGGATCATGCATAAATCATGATGATAAAATGGATTTGAGAATCTTGCTAAACATAAGGATCAAGCGAAATAATGGAATAAAGGAATTAATACAACTTTTCGTGTATCTACTTCTCAACTATCTAATATGTTCGGACTTTTTGTTGAAGTATGCCAAATAATACACAGCGTTAAAGGTTGAGATGTGCTAATTTTCATAACTCATATCAACAAATGGAGGAAAGGTAATTGATTTGACAATGTAAATTCTAAGCCACTTCGGATCCAGTTTCTTTCGCTTATACACACTTTAAACACCATCTTTAATTACAATGTGAAAGTGGAAGGTGTAGAAACCATATGGGTATTTTTGGAGGCGCATGACTAGTAAGGTTGTGAGATTCTCCACCCACAAAAAGATCGATTTGGGGTATTTTCCATTTCAAAAATTTCAATAGGTTTGATCATGTAATGCATTCTGAAAATTCATCATTAATGTCAAATGAACGACATTCCAAATTCTGAGGCAGTTATTTTTGAAGGATGCTACGCTCAAGTGGGCATATTTGAGGATGCGTTCAGATTTGAATCTTAGCCCCATATAATGGAGTTATTCCACTGCTTACATCATGTTTGGACATTCCGGGAGGGGTATTATTTACTTTACCTTTCCCTAGTTTTTATGATAATATGTGTAACATACATACTTGATGGTCGAGTGAAGTAAGACACTGCAAATTCAAGCTATAAAAAAAACATATTTAATTGGTAAAATATTCTCACAAATTTATTAGCCAAAAAGGGGGGAGAATCCCTACCGTTTTTTAATAAAACAAGTTTTGTATCTTACACATTAATTAACCTATGAAGTTGATGTGAAAGAAAGAAATAAAATTCCCCAAGAAAATTATAATGACAGTTTAATTTGGAAATTTTGAAAATAAGTTCAAAATCTATGAAGTTAGGAATCTTTTTCATCTCAACATCTAATAAGCTCAAAATGCATCCATGGATTGTTGATAGACTATTTAACCTATTTTTGTCTTTATTATCAACCATATGAAAGAACTATCCTAAACCTAACCCTCCTTCCCCAATAGAGAAGTCAACTCAAATGGAATTTTAAAGAAACTCAAATATAAAGTATTTTTTTAGTGAATAATATAAGTATAATGTATAACATAATTCATTTAACTAATTTTAAAAGAAAAAACAATAAATAAAACCCCAAACCCCAATTTTATAAAATCAAATACTAAATAATAAAAGCCCAAATTCAAATGATTTTTACAAAGCCCACCCACTTTGACCGATATAACCAAATTCAGCTCAAACTATCAAATACACTTGAAACCCACTTTGACCACCCTACCCTGGAGGTCATGCACAGTTTATGTTAGCTAAATAACCAAATTATTTAGCTACAAACATTCAGTGAATCACTCAATATTGTTAGAGAAATAAGTTTTACTACAATCGATACTTAAGAGAGAGAACAAAATAAAAATTTAAGATGTGATAGATATCATAATAGGGAAAAAAATTTGTATAAATTATAATATATGAATAATACATCTCATGTTCTTAAAACAAATTAGAAAATTAACCAGAAAAATTTCTGGTTCCATGTTTTTTAATTGTTCAAGTTTGTTGGTTGAAACTTAAGAATAATTGACAATTAAAAACCTAAATATGTAAAATTATTCCAAAATATTATTTCCAAAAAGAACAGTATTATATTATCTTATTATGTATTTTTATTAATAATCTAGAAAAAAAATATTAATAGAGTATATATATATAATATTTTCTGGATCCATAATGTATTTAATATTAAAAATAAATATTTAATAATTTTTCTAATAGATAAAAAATTAAAATGATGCTTGGTTTCAGAAAATATTTTTTGTTTTTATTTTATATTTTATATTTTTATCATTTTGTACATAAAATGGTGAAAATAGAAAAATAATTGTTTTTTTATTTTTTTTTATTTTTTAATATAAAATTTTAAAAATAAAAAATAAAATGAAAACAAGATAATATTTTTATAAATAAAAAATGAAAACAAAATGTTTTATGAAAGAAAACCGGTCCTAAGAAAAATTGTGTAAAAAAATATTTGAAATTATTTTTTAAATGGGGTCAACTATAACTAGTTACAAGATTGAGTCACTGAGTCATACTGAGCTAGGGTCCAATTTGCTGTTAGAGCATCAATTTCGGTTAATAATTTCCACAACACTCAGACCTAACAACTTGTCCCACGGTCATACCTGTTGCACAGCCTATTTTTATTTTGAGTTTAATTTTGATACGATCTATAATTTTTTATTATCAATTAATAATAAATTAATTTACATATAATTTTAAAAATAATTATATAAAAATTTAATATTTTTAATTATATATGTGATAATTTAAATAATTTGTATATTAAATGTGTATTTGAATTAATTGTAAAAGATAAATTATTTAAATAATCAGCTATGTTTATAATTTATTATTATTATTGATTATATAAAATAAGTTTTATATTAGGATTTGTTAGATGAAAAATAATTTTAAAATAACATTTATTTGAAATGTCTAGAAGAATTATTTTTGCAATAGTAAAATTAAAAAAATTAGATATGAAGTTAATTTATTTTATATTTAAGATAATCAAATATTAAAATAAAAATAAAAATAAAAGTTAATTAAAAAATGAGTTGATAACTTTTAATAGTAAGCTTTAATTTTTTATGTAAAATAAGCTGTTTCTTTTATTTAAAGATAATTAAAAATTATAAGGTAATTTTCAAACAATCACCAAAAATATTAGTGTCTTTCGAAACTTTTTTTACCTAATCGAAAAAGAAAATAATCTTATCCAAATATATTTCAGTATTATATTTCAATTAAATTTATTTATTTATTTAAAATATGTTGGTCGATGTTATTATCATTCTCAGAGTTTATGATTATATATATTTTCTTTAACTACATTAATCTATGTTTTATATGTCCATAAAACAAATAATTTTATAGGAGGAAATATCAAATTATAGATAATGATAATTCAATAATTGAATGGTAGAAAATATATTTAATATAAAATTATCAACTAGAATAAGAATATTAACTTTCACACCAATATAAACTAATAACTGTTCGTATGTGCATGCGTGCGTACATGCTTGTGTACTGTAAAATTAATGTAGTATATTTGAGTCTGTATTTTACTATAGATTTTACATTCTTTTCCTAAAATGACTATGTTGTGTAGCGTTTCTTATAGTTGAGGACTCGAGGTTATCAAAATCAAGCCCACCCACTTTTATAGTCAAAAATCAAAAGTTTTGTAGGATTCAACTTTGTTAGTTTGTAGAAACTAGTTGCTACAAAGAATATTCAGAATATAGAAAAATATTGGTAGAGTGATCAAATGGACAGAATGTAGGCCAAGCGTTGCTTTATAGCCAATAAATTCATCATTTACTGCTTTTCTTTCCCACTCTATTCAAACTTCCTTATATCTCACATTGCTTCATTTAATTGCTTGAGGGAATTTTTCAGCTCCTTTAAGCCGGATCTGCATTGCACTTCTGTTGTGTTTTTATGAGTAATTCTTTTCTGCATCAGTTAAACTTGATTGTGTAGTTTGTGATTGTATATGATGTAGAGTTGCAAAAAGTTTCAGTTCAATAAGTCCACTTTGGACAACTTGAGAATCTATAGACCTTGATATTCTTTTTCATTATCCTTCAGAAGTCAGACAATTCACCTGCCTTTAGTATTTTTTCCGTTCAGATTTTCATCATCTAATCATAGAGAAATCCATTATCTCATCCTATTGAAGACCATAGAATTTTCATTATATCTAGGACATGAAAATAGCTCAAAATCCTTATTCTAACACACACATCATGTAGAATTTTCCTTTTAGGAAAACAAATATATAACTACCAAATTTTGTGTCATTTACAAATAAACACTTAGAACTTTCATTTCTCAAGTACTCTTTAAAACCTTCCTATTCCTATCGTTGTAATAGATGCTTATGTCAACTTAAGTTGTTAGCGTAAATAATTTTGGACCTTTGTTCATCGTGAACAACTATCCTGAACTTTGTCTTTTATAAATAGACATCCTGAACGGGATCGTTCAGTTCATCCTTCTCAAGAGTTTAAAAGATTAAATAGGATAAGATAAAAACAACTGTAAACCTGTACAATCTGAGGTTTAAGCCTTTAACGTAGTTGTATGATTTCTCCATTCTTAATGTTTGGTGTATATCTTAATATTGATGAAATGAAATGGAAAAAAGAAGGATAGGAAGAAAGAAAAAAAAAAGATTATATGATAGAATAGGAAGAGAGGATTATAGAAAAATAAAACAAAATGTATTAAAGTGAAAATTGTTAGCATATATAACAAACCTGTCCAGCCTATTACTGATCGAATGATCTAAGGAAAATTGTCTCTATCTTCGTTCTGCCGTACAAAATGGAGGAAAGAAAAGGAAAATAAAATTTCTTTATAACTGCATTAAGATTGTAGAATTTGTTCCTCAGTACAAGTATGCATACAATGATACCATAATGTGGAAAACTTGACATAGACAGAGGACACCTATAAAATAAAATTAAAAAAAAAAAAACTAGAGACAACTTTTCTTCAATACATTTAGCCACAGATATGATGCTTAGATACCAATTTTAATAATAAACATGAATGAAATACATAAACACTCTAATTGATATAAAGATATAGGACCGAGAAACATATATCTACATCATTATTGTGCATCTGGCAGTATAAAACCCGAAGTAAAACCATGATATAACAGTTTTGAAGTAGTATGTTGAACAGAAAGTGTGATTAAACCGGCACTGTCCTAGCTGAGGCTGCTCCTTCTATAGCCTCAGGACCATCTTCTTCCTGCTCCCCACTCAACTCTTCAAGCGATTTTCCCTTTGATTCTGGTACTAACAAGGTGAATATCATTCCAAAGAAGTTGATGACACCAAGCATAAGGAGGGAGTTCTTAACTCCAATACCAGCTGGATAACCTTGTTCAGGCTTGGTTTTACTTTGTGAAGCATATAAGAATCCAAATGCACCAACAATTGCTCCAGCCTTTCCTGCAGCAGCCGAGATTCCATGACAAGTAGATCTTAGCCTTGCAGGGAAAATCTCTGCTGGCACAACAAAAGTGGTGGAATTTGGACCAAAATTGGAGAAGAAGAAAGTGAGGGAGTACATCACAACAAACCCAATTCTGTTGTCTTTCTTGGTCCAATGATTATAAGGAATAGCAAGAGCAAACATAAAGACAGTCATGAAGAAGAAGCCCATCAATTGGATGGCAAAACGGCCCATGTAATCAATAAAGAGCACTGTAAACCAGTACCCTGGCACAGTACTGCACAGTGCTATAAGTGTTTGTGCTCTTGCAATCCTATAAACTTCATGGATAGCATTCATCTGTTCTGCAGGAGGGATCCATCCAATGGCACTGAAAATGTCCTTCTGGAAAAGGTTCTGGCTATAGAAGGCAATATCCAACAAGAACCAACAAACTGCGGTTCCCACCAAGTGCAGCCCATGGCGTTTGGCAAATTCTTTGGTGAACAAGCCATACCTTTGGTTTTGCTGTTCAACCAAAGTTTGCAACTTCTCTTCTTCAGCTTCAATTTCAACTTGTAAAACCTTAGACATGTCTGAAGCAGCTTGTTTTGCATTCCTTGCAACAAGGGCTGTGTAACGAGCTGTTTCTGGCATTTTCATACGCCAGTAGTAGGTAAGAGCAGCTGGGACAGCACCAAACATCAAAATGATACGCCAAACGTTATCAAAGGCATGTACCATTGATCCATCATGACTATCTTCATAAGCAGGAAGCTTGTACTTATGGTCATATGCAGATGAGACAATCAAGGCAATTATTCCACCACCCAAAATTCCAAATCCTTGCATTGCAAACACCGCAGCAATGAATGCACCTCTTGTCTTTTTGTTTGCATATTCAGACATGATTGTGGCTGAAAGAGGGTAGTCACCACCAATCCCAAAGCCAAGCCAAAACCTGAAGAAACAAAGCGTAGATATGACACCCTTAGGGGTATCTCCAAAAGAGAGCCCTGAGGCGATGGAACACACTACCATGAGCATAAGAGTTAGGCCATAAACCTTTTTTCTTCCCAACTTGTCACCAAGCCAACCAAAGAAAAGTTGACCAGCTAAAGTGCCACATAGTGCAACACCAGTCACAGCAGCTTGCACGTTAGGAGGAAGAACACCAGGTTTTGGCTTGTTTACGTCTGTGTAATATATCCGCCCCAGTAACTTGGTCACAAGGGAAATGCAAAAGAGATCATAGGCGTCGGTGAAGAATCCCATTCCAGCAATCACAATAGCAGTGAAGTGGTACCATTGTGTCTTTGCCACATCGAGTGCATTAAGCACTCCTAATTGTCCTCCAGACATACCTGATGTTCCCACAACCAGTAATTGCAAGTTTCCTACACATGAAAAAAATTATATAAGCTTCTATATATGCCAACTACAACTATAGGCAACCAAGTCCATATTCTTCTTCTCTTAATACTGTTTATTTTTTTAACAAAATACTTTTATGGATTAGAACTGATGTTTTTAATAACAAAGAATAAATTATATCAACGAGTTCCACACTTATTATCAAGAAAAAAAAATTGATAAATTAATCACAGTAGACTTGTGTTAAGAAATTAACAATTTCGATGGAGGTTTGAAAAGAAATGCAGGTGATGTTGATTTTTCTCAGGCTGATGCAAGGAATTGGTGGAAAATCCTTACTTTGATATTTTCTGCTATGTTCGTAGTCAACACAGCCACACAAAGTTGAAAATTCCTAAAGTAGAACTATTATCTTAATGTTTTAAATGAATTTGACTCTTACTAATAAAGACTCTACAGTACAGGCTCCGGACATCCTCTCATGGATCCTTATCCTTTATATAACCTAATCATATAAAATTGTGTTTAAATTTAAATAGGTAAGACCCTATCAAAATCAAAATTTGTATAAATTTATAAAAAATCTAATATAAGAGGATCTATTCTCACTTTTCATAAGGTTTCAACCACTTTCCCCAAAATTGCTTATGATGCTTGAAAGGTTGAACCCGAGTCAACTTCAGTATATACCATGACAATGAAAATTTGGTTTGGTATATCCTGAACCGCTCTTTAGAAACTAGAAATTTGTAGGTAATTTGGTATTATTTTATTTTCTTCAGAGGAAGCATAGGCACAGGAAAAGATAGATCATACTAAATTGTAGCAATAAAATAAATAAAGAAGTCAGAGGAGGAGTAATTAATTCCGTTGAGAAAGTGGAGAGAAGGTTCAAAGTTTTTGTTTGGGAGGACAGGTTGGTATGGTTTCATGGAAAGCAAATACAAACTGAAGGGAGGGAAAAAGAATAGGAATTAACAAAATGGATAAGACCCAAAAGATCTTTTCATTTGTTTGTTTCCAGGATTCACTTCTTGGATTAAGAGAGTAACCAATCAGTGCTTTGCAAATTGAGTTATCTTAGGGGCTATGGTGGGTGTTGGGCAAAAGAATCATGAAATTTGGCATCCTCATATGGATAAAAAGAGCTCCCAGATTATCAGTGGTGGAAAGTTAATGATTACTATAATTACTATAATATGTATAAAATCCAGAAAGTTGTGTGTGCTTAAAAAGTGGGCCTCCCACTAAGGAAGCTCTTCCACTGAGACAGGAACACTTTGTCAAGTTCCATGCATCACTAAAAACTACAACAGAACTTCACATCAAGGAAAAGAAAAAGGTCCTCACCTGCTAACAAGCTCGCCTAGAGAGAGATGGAGGCACTTGCTTGTCACAGCTGGGTAGAATGAGGAGAGAGAAAGAACAAGTTGTTGTGGGGATGAAGTACAGAGAGAGGGTGAGTTATTATATATACAAAGTTGTGATCTCAGAACCATACAACGAATGGCATAAAATAAAAATCCAGAATCAACGCGGGTATCCTTGGTATATGCCCATTCCTAGACTTTGTAGTTCACACTTTCAGGTCAACGCTTTCACAATTTGCTTGCTTCATCTGTAGTCTCTGCTGTGGCTTGCTTTATAATATTATTAAAATCAAAATAGTATGTTGTCTTTTTTCAAATTTTTTTCCTTGGGTCCCGCTCATCACCCTCTGTTATTTTTCTCCTTATTCTTTCAATTACGTTACCTATGTACCTCTTTTTTATTATCAATAACTCAAATTTGTTGCATACAGTATAAATTAAAAATTTACAAAAAATTATAAAATTACCTTATTCTCATGGAGAAATAGCGAAGTATTTTTTTCTTTCAAGCACTTCCTTCGTGTCAAATTATCTCTCACTTTGGAAGTTATGATTTATTTTAAAATATGTATCAAATTAAAAAATTAAGAAAATTACAAAATATTATTTTTTGTTAGCATTTCATCTTATTAATTAATCGATTAATAACTATACTCCAACGCTGTTAATTAAGATATTTTGGTTGAAGAAAACTCTTTTTACAATAATTAGCACAATTATTATTTTTAAGATAAATATTATCTTAAATGATAAGTAATTTAAAATGGATTTGTATATGTTTTTAAAATTTGTGTACTGTAACTTTAAAATCACAGATAAAAAATTAAAGAAAAAAAAAAGGAACAAATAAACAGTAAATAACCACATAGATTTTTACTTGGTATGCCAGTCAATCACGGTCACACGCACATGTAGGGCTATCCTGATTTTAATGTTCCTACACAACTTAGGTACACTTCTTTATTGCGGGACCAACAATATGCAAATCAGGTCATTTAATGAATAATTTGTTTATCATTTTTTCAAGGTAATAAAATGTCCCGAACTTTTACCTGTTGGTGGAAATTATTATCAATTCTGATTTTATCTTAATAAGTTAATATTTGAATTATTCAAGGATTGTTATCCTGGTTTGTAGGCATGTTAAGGTTAGTGTTTTAGTGGCTGCTAGTTGGCCTATTTTCTAGCATCTGTTAGTTGTTTAATTTCACTATATATTTCTGATGGAATATCAATAATGTGTGTGTTCCAAATTACGTTTCTGAGTCTCTGTAATACCTGCAATTACAAATTCTGAAAAGCCTACGGTTACTTCTTATTTCATATTTATTTTCTACAAGTGGTATCAGAGCCTCAGGTTCTGTTATCATGAACAACACTGCCCAATTATCAGTTCCAATCCTTGATGGAAAGAACTACAACAGGTGGTGTGTGCAGATGAGAGTTCTGTTCGATTTTCATGACGTGTGGGAAATCGTGGAGAATGGAGTGCCCTTATTAGCTAACAACGCAACTGATGCGCAACGAGTAGCGCACCGTGAACAGAAGAAGAAGGACAGGAAGGCATTGTATTTCATCCACCAAGGGATGAATGATGAAACGTTTGAGCAGATCGAAGGAGCAACTACTGCAAAAGAGGCCTGGACAATTTTGTCTACCTCTTATAAAGGTGATGACAAAATCAAGAGAGTGCGTCTTCAAACTCTAAGGCGTCAGTATGAACTGTTGCAAATGGAGACCACAGAAACTGTTGATGCTTACATCAATAAGGTCCTTGCCTTGACGAACCAAATGAAGACTAATGGTGAAGAACATTCAGAGCAAGCAAAGGTGGAGAAGATTATGAGGTCTCTAACTCCCAGGTTTGAGCATATTGTTGCTGCAATTGAAGAGGCCAATGACTTATCAACGATGACGGTGAGGTTATTATCTGGTTCTCTACGAGCACATGAACAACGGATGAATGATAATAAGATTGAAAAGCCAACTGAACAGGCTTTACAAGCTCAAGCCTCAATTGGTGCCTCTCGTCAGAAACGTGATAGCTCGAGAGGAAGAGGACGAGGTCGTGGTGGCAGCCATTCCAACAAAGGTCGTGGTGGCCAGAACCATGGAGATAACAACAATGGTTCCAATCACAATCCGAGTTCCTCTTGGCAACAAAGGGGACGTGGTCGAAGGGGTCGAAGAGGTGTGGATAAATCGAATGTGGAATGTTACAATTGCCACAGACGAGGCCATTATGCAAATGAGTGTAGATCGAAGGGCGATAATCAGGTTGCAAATTGTGTTCAAGGAGACAATAATCACGAAGAAGATGAAACGGATCATGCTTTGTTAATGGTAGCCACATCAAATGAAGCTTCAAGTTATCAAACTTGGTATTTGGATACAGGTTGCACTAATCATATGTGTGGACATAAGGAGTTGTTTGCTGATTTGGATGAATCGTTTCGCACGAGAGTCAAATTCGGCGACGGGAGGTTCGTTCCAGTGACCGGAAAAGGCAGAGTTCTTATCACTTTGAAAAATGGTGATCGTAGGTACATTTATGATGTTTTTTATGTACCTGATATGAAAAGTAATCTACTAAGTATGGGACAATTGGCTGAAAAGGGCTATATGATGCACATCTCTGGAAACCAATTCTCGATTTTTGATAAAGAAGGTAATCTGATTCTCAAAACCTTTTTATCAAAAAATCGTATGTTTCCAGTAGATATTAATGCTAGTGATTTCAAGTGCTTGAGTGTGGCGGTGAATGATGAATCATGGTTGTGGCACTTACGCTTCGGGCATTTGAATTTCCAGAGTTTGGAAAATCTTTCCAAACATGATTTGGTGAATGGTTTACCTCATATTAATCACCCTGACCAGCTGTGCGAGGCTTGTATTTTTGGAAAGAATCACAGGATGCCCTTTGTTAAGGAGGCTTGGCGTGCAAAATCTCCTTTGGAGCTGGTTCATACAGACGTTTGTGGCCCAATGAACATATCATCAATTGGAGGTAATAAGTATTTTTTAACCTTCATTGATGATTTTTCGAAGAAAACCTGGATCTATCTATTGAAGAACAAGGATGAGGTGTTCCATTGCTTTAAAACTTTTAAGGCATTTGTTGAAAGACAAAGTGGTAGACTAATCAAGATGATGCGTAGTGATGGAGGAGGCGAATACAATTCCAATGATTTCAAAAATCATTGTGAAGAGCTCGGGTTGCAGCATAACATTACTTCTCCCTACACTCCTCAACACAACGGAGTTGCCGAAAGAAAGAATAGAACAATCATGGATATGACAAGGAGCATGCTTAAAGCGAAAGGTATGCCAAATGATTTTTGGGCTGAAGCTGTTTCTTGTGCGGTGTATTTGTTGAACAGGTCACCGACTCGAAGTGTTTCTCACAAAACCCCTATTGAGGCATGGAGTGGATTCAAACCCAATGTGCAGCACTTGAAGGTATTTGGGTCAATTGCCTATGCTCATGTCCCTAAGGCAACAAGATCGAAGTTAGATGACCGAGCTGTGAAGACTATATTCATTGGATATAAGAATGGGGGATACAAGTTGTACAATCCAATGACAAAGAAGGTGATTGTGAGCCGAGATGTTACATTTGCAGAAAATGAGGCATGGGAATGGAATAATGCAGATGAAATGGACTCAAAAAGACGTTTTATTTACGTCTTAAATAAGGATATGGCCCCTACAATTCAAAGTGAAGTTGCAGTCCCTGTTGCACAACCTGAAATTGTAGCTCCTATTACATTTGCCATGGAACGACCACGAAGACAGCAACAACAACCTTCACATCTTCGAGATTATGAGGTAAATCTTGATGATGAGGTTGATGACGATGGAGATTTGGTCCATTTTGCTTTTCTGGCAGATTCAGAACCTGTGGGATTTGCAGATGCAATTCAAAATCCCAAATGGAAAGAAGCTATGAACGATGAACTGAAGGCCATTGAGAAAAACAATACATGGCAGCTCACTGATCTTCCAAAAGGACATAGAGCGATTGATGTTAAGTGGGTGTACAAGGTTAAAGTGAAAGCAAATGGTGAGATTGACAAATACAAAGCGAGGTTGGTGGCAAAGGGATTCGAACAAAGAGAAGGCTATGACTACGGAGAAATATTTTCTCCTGTAGCCCGAATGGAGACTGTGAGATTGATAATTGCTTTGGCTGCACAAAAGCAATGGAAAATTCACCAAATGGACGTTAAATCGGCATTTCTCAACGGTCCACTTGAGGAAGAGGTTTATGTGAAGCAACCTCCAGGTTTCACACAATCTGGAAAAGAGGAGAAAGTCTACAGACTTAACAAGGCCTTATATGGCCTTAAGCAGGCGCCGAGAGCTTGGAACAAGCGGATCGATTCATTTCTTCATGATATTGGATTTAAAAAATGTCCATCAGATCATGGCCTTTATATGAAGACTAATGATTATGGAGACTTGCTAATTTTATGCCTTTATGTTGATGATGTGATTTTCACAGGAAACAATCTCAAGATAATTGACGATCTCAAGCATATTATGATGAAAGAGTTCGAGATGACTGATCTCGGCCTTATGTCCTACTTTTTGGGCATTGAAGTCATCCAAGGAGAAGATGGAATTTTCATCCATCAAAAGAAGTATGCTGTTGAATTTTTGAAGAAGTTCAAGATGGATGATTCAAATCCAGTCAAGACCCCTGTTGAAACCGGACTAAAACTCTCCAAAAATGGCGATGAACGCTTAGTAGATGCAACACACTTTAAGCAAATTGTTGGAAGCCTTCGATATCTCACGTGCACTAGACCCGACATCTGTTATGTCGTGGGATTGGTGAGTCGATACATGGAGTCACCTCGGCAGATTCATTTACAAGCAGTGAAGAGGATTATGCGCTACATCAAAGGGACTACAGCTCTTGGTCTGTTTTATGCTACATCCCAGAAGATTGAGATCGTTGGTTACTCAGACAGTGATTGGGGTGGAGATTCAGATGAGAGGAAGAGCACAAGTGGTTACTGTTTCATGTTTGGAAAAACCGTTTGCATGTGGTCATCAAAGAAGCAGTCAATTGTTGCATTATCCACGTGCGAAGCTGAGTACATAGCTGCAGCATCAAGCGCATGTCAATTAGTTTGGCTCAGCAACGTAATGTCTCAAATTGGCTTTAGTTTTGATGTCCCAATCAAGATTTATGTTGACAATGTTTCTGCAATTAATCTTGCGAAGAATCCCGTTTTGCATCAGAGGAGTAAACATATTGATATCCGGTACCACTTTTTGCGAGACCAAGTTGGGAAGAACATGATCAAATTGGAGTACTGCAGGTCTGAAGTTCAAATTGCAGATATTCTGACCAAGCCATTGAAGATTGAAGCCTTTATCAGACTTAGAGAGTTGCTGGGCATGAAGAACGTCCCATATCAGAATTAAGGGGGGATGTTGGTGGAAATTATTATCAATTCTGATTTTATCTTAATAAGTTAATATTTGAATTATTCAAGGATTGTTATCCTGGTTTGTAGGCATGTTAAGGTTAGTGTTTTAGTGGCTGCTAGTTGGCCTATTTTCTAGCATCTGTTAGTTGTTTAATTTCACTATATATTTCTGATGGAATATCAATAATGTGTGTGTTCCAAATTACGTTTCTGAACCTCTGTAATACCTGCAATTACAAATTCTGAAAAGCCTACTGTTACTTCTTATTTCATATTTATTTTCTACATTACCGTCATGCTTTGATGCACATGTCTCATAATATTTTATCTTAAGTAATTTTTAATTTTAATAATTTTTTTAAAATTATTAAGATTGATCTAATAATAAAAATTAAAAATTAAAATAATTTTACGTTAGATTAAAATTTTAATATCAAAATAAATTAATTCAGACTTATGCTAAAATATTTACAAGCAAAATTTCTAGCGACATGAATGAAACTAAAACCTTACAAGTAGGGTGTTCTAATCTTCTTGGCTAAATCTGGGGAAGCCAGCCCCAACAGTTTTTTGTTTTTTGCTGCTGCTCATCTAATGTCCATTGTATCTGTAGTTAGACTGCATACAGCGCTTCCATGTTAGACAGAAGTGAAATGTTGGAGGGAAGTTTATTTTGGTTTGTAATTTTTATTTATAAAAAATTATTTTATTTTATTATAATTTATTCCGTAAAAATAAAAAATAAATTTATTTTTATTTAAAATTTTTAAATAAAATAAAATATTATTTGTAAAAAGTCATACTTTTTATATCGGTTCTGTCTATAACCAATGTTACATCGGTTATGGTCGTAACCGTTGTAGAAAGTCCTTTTTTTTAATGTTCATTTTGTTTAAGCATACTACCGTATTATTTATTCACATACCTGTATATACACACAAAATCCAGGCAGACAGTAGAGAATCACCAGACAGACAATACAGAATTCACATAATCTATATATTTAAACTAAATACATCATTATTTATTATCAAACTTTAATTTACAAATGAAATAACTTAAAATTACATCAAACAAGTATTGAAAGTTGAAAAGAAATGTAGTAATCAGTCATGTACATGATGAAAGCAAAGAGAAAAGATGTTAAAAACTCTACTAAACATAAAAAACGTAATAAACATTTTAAAATAAGTAAAAAAAACATACAATGATGAAATAATTAAATAAATAACTAACTTGTATCATGTAGTAACAGTTTTTCATATTCCTTCATGATGATCATCTCGAATAGCATGTACATCATCTATTTCATTTTCATCATTGATACTAGATATCCTTGATGATAAGGGAGTTTAAGAAATATCAATATCTGAAAGATCATTAGTGTCATCACTAGCGATTGTTGTCTTTCCTTAAAGAACAACTGACCACCTTTTAGAGTAAGGATCTTGAACATAAAACACTTGTTTTGCTTGGTGGGTCATGATAAAAGAGTCATCCTTGTAAGCTACTTTTTGAAGGTCAACCAATGTAAATCCCAATTCATCGACTTGCACACCACTGTTACTATTAACCCATCTGCATTTGAAAACAGGCACTCTAAATTTGCTGTAATCAATCTCCCAAATCTCTTCAATCACTCCAAAGTTAGATATGGAAACCTTTACAGGATTTTTATCTTTAGAACTTGCAAAATGCATCGACTCTGCCACCACCATAACCCCACTATTTTGCATGGCACTTTTATCATCCTGAGACTTTATGTAAAATGAAAAATGATTAATATCGTATCCAGTCCAACATATGACATCAAAGTTTGGGCCATTTGCTAGCCACTTCAATGTATCAGAGGCACCGCTGTCCTTCTTAATTGTTTCATCAAACCAGTTTAAGAATGTTTTGTTATGCTCATTCAACAACCATTTCTCGTGCATTCGAACATTCTCCTCCCTTATCATAGTTTTGTGAGTAGATAAGTAAGGTTGAACCTAATCGGTATTATTCAAAATATACAAATGTGCTTGAAGGACTTCTGCACGACCCATGTTTTTCACAGTTATGCCTCGTGTACCTTTACCTCTGTGTCTTCCCTCATGACGAGACTTAGGAACTCCTATGGGTTCCACCTCTGACAAATACTCTGTACAAAACTCAATGGCGTCTTCTGTAATGTATCTTTCAATCATAGATGTCTTGGGACGATGTGGATTCTTCACATACCCTTTTAATATTTTCATATATCGTTCTATTGGATACATCCACCTCAGATAAACTAGACCACATAATCTGATCTCCCTCACTATATGAACAACCCAGTGAACAATAATGTCAAAAAATGATGGAGGAAAATACATCTCCAACTGGCATAAGATAGTAAAAGTTTCATTTTCCAACTCATCTAATTTTAGAGGGTCAATGACTTTGCTACATATTTTATTGAAAAATAAGCATAACCTACTTATTGTATGTCTAACTTTTTTAGGTAAAATGTCGCAAATAACCACTAGAAGTAGTTGTTGCATTAACACATGACAATCATGAGATTTTAACCCAACTAACTTTAAATCTTTCATCGATACAAGTCTTTTAAAATTTGAAGAATACCCTTGTGGCACTTTAACCCCACGTAGGCACTGACAGAAAGAAATTTTCTCTTCTTTTGACAATGTATGACATGCCGGGGGAAAATATGTTCGCTTTCCTACAGACTGTGGAGCTAACTGATGTCGTATACCCATGTGAACCAAATGCAGTCAAGAATTGACCTCATCTTTAGTCTTGCCCTGTATATTGAGAAGTGTTCCAATGATGCTATCACACACATTTTTTTCCACATGCATCACATCAATACAATGTCTAACATCAAGTTTGCACCAATATGGAAGATCAAAAAATATTGATCTTTTCTTCCATATCATTGTCTCAGTGACCTTTTTTTTGAATCTTTCCAAAAACAGTTTTGATGTTTTTAACCCGATCGTAGACTTGTTGTCCAGTTAAGGCTTTTGGAGCAACATCATTTTCTAGCAACCCATTAAAATCTTTCCTTAATCTACGATTAGGGTGATTAGTCCTGAGAAATTTCCGATGACCAAGATACACTGTCTTCCTTCCATGATGTAGTTGATGGTAACTTGTGCCTTCTTCACATATGGGACATGCTTTGTGCCCCTTAACGTTGTATCCACATAAATTTCCATATGCTGGAAAGTCATTAATAGTGCAAAAAAGCATTGCCTGCATCTTGAAATTTTCATTACCATATGCATCAAACACCTCCACACCTTCTTCCCATAGATTTTGCAAGTCTTCAATTAAAGGAGCAAGATAAACGTCTATGTCATTTCCAGGTTGTTGTGGACCCTGAAATCATCATGGACAACATGATGTATTTACGTTTCATGCACAACTCCGGAGAAAGGTTGTAAATTGTCAAAAGTACAGGTCATGAACTATGTTTACTACTTAAATTATCGTACGGATTCATTCCATCTGTTGCAAGTCCAAGCCTTAGGTTTCTTGGCTCATTTCCAAAATCAGGATATAGTTGATCAACCATCTTCCATTGCAAACCATCAGCTGGATGACGAAGTTTTCCATCAATCAGTCTTTCATCTACATGTCATCTAAGGTTCTTTGCTTCATCTTTATTACAAAACAATCGTTTGAACCTTAGAATTATTGGAAGATACCACAACACTTTGGCTGGAGGCCGCTTTGTGCTGTCATTGCAAATAGAATCACCATCCTTCAGTTTATAACGTGAAACTTGACACACAAGGCATTCATGTAATCCTTCAAACTTATTTCTGTATAGTATGCAATCATTGGGACAGACATGTATTTTATTATACTGCATACCCATCGGACACAACACCTTCTTCGCCTCATAATTACGCTTTGGTAATGTGTTACCTTCTGGAAGCATCTCTACCAACAGTTCAAGTAATTCGGTGAAACTTTTATCACTCCACTCATTCCTTGCCTTTAGAGTGAATAATCTTAACACTGCTGACAATCATGTAAAGGTAGTACATCCCTGATACAAAGGTTTCTCTGAATCAGTAGACAAGTTACCATACATATTTGCCCGCTCAAATGACGCATGCCCTACGTCACAAATCATATCCTCTACCCAATCTTCCATATTTATATCAACCTCCATCGTCTGTGACACACTTGGCATGCCTAATAACTCACCATGCCATGTCCATTTTGTATAACTTTTGCAAAATCCATCACAAATAATATGCTTTCTAATTTGACCAACACCCAAACGTCTCTCATTTAGACAATTAACACACAGACAGTAAAATTGTCCATTACTCTGAGGTAGATTTGTCTGTGCAAAATTCAAAAACTCCTCGACCTCATTCTCGTACTCATTGCTCGTTCGTTTAGCATTTATCCAACTACGATCCATACTATACAAGAATCATCAACACATGATTTAGGATTAACCTTATCACTCATTGTTGTTAATTTATTATCCTCACTATTGGTAAGACCCTATCCCATTCGAGAAAAAAGTTTTTTATTCATCGGTTAACATACTTCTAAAATCTTGAATATCATACTTGGTGAAATTTTGGCAGCATTTCGCATCAGTCTCCAAGTACATAACTTGATTATGGTTTCATTTACCATAATGAAACATGTACCCAGAGACAATGCAAAATGAACTAAACCAAAATTTCATCAAGTACAATTTACAAGATTTATGAAGAAATTGTTAACCACTGAATAAAAAACTTTAGTCCCAAACTGTCCAACTTGGACAATTCAAGATTTAATATAATGAATGATTTACTTATTTAGTAATATACTCATTATATTCAACCTTGAACGGGAAACTAAGGGTATGCTTATATTTGAACTCAAGAAAACAAACCAACATATTTAAACTCAAAATTAATACTATAACATACATAAACCCTAAGCAAACTTTCACATCTGCAATCACAAAGTAGAGGTGCATAGAACATACCTCACAGTCAACACAAAATGGTTGAGCGGTGGTCAAGTGGTGTCCAAACGGAGGCACAACGGTGGTTGAACGACGACACAACACGGTAATAAGAAGCTTAAAAATTACAGAATACAACCAAAATAAATGTAAATTTCAACCATAATAATAGAATGAGATGCATAAATAACAACAAAGACGACTTCGAACCTTACGGTGCGCGACGACGACTTCGAACGAACGAAATCGTTCCAACGGCGACAACGACCACGAACGTAAGCACGGAGTGAAACGACAAACAACAAGGATGTCGACAATGGCTACGACTTAAACGAAAATAGAGAGAACAAGCTGAAACGAGAAACTGGGGTTTTGAAAAATGAGGTTAAACACGAACAGCGTCAAAAAATAAGTGACAGGGGAAGACATTTTACATCGGTTGTTTCTCAGAACCGATGTAGAAAGTACTTTCTACATCGGTTATTTTCTCAACCGATGTAGAAAGTTTTAAAAAAATCCACTTTCTACATTGGTTCCAGAACAATCGATGTAGAAAGTACTTTCTACATCGCTTGTTTCGTAATCGATGTAGAAAGTTTGAAAAAAAACTCACTTTCTACATCGGTTCTTTTCCCAACCAATGTAGAAAGCTTACATTTATTTACAAAAATTTCACCACGTTTTTATTTATATCGATTTTTGAAGAATCGATATAAAATCCTATTATAATATTGTATTTTTGCACTAATAAATTAATTTTAAAACTTAAATCCTCCTTAAAAAGATTAAAAAAAATAATTAAAAAAGATTCGAGTTCGTCAAATTTAAGGTAATTGAAATAACAAAATTAAAATCAGATTAAATTTTCTACTTTGAAGTCTCATAAAAAAATTTAAGGTATATTATTAAAGTTAACTTTATGACATATTTAATTAACTTGTTAGGATTGATCTAATAATAAAAATTTTAGATAATTTATTTAAAGTTTTAAATTTAATTTATTTTGTTTTTATTGTAGAAAAAAACCTGTATGTTTTACTTTTTAATAAACATCATTTATCTTTTAAAATAAATAATTTAAGGAGATTTAATATGATTTTAGTTAATTTTTAAAAAAAATTAAAATTTTGAAAAAAAATATATTTATGATAATTTTAAATAATATCTAAAAAATTTAAAATTATATTAATTTTAATCAATAAAAAATATTTTTAATTATAAATAAATCTATAATCTCTTAAAAATATATTTTTTTATACAATTTAAAATATGTTGAAAATTAAACAAATAAACAAATATTTAATTATACCATCGATTTAAATGGATTTTATACTTAAATATGATAATATATAATTACACTATTTGATAAATTTAATTATATTAATAATTACATAAAATGTCAATCTTACTAAATCAAAGTTTAAATTAGATTATTATTTTTATAATATAAAAAGTAATATAATTCAAATTTTAAAAAAATTATATCAAATTATTTTAATATGTGATCTTTCGTGATTGGATCAATTTTAATGACTTGATTTTATCGTTAGTTTAAATAATATTTACTCATTTCATATTTGTTATTTTTTTCGATTTTTTTATAATCATTTAAATTAAATTACATAGATAAATTAAGGCTAATTAGTTTTTTTTAATATTCTAAAGAAGGATTATAATTTACAAATTTTATCTTTATTTTGTACTATTAAATGTACCATTAATATTTATCTCATTAGTTTTAATTTAAATTTCCACCAACTTTATTTGTTAAATACAAATAATAAATAGTAAGTACTTCTTAAAAAGTATAAAATAATATATAATAAAAATTGTCAATACTTTCTACACAGTGACTTATAAAAAAGATCAGACAAAATAGTATTTACACTCCATTCTATTTTTTATTAAATATTACACTTCGTCCCATTTGATGTTAATTAATAGTAACAAAAATTGAAAGATATATTCTGATTTTGACATGGTTGTATAATATTTTTATTTTTGTATCTTTTTTTCTCTATCTCTTTCCTTTCATCTTATTAACGCAACACTTGCTTGAAGCCTATTTTCATTAGCGAATTGTTTTGAAAATATACCTCTCAACAACAAATTACAAGACATTTGAATGAAAGTCATAGGTCAAGTTACAGGGGGAAAATCTTGCCCCAAGTGTGTATGGTTTTCTTTCTGAGTAATGATCATGAAATTCCCAATGTTTGGATGGATGAAAGAATGCAAATCCTGCAAATACGTGGCATTATGTATTTGCCAATCCTAGAGCACATTTTAGTAGATAAGGTGCTACATAAAAGTGTACAGAGGATCCTGAAGTGTAGCGTGATAATACGTATTTAACGCTATGTATCCATTCATTGGGGTTGAGTGAAATTTTGGTTGGATAAGGAACAATGTTATGTGTCAATCCATTGTCTTAAGGATAGTTTACATTATCTATCCTTTTAATCATTATTTATGATGAAGTAACAATATTTTAGCTAATTTATAGAACTTATCATTATGTACGGTTTAAAAACTATTTTTTATATCGAGACTGGAAATTTTAGAAGTCTACTTTTAAATTCATTCATTGGAATCAAATTAAATTGTCATTCTCAATACATTGAATTGGTGATGAGTCATTTCCTAGCGCATTATACAAAAATCTTTTTATCTTTATATGTATATTAAACAAATGAATACAATGAGAAAATGAGAAAAATAAGAAGACAAATCAATGAACTCTCAGAAGATTCCCTCTTTTATCATTTGGTAAGACTTTCCAACTCAAATGCCGTAATATAGAAAATCCAATTCTTTACTTTATAGGTACTTTATACATTATATGCACGTTCTATTGTTACATAATTTTAGAAACGTAAATATTGCTTCATTCTAAGTTCTGGTGACGCAACAATCTATAATTTTTAATCTATCGTTGAAACCTATTATTCGTGTTACAAATAATAATTTACCAGTCTAATGTAAACGTAACCTGTTTGTTTATATATTAGGAGGCCATTCAACCCAAAATCCTTCCAACCTCAGACACATTCCCTAAACCTTAGTTGGCATGTGATTAATTTTAAATTACAACAATAAAAGTCATACTGAAACATCCATTATTAAAAAAATAATTATAAAGAAATAATATATAAAATTTGGCTGTAAACTTATTCTTGTACGGATTATTTGAACAAAATATCTATACTTTTTATTTAATAAAAAAATTAGTACAATGAAAGATTATTTTTTTAAAAGATATCAATCAAAATATTTTAAAGATAAGAAACAACTAAGACAATTATACACCATAAATCAATCTAATCATAATTAAAGTTATTGGAATTAATTTAGTGGTAAGAAATTAAAATAATTTATATAAAATTATGAATTTAAATATTATCATTTTAATTATTATACATAAAAATCTAGAATAGTGACTTGTAATGCAACATATTGAAGAAATTATACACATTCATTTTGATGGGATCATGTAACTCAGATATACACACATTTCTTCAGATCAATTTACTTTAGAATTGATCACTACTTGTTTAGCGAATAGAAAATAATAAGGATAACGAAGATAAAAATATAGAATATAAGCATGATAAGCTTTTTGTGTTATTTTATAAATTGGTGTACATAATATATAATAATATAATTATTTATAAATGATAAAAGTTAAATTTTGTAAAATAAAATAAAATAATAATATAATGACAGAAGTATTAATTACAATAGTAATAATAAAGATCATGTTAACTATGTTATATAAATAATAAAAATATTATATAAAATAATAATAATGATAATAATATTAATAATTGTAAAAATAGTGATAATAATAGTTTTTATAATTATAATAATAAAATAATTATATATTATGAAATGAGATAAAAGAAAAAAAATATCTATCTTATTATATTTGATCATAATCTAACTTATTTTTAAGATGTTTTTTAAATTAATAAAAAATTAACAAATAAGATAAATTTATTCTAATATTTTTCTTAATAATAAAATAAAATATGATATAAAATTAGTCAAATCCTGTTTTTTTTTACCATAAAAAAATGAAATTAAGATGTATGAACATGTTGAGACAATTATACACAACCTTTAAGACTAAAAACTAAGATATGAAAAGGAGGGGGTGTCTATTTTCATTCAATGTGCTTAGCAGTATTATTATTTAATTAAATTTTACAAATTTTAAACTATTTATTTAATTTAAAAAAATGCCGGCTGAATGCGTTTTTGTATAGACTATGTACACCTTGAGTCTTCCCCCGCTGCAAATGGACAAATTGTCTCAATGCAATTCTTCGCAGTTATTGAACTTGCTTTCCGCGTTGCTCATTGCGGAATATAATTAAAATAATCATTTTGAAGGATTATTGCGTGCGGACAGACATAACGGCGCTGAGAATATCAAAGATCGTTGCTCTGCCAGTTGGCACTCTTACATCAACTCAACTCATCCTTCGATCTTATCTGTTATTCGTTCATACTTCACAGTGCGCACCATCATTCATTAGTTCACCATTTTTAACACATTCCGTATAACGGTTTTTATACTATTTATAATATTTTTTTATTAAAATTCATCAAATTAATTTATAATATTCATTAGTACATACAACAAAAGTTTACAGATAATATTTTTCTTATTAAAATTCATAAAATTTTAATGTATTTATAATACCAAATATTATAATTTTTAATGAAATTTCATTATTACTTAATTTTATTATATAATCGGGAATATAAATTAAAAAAATTATTCTTAGTTTACTTTTATATTAGTTAAAATAATCTTTAAAAAATAAATTTATAAGACAAATATTTTAATTTTGTAAAATAACTTAATTATAAAAAGTATATTAAAAACATTAATTTTTAAATGCGTTTAGCTCATTTTCTTCATCCTTTTATAACCTTTATCCTTCTAAAAACTCAATGGCATCCTTACGAGTTTACTATTATAAAATTCAAAAAGAAATATAAAGTATTATAAAAATATTTTAATTTATTATTTTTTAATTGGTCAATTTATTAAAAATATGAAGTATTTTTTAAAAATATTAATTTTTAAAAAATTATTTTAAATTTTAAAAAATAAATCATAAAAATTCGTTGCTAGAAATTTTTATATTTATATTTATAAATTAATACCTGCTGAAAAATCAGTTTGAAAATAATTTTAAATTATTCTACCATTTTCTTTTAAAAAAATTTAATATTAGCTTTTAAGGTTGATAATTATAATTTTTATTGAAAATAAAAATATTTATTAAAACTTTAATATAATAAATATTTAAAATAAAAAATAAAATAAAATATTAAAACTTAAGGTTAAAAATTTGGTCTCAAAAAATTTCAAGTTTAAAAAACCAAAACAGGCCTAAAAGAAAATAAAATGATTTAATAATAAAATAACTTAACAGTAAAGGGACGCTAACTATAAGCACGAAATTTGAATTGACTTTAATAATAATAGCAACAACTTACATCGATAGTTTTTTTTATATTATCAGAAAAATTTTGAGATTTAAATGAGGATCTTATGTAAAATTAATTTAGTGTTAATTGTTTATTTTAGATAATTCTAATAGTTTACATGTAATAATATTTTTATAGTTAATATTCATTTATATTTAAATATAAATGGTTGGATCTAATTTTTTTATTTTATTTTAAATTTTAATGAGCGGTGCCATCCAGGTGTGAACATATCATTTTTAATAAGTGTAAAAAATTTGTCATATTCCTGAAGAAAATAAAATTATTCAAATCCTTAAAAATTATGATTTGATGAGAGCACACCTTCATAACTGCAGATTCATAAATGATCATGCTACAATTAATGTATGATATATTTAACGTATTGATTGAGAAACCGTTTAAATAATTAATTCATTAATTTTTTATTTAACCACAAACAAAGATATTAACATCTACCGGGAATAAATTAACAACTAATCAATAAAGAGAATAGAGAGAATTATTAGAATAATAGGTGACTTGTAAGTTAAAATTAGAATCAAATTTTAAAATTTATGCAAAACATTAAAAAATCACTTTTAAAAATATTATTTATTTTTTATTTATTTATACAAAAATTATATAAATAAAAAAATCATTATGTTATAATTTTGTTGTAAACTTATTCTATATTCTTTGTTTAATTAATTAAATTATTTTTTATTTTTTTATATTAATAAAATATAATAGTTAATATTTTTTAACTTTTCTATAAACAAATAAATAAATAAAAAATAGAATAGAAAGAAAGATAGTATAAACTTTAAGATGAATTGATTGTGTTTTTTAAAGAAATTATAGGAAATTTATCATGACATCCTAAATGTATGTATAATTCATCCTTATTTAATTATTCGTTATAAATTTTTGTTTTGTAAAATATATAATATAATTTTTATATTAATTTAAAATTTTGATTACTTTATTTTTATAAAATTTATTTATTTATTTATTATCAACCAATATTTTAGTTATTTTTTCCAAACTATATATTACATATGTATATATTTTAAACATTACGTAAAATAATTTATTTCAGTTTGCAGTAAAATATTATATTATAACTGGTCACATAAGCTAACACTTTAATTTATGAAAAGTCAACTAGCCCATTGAGAATAAATTAAACTGCATTGGTTTAGACTAAGGGGCAAACTATTTCCATGTTTGCAGCCACTTGTTCCATGCATGTATACACCACCACCATGCGCTGTCCTTCAACGGAATTTTCAGATTTATTATGATTCGTTCAGGGTTTAGTCGGTTCAAATGTTCGTCCAAATTGCATTCTTTTCACATTTTATTGGTTAGTGATAGAGTTGATCTAGTTAATATAAAATTTTAAATTTAAATTTTGTTATTTTTATTGTATATCAAAATCTTTTCTTAAAAAAACATTATCTGCTGTAGTTTCTTTTTAATATTTATTTATTCTACAATATAGTATATCAAAATTAGAAACATGTATCTACTTAGATGGGGATGTCAACGTGTTAAATATTTATTGGATATATAATAAAAATTATAATATGTATGCTAAATATTTTTTTGATAAGTTTGGTTAAACATTTACAAAAATTTATGGATATAAATATCAAACCACGATAAATTTATATCACCTATCAAATATAATAATATAATATTTTATCAAAAAAATAATTAAAGGTTAAATTTAAAATTACTATATAATACATCAAATTTACAATGTTTTATTAAATTTTAAAATAAATTAATACTTTATCATCTATTTTATTTTAGTATATAATATAATATATTATTTAAAATAAAAATAAATAATATCATTAGACTGTATATTTATAAATATTTAAATTACGTAAAATACAACATTTATAATAGTTGAATAGATATAACTTTTTTTAGGTAAAATATTATGTAATGTATCATTTTATTAAATTTGAAATTTAATATTATTTTATAAAAAATAATTTATATTAAAATTATTTTATTAAATAATTTTTATATAATATAAATTTAATAAATTAAATTGAATAATAAACATTCCAAAAACAATGAGGAGTTAAATAACTCAAGAAGGTAATGGATGGATAAAAAAATAAATTACCACTAAAAATATGTTTTTTTAAGAGGGATGAAAGAAAAGATTAAGGGAAAATTTTACTTGTTTTTAATTTTGAAAATTATTTTTAAAAGAAAAATAAAAGGAAGTAAGTTGATAAAAAAGATAAAGTAGTATATAGAAGAATATAAATAATAGAAAATTAATAATAAAATAAAAATTAAATTAATTTTGTTTGATATTCAAAATGATGAGATTTAAATTTAAAATTTAGTGTAAAATTACGTTTATTTTAATTTTTTATTTATTTTTTAAATAAAATATTATTTCCAAAAGTAGAAAATAAGCAAACCATAAAAATATGATAAATGATTTGTTTTTTTAAGAGAAAAACAAATGGAATCAAGAAGAAAGAGAGGTAGAAAAAAAAAATAGAAATGTTCGTAAAGAGGGGATAATTTGAGTGGAAACTACACAGGAAGTAGTTTAATAATAAATTTCGTATGCATCAAATCTCATGTCACATCTATAGGAAGTTGCTCTGCAATTGAAATAACTAGTATAATTCAACCCATCGCTGTAATTGGAAACGCAGGTTTCAACGAGTCGTAATCGAAGACTTAAAATAAACGAAGAGGAGTCCGTAAAGCAAAGAAAGTAAAGGACAACGGGCGAGTGCCAATTGTCAGATTCGACCATTCACAAGCCAAATAACCAAAATCCAATTCTATCGAAATCGAAGTGATCAATTCATGTCATTTTGCCAATGTTGTTTCTCCTCTATGCGCGTCTTATAAAGATTATCATTCTTATAAACCATACTTTCTTTGCAAGTGGTTTTCAGTAACATCCTTCCACGCGGTTTCGCATTGAACATTCAGTAATGGGTACCCCTCGGCCCACATAAAACAATACATCATCGCATTGACCTCGTTACGCTGCTTCTTTCTTTTTGTCGTCACCATAGTGTAGGTTCGGATCATGACTCTTGAGTATTAACTTGTCTCATGTTAGGTTTATTATATACCGTATTTTATTTTATTACAATATTTACTTATTTAATAACTAGTTATATTATTCATATAATATTTTTTATCCCTTTTAATTATATAAATTATTTTATTTTATTCTTTCTATTTTCTTTTTTATTATATAATTTTAAATATATATATATATATATAAATACAATTTTGTCTGTAATAATTTTATCTGATTAGGCCTTGCAATTTCTTCTAGGTATTATTTTGATTAATAAGAATTAAAACGTCAATACAAACATGATAAATTTATAATAACAATATAATAATTAAATTAATAATATTATAATATACATGTTTATATGTATATTATTTTTTATATTAATAAGATTATTTATAAATAAAATACATTAGGTTGTTATTGTAAAGCCTCCAGTGGACCAACATCTCCGGTTTCAGTTCACGCCCTCTCTTTAGTCCCCATCTTTTGCTCCCTCTCTAACCTTGTTTCCTGCATTCATCTCCTCTTATCATTCTCTATGTAATGCTGGTGGGTATATATATAGCATGCTATTCTGAATAAGCACAAATACGTTAAAAAATAATTAAAAAAATTAAAGAGAATTTATGCATCTTAAGTTAAATGAAAGAAGTTACGAAAAAATTAAGATACATAAGATGATTAAAATTTATGGAGAAATTTGATTTATTTTTATTAAGTAATTTATATAAATTGGCTCTAAATCATTTTGGTTTCCGTAATCCCCTTTTCACCCTCAATGAACATAGTGAAGATAAATAGAAGCCAGCAAACAAAATTCTATAGGTTGGAATTTATCAATCAACCTATAATATAATAATGCGGTTGAAATGGGTCAAGTCCTTCTGATCACCAGGATTAAAGGTTGAAGTTGTGTGAACCACAGAGCTTCGAAAGGGAAGTGCTGTCTGTCTAATATGGACATATTTTGATGGAGGAGAATGAGAAGAAACGTTCGGTCTATTAAGTGAACTTAGCCCTGACCAAAACAATTAACTAAGCAATCGAAATGCTTCTTAGTTCTTATGCTCAAGGGATTATTTTTTTTTAAGGACCAAATTAATAATACTTGAAATTGTATTAAGCAGAAAAACTATTAGAAATCCTAAGTTCTTGAAGGTAAAATCAATTATAAATATATAAAATAAAATAAATTTCGTCCTATAAATTATCTTTTCAAGTTGAATTATACTCAACACCAAATTGTAATGAAAATATAATAAGATATGAGACTCAATTATATGTTTTGTTTTGTTGTACATCGAAAATAAAGTCAATTTCGTTCTCTGAACACGACAAACACTACCTTATATATTTCAAACATTGAAATAGGAGTTTACTGTTTACTCTGAGTGTTATGATTAAAAAAGAGAGATGCTGGAATAATGTGTTCCCTTCTACAATCAAGTCCATAGACTAGGAAATGTAGAGGCAGCCTTGGATTTGAAAATGGACAAAACTTACACATCCTTAATATGGAATTTCAGAGGCATGAAATATTTAAGGGCTGTTTGCAATAAAATGTTCTTTTGTTTACATTTTCTATTTTGAATCATAAAAATGTTATCTTATTTTTATTTTTAAAGATTTATGTAAAAAATAATAAATTTTCTTAAAAAATTAAAATAAAACTATGATAATATTTTTATAATTATAAAAAAAAGTTTAAAAATAGTTTTTTAAACCAAGCGGTCCTTTAATTTTTGTTAACAGTGTGCCAATCTACAATAGCCTTTTTATATTTTTGTCTTGATCTACTATAGTTTATAGCTCGCTTATAAAAAGAATATGCAAAATATTGTACAGATATACTTCTGTGCTCTGCTTAAAATGTAATTCTGAGTTCTCGATTGTTAATTTTATCCTATTAAAAAAGATTAGCATATTGCTATCTGCATAATGTAAACTTCTATTAAATTCATTCAATCATGAACGAAAAATATCTTAGTTGCCTTAACTAAACCCTGTCTAATATTGCCTCTGAAGTTTGCGACCTGAAAGTAAAGTATTTTTACAGTATTCGTTAATAGAGTCCTGATAATTATCATCGCATATAGTATTTGAGGCCATCAAAGGAAGTTTTTGAGGATAAGAAATTAACCTTTGCAAAGGGGTCATGAACAAGACTCAATACCATAAACCAAACCAACCAAAGATATGCTACATTAAATCATTATAATACAAAAACAGATGGGCAAAGAGGATGATAGGAGAACTAAAAGAGAAGAAATGTGACACCTCAATCCTCCCTTTGCGTTCAACAATATTTGTACAGTGTGCAACTGTGCCAGCAGAAGAAAGAAACATTCAGCCATCTCTAAAGGGTAAAGCAAAGCTCGTGTTATAATGGTGGTTGCATTCTTCCTTCACATTGAATTGAACAGCATAACACTTCTTCCAAGTCAACTTTGGCTAGGTACCAACCATTAACCATTGATGTCTCGTCCATCAAGTCATGCTTTAGCACCAAGAAATGGTGTCTGGAAGTCGGGGAAAACAAAACAGATGGTAAGCATCATAGAACATATAGTGCAATGTCTATAGGAGAAGGACATCAGAGAACTTTACCGTTATGACAATGTCTTTTAAGGTTTTCATCATGTATCAATATAAAGTTTCAAATCAAGTCTCACAATTGTTAAAAAATATATTTCTATGATTTTATCATCTTAGCATTATTGCTGAGCATATGCAAGTTCTGGATTCAAGAAATCAAAATATACCTTGACTTTTTTATCTGTACCAGTCTTAGATGCAGTTGCGTTTCCAAAGCTAAACTTTGGCCTTTTATCCAGAGGCTTCAATATTTGAAATGAGCACACAAGTGTCTCATCAACACTCATCATAGCACCAGCGTTGTCAAACTCTCCGCAGTAATTAGGCGCGGAAAAGATGGTTACAAGTTGTCTGTTAGCAAAGAATTCATATCCATCTTCCACAACCTGCAACATGAAATATAATCAGCATATATATACATTTAAAATCCTGTAAATCATAATAGCATATTTAAAAGGAATACAAAACCTGGTGAGCTCTGCAAATCAAATCAAGGTCATGCTTTTGAAGGAATTCTGTGACCTTGTTAGCACCAAAAGTGTATGAAACTCCACGTTCATTATCTCCCCAACCTTGAATGTCACTGCTAGGATCAGACCAAAGGAGGTCACATAGTAGACCAGTTTCAGGTACTTCAGTAGGACGTGGCAAACTCTTTATCTGATTTAAGTTGTGTAACTGAGGAGAGAGTCCACCATGCATGCAGATTATCTTTTCATCAATGAGAGCTGCCACAGGCAAGCAGTTGAAACAATCTGTGAACACTTTCCAAAGCCTCACATTGAATCTCCGCTTACACTCATCATAGAATCCATATATACGGTTGATAGAAGCACATTCATGGTTGCCCCTAAGAAGGAAAAAGTTTCTAGGATATTTTATTTTATAAGCCAGAAGGAGACATATTGTCTCCAGACTTTGCTTCCCACGATCAACATAGTCCCCTAAAAATAAGTAATTCGAACGAGGAGGTAATCCACCATACTCAAACAGTCTCAGAAGGTCAGAATATTGACCATGGATATCTCCTGGTAACATGGTGAAACCAAACTGGACATTAGCTTATGCACTTGGATGTGAAATATGTTGGCACATGAAAATGACACTTTGTTGTTATATATATATAATGCAGAAGACAATTCCTCAAGAGAGGTAAACTTAAGAGTGAAGACACTGCTGAAAGACAATAACCGGTTGGAATGAACTTGGACTAACATCAGTTTGTGAGACCTCATCTACAAAATCAATCTTTATTAAACTAACAATATATCAGTAAAAAATTGAAAGTTTAAACAAGAATGAATTAAGAAATGTGGAGAAAATCTCGCAACAATGTCCAGAAAAATGATAAAAGAAATTTCACTCAATCTAACACAACCTACTGGTTAAAGCATAGGATTTTATTAGAGATTTTGGAGGTGGTATCTGTGTTTCAGTATTTAACAGCCAGCTAGAATACTTAATTTTTTTTTCATACAGTCATGTTTTTTTTTTACCTTTTTAGGCATCAAACTCCGAGAGAAAGCAATCACCAAATCAGGGTAGCAGGTGCAATTAAATTTCTAAGTCATTGAAAATTTTAAACATCAACTAAACATGTCTGGCACGGAAATCTCAGGTTTCCTATAGTCCCTGGAAGATTGAAGGCAACATGAATTCTTGGATATCCCCAAGTACACAGTCCCACTGTTTTTATTAATGCATATCCTATCAACATATATCCCATTGCAAAGTTAAGAAACTTATCAATAAAAAGCCAAATAACCTTCCCCACAGTATACCAAAGATAGAATAAAAACAAAAAAGAAAATGGGAAGCAGAGCATGAATAACTCGAGCAAGCAGAAAACTTCGGTCCCTGCAATAGTTTTAAGTATCTTACAGATCGCCATATCATTGCAACATAATGACAAAATAAAGCTTTTTTCTTGCCTACAACTTAAATTGTCTTATCAAGAACTTTACGATTCTCGTAGAGTTCTGTGAATTTAATCAGCAGCAATTCATATCACAATGAGCATACATATAAAATAATATACACAAAAATACAAATCATGTATAGTAAATTTTATACCAACAGACATAGTTTGTATAGTAAATTTTACAAGTGAAAATATGTGACACATTTGCTAAGACCATTGCCCAAGATAATTTCATTTCCATACTGAGAAAATTCATCCACCAAGTTTTGCTCGGTTAAAGTCCCAAAGATTCTTATTCATGCTATTTTTATAAATTCCATCCTGACTAAGATAAAGCTTCATAAAATAGGCTTCGAGAAAACCTCAAGTTTAATTGAGCATAGTTCTATGAAACAAATGAGAACAGAGAAAGCAGGGACAATTTAACATTCCCAAAAACAGAATTTAACAGGAGTTGTTCCTCTCTTTCAAAGGGAAGTTTAAAGAATCTAATCAAGACCTCAATTTAGAGCCAATAACGAAAACTAAATAATTTAATTCGAATAAAGTCGAATTGCATAGGCTACCTTAACAAGAAAAAGAAAAAAAGCTTCCCAACTTGTTTCAAATTTGATCTCCATTTCAATAATAACTTTCCCTTTTCCTATAATCTAAGACAACTTTAGACCACAGCTGTTTTGTAGGAAAAGAATTATCATATAGCCTTCACTTAGTTTAATGTCAGACATAATCCACACATGCAACAATACCCCCCTCCCCCCCCCCCCCCCCCAAAAAGGTCATACTCACCAATTGATCACAAAACTGACATGAAGATACAAGACTATTAAATTGAGTAAGAAACACAAACACGGGGTTGAGGAAAAAGTACCACAGATCTTAATCGGTGCCTCAAGTTCCAAGAGGTTAGGCTGCGTCATGAAGATATCCTTGGAGACAAGACAAAGTTGCTTGATCTCAGACTCAGAAAGCTGGACCTGCTTCCCGGGTCTGCCTCTGACTTCAAGAAGCCTATTGATGATACCATCAAGAACCCCACGTTCCATTCTCACTCTTAGGTTTCAAAAGTCAAGAAAGTTAAGTGATAACTAAGGACAACGGATAACAACAAACGGCAGTTCTATGTAGTGGGTTGGTGCTTGTCTATATATTGCCAATGATCACTTAGAAACAATTAGAAGAAAAGAACTAGGCTTAAGTCAAATAAGATGACCCTTTATTAATTTATTATAATTTTTCTTCGTTTATTTATTTTTAGTTTTGTTATTGGAAGAGCGTTGAAAAGTGGAAAGTGAAGAATAAATTCGAACGAGTAGAACGAATTGAAGTGGAAAAGGAAGAGAGTAATATGCAGGAAAAGAAAGGGAGGAGAATAAAGTGGAAGAAGGGTGATGAGTGCGTTGCGGTCCCTAGAGTGGAAGGGAACTTATTGAACTCAAAGATGACACGGTTTGAATCTGCATACATTTGCCAATTGGTTGTTAGAGCATCACTTCTCTTCGCTCATTCTGTCTTGTGCCAAATTACACGAACCCAATTGCTTAATCATCATACTAACTAATACAAGTAGTACCCGCCACCCGTCTTCATCAATCTATTGGCTAAGTTTTTCAAACAGTAACATAAGTAGCAAGCCACGTTTCCTTGCATCATTGTCGGTGTCAGAGTCAGCTTAATTACACATACCAAATGGCCAATATGTCATATTAGAAATTAATTGTAATGTATGACAAAAATCATATAAATATAAAATAAAGTATGTGTAACTATAGATACTATTTTTCTTTCTATAAAGATTCGTAAGTAGACGTATTATATTTATGCCAAACTTGAGAATAGATGCTAAATGTTGACATAATGTATAATGTATGTATTGGTATGGATTTTTGCTAGTGTAGAAAAGAGATTTTAACTGAAGCTATATTTGTAATGTAGGTGCAAAGGAGTAATAACTTTCGGTTTGACTTATTAACATGTTTAAAGGATGACATTGTTAACCTAATTCGACTTTTAAAAAGGTCTTTGTAAGAATAAGTTCTGAAGAAATAACTTAGACTCAAAATATTTAACTAAAAAAGGCATGCAAAAGAAAGTTCTAAAATATGAAGTTTAGGTCGAAATGAGAAGATAAGAAGAGATTATGTTAAATGTCAAAATAAGAATTCTAATCTAACTAGATGCTAGCTTTAGAAAATCAAGAGAAAACTAGCTAATGTCGACTCAAAAGTTTTGAACTATAAAAACATGAAAGTATGGAGATAGGAATCAAAGAAAATATAAGAAGACTTAAAAATTGTGAAATCAAACATAAGAGCAGTTTTAATCGTTTTAACAACAATACTTTGTTCACATATTAGTACTTATTTGTCTTTTGTACAGGTGTAAGATGTAGAAGATAAGTGTTGTGCATTTGTAAATTTGTAGTTTTACGATTGTAAGTAATACCTACAGTTAGATATTATTTCATCAAATTTAGAAAGAAAATACTCAAAAATAAACAGTCTTTTAAATCACTAAATTCAATCGCGCCTATTAAGAAAACGGAACACTTTTAAGTACGTATCTTCGTTTATCTCTTGTATTATTTTTCTCTTTTCATTACCATATTCTCTGCAGTTATCAATTGTTACTTTACTGTATTCAATTTGCAATTGAATTTTCTTCTTTAAAAAATTTAAGTTTTTGCTTGTTCTAGAGTTTTTAATTTTAATCTTTGCAAATAACATTCTAACCTAAGATGGATTAGATAATTTGGATATAAAATTAAAACATTCATTCAAATCAATTTTTAGCTCAACAGTATACACACCTGCACAATATTTGTTTGGTGGATAAAAAACAAGTTTTGTAAATTTTGCGTTTATATTTCTTTTTTAATTCCGTTTATATTGATTTAGTGATGTTGACAATAAAATTAGAAAGATTGTTTTATCAAAAGAAGAGCATCTTGGTTGCCAGGAATGGTTGAGCTGGCAGGCTGGGGCCTCATTTTTGGAATCTCGAACCAAATTTTGAGTTTGTATTGTAATTCTAATTGACATAATCTGAAACGAATTTTTTAATCAGGTAAAATTAGGTTAAAATAACCTGAAAGAATAATGGCATAAAGCAAACATGTAGGAATATTAAATCAAGTGGAAAACATGATAACGGATTCTGAAAAAATGGTAATTGTTTGATGATTTTTAGCAGAATGTCTTTTCTAAATTGTCCTATGGTATATTTTGGTCTGTTTTGTGATTCACATGGGTTTTTTAGCAAGCTGAAAGCCACACATGTTTTTGTGGCTCCAAAAATAAATGTTCCTAAAAATATTTCAAATATTTGACCTATTTCTCTTGGTTGTGATTATGCACATAATTACAAACATGCAGCCTAAAAGGTTAAAACTTGTCTGAATTCACAAATTACAGATAATGTTTCGATTGCCTTTGAAATTTTGCAGGCTATTAAGAAAAAAGACAAGGACCTGGGCACTATATGTTTTCAAATTGAATGAGTAAAGCTTTATGATAAGGTGTGATTATCTTCCCTTTGAAGGCCATCATGAATATATTGGATTGGTTTTTAATGAAAGATGGGTCTCCAATCTTTTAGGGGATGTAATGTGTTACTACATCTCACATTCAATCTTTTTGCAGAGTATGGTGAATTTTAGATTAATTTATTGCTTTGATATCTCATACTTGTACTATGCATGGATTAAGAGGTACATCAATTGCTAGGAATGCATCTTTCACCTTCCATTTAACATTTGCTGATGTCTGTCTTCTATTCTCTAGAATTGGCATAACCAGAGTAAAGCTATTAAATGGGTCTGGGATACATAAGGCAAAGCCACTGGGCATTAGGTGGATTTAGATAAATCAGCGATTCTTTAAGCCCATATATTAGAAAAGAGTTACGCGCTAGCTTTGCCATCCTATTCCATGAACTTTTTCAAGTTACTACAAGTTTTGTTGTCAGCAATTAATTCAGTGATAATTATGTATTTCATTTGGCAGATAATTATACTTAATTATGGAGGGTAAAAGACGGTTAATTGGTAATGGGTCCCAAGATCCTTCACTTTCAAGTCTGTTATTATCTATATTGCACCCAGTTAGAAATTTCTAAAAATACCTTTAGTGCAAGTATTTTAGTAATAAGAATAGTTCTATTAGACATTGTACAGTTAGAGTTTCATTTTCTTCGGTCAGAATATAAGAACTTATTGCTTAAAGTGACAAAATAGGTCTCACTTATACAAGGCTAAGAAAAACAACCGTTCTTTCCCTTAAAAAAGAAAAGCAACCATTCCACCACTATTGATGCTCTAAGCTTTTGCTTGAATAAAATGAACTAAGAAAAAAAATTAGAGAAAGATGAATTGAAGAGGAAAAGTAGTTTTTTATAGTTTTGTATGTTTTGTTTTTAGTGAAAAAAATGTTGCTTTTTTATGGGTTCCACAAATTTTAATTTTAATTTTTTGCTGTGTAAATGAGTGAAAGATGAAGGAAAAGTTTTTTTTTATTTTTGTTTTATTTATTTTAAATTATTAAAATTATTATATATTTTTAAAATTTTTAAAAAATTACAAAAATTAAAAATTTTTATGAAAAAATATAGTAAAAAATAAAATATTTTAAATATTTATATAAAATAAAATATATATTACTAATATATTTTTTTCCTTTTTTTTCATTCATCCAAAGAAAAAAAAATATTTTTTTTTGTTTTTCTTTTATTTTTACTTATTCAAATAAATTATTTTTTCTTAGTTTTACTTTTTTTTTTCTTTTCTTTTTTTCTTTTCTTTTTTTCTTTCCTTTCCTTTTCTTTCTGGTTACAAGAAAGCATAAAGGAACCGTGACACTGTAAGCACTGTGAACATTTACACAGCCTTGTTTAACTTTTTTAAAAAAAATTGTTAATTATATATGAAATGCTACAGCTCAACTTATTGATGATCACACGCGGCATTTGAGGTATGTTGCTTTAGTGGAGCAATTTTTACTGTCCGGAGATGTGGATATCATAAAACAAATCCCTTTGAGCATTTGAGACCAAATGTAACGGAAAAGAAATATATGAGTTAAAGTTTGAAAATCTCTCCTTCATTATCGGTGAGGCTTTGGAAAGTAGCCATTCCAAATAAAATAAAATGATTCTTGTAGCAATGTATGCATGAATGATGTCCTAGTCACAAAACCATAAGCTGGTGCCCTGTAAAGTCTCTTCAGATGTTAAAAATGCCAAAAGATCGAATCTACAAAGATTTCAGTGTATTCCATGCCATATCGCTCGTTAATTTGCTCAAGAGGTCTACACGAGTTTGGGAATATTTATTCTTTATGTAACTCTTTCGATGGATTGCATTTATCATTTAAGTCAACTTCCCATCATTTTAAGTGAAATTAAAAAAAAAATTCAGTTTGGAAGAATAATAACCAAAACATTACTAATGAATTATTTGGTAGAGAAGTAAATAGTTTCAATCTGCCTTTCTTTAAAGAGCATCAGTGTTTAAAACAAATTTTTGGTACTCTTGTTTTATAATACTTATTCTCTTAAGGTGTAATTTTTTATTTGTATAAAAAATTAAAAATTAGGAAAATGATCATACATGTTACATGTTTTATTGGGAAGGGGGATTATACTTCAAGAGTATGATAAAATTTTTCAGTATTCAAATATCACATTGAACATCGGGTTAATCCAAATTAAATTAGATAAAACTATTATGTACCCCAAATTTTTTTAAAATCTTTTAATAGATCCAATTATGCTAAAATATCCTCTTGGCATCTGAATTACTTTTAATTAATTTGGATTTTAAAAATGCATAGCAAATTTAAAATGTCACTCGAGCTAATGTAAAACTAAATGATTGTTTGGAAAAATCTTATTTCTGTTTAAAAAAGATAAAAACATAACGGTTATTCTTTACAATAATTTAAAACAAAGAGTTTAATTCATATACTGTCATTTTAAAAAAATTTCAATATCAACCCATTAAAAATCATCATAAACATAATTTTAAAAATAATTATTACAAAAATTAATTTTTAATTATATGAATTTAAATAAAAATATAAAAATATTTACAAAAATTGATCCAATAATAGCCGGTTGATACAATAATGTAAAATTTTAAAAATACTAAAATAAATTATTTATCTGTTATACCTTATAAAAATCCATGAATTATGGATAATCTAAAACACAAGAGAAACCCCCCCCCCTCCTTTTTTTTTTTATCAAAAGTGATTTGATTAAAGCTCAAAGGATAATCAAATGACACTTACGAATAAAAGATCTAAAGTCTTAAGAGAGTTATACATTTAAAAGCCATAATATAGACAATAAAAATCAAGATAATTTCTTCTAAACAAACTCAGAATAAACACAATATCAATCTCAATTAACATTGATAATTAATTTCTCAATTGTTACTACATAAACACGAGCGAACGTCCCTAAAAAGACCCCTACAAAGAAAACTTCTGGGCTTGGGCTTAGTCTTTCTGCTCTGACTTCAACATCCCAATCTATTCCTGTTCAATGGCTTTGTGATTTCGGCCTAATTTTTTATTGTGGCGCTTTTATGTTGTGGATCGTCCATTTCAACCACCAATAGACACGGATCTTCACTTCAATGACCTTCGTAGCTTTAGATAAAGACAGTGTCTCCGTTTGAATTACTTTGTGCTTATAAAACGATAAAGTTATTGTCTAGTTTAAATTTTCAAAATTAATTAATGATTGTTATTCGTCACAATTAGAATCACTTCCAACTTAATTGATTGATAGCTAACTTTTGAGGAAAAAAATTATTTTATACTTCACCTTTTGTTGTTTTTCAAATTAATCCTTACAATGAACACTATAAGATCTACTTTGATTTAAGATTTTCGGTTTCTAGAAAAGTTGTATTGAGTTTCCACTAATTTGAGTTAAGGTTGTTCTGTACCTACACCTATACTTAAAAAACAAATTTCAATTTTATAATATTTAAATAAACAGAGCATTTCGAATCAAAATTTACATTTAGTTATATAATTATTTTTGTAACTGTTTTCATACCTTATGAATGTTATGTGAGGTCCTTGTGGATAACACTGGTTGGATCAATGTTTTTTGTATGGTTTATATTGATTCTTATATTAAGTGGATCAGAGTTGGCCCGGCCCATTAGGGTCCGGTTTACAGGCTTCCCTCCTAAACAACTTGGATCCAACTAGTTTTGCCATTAACTTTATAAGTTTAACTTGGTCTTGTTAAAAACAAGGTGTATGAATGAAATTATTAAGGGATTTCATTTTGAACTATAATTACTATTAAAAATTTATATCATCCCAAAAAATTAAGTAACTTGACTATATGACAATATATACTTATTTAAAAAGTTTTTAAATCTTGTATTAATACACTGATTAGATGTAATATAATTTTTTTGTACTGATTAAGATTGAAACTATTGTTTTAACCGCCTCCATCTCCGGGTAAAAAAAAAATGTTAAAAGGGACAAACTTTTATGTTATTTTACAGTGCCGACACACCTACTCCACTAATGATTTTGGGTTGAAGACAATCGCAGGATAAGAACTCTAATCATCTCTACTGGTCTAATTCATATTCACCAAACCAGTACACGAAATCAACAGAAGTCCACCTGTTTGTCTCTAATTTTCTAGAAAATATATCGGTAAGAGGAACACGCAGGTGAAAGGAACCCTTTTAGCCTTTTACTGATGCCAACATATCTAAACATCAAATTCTGTTTTTTTATTTAGGTTCCATCCTCTAACATCATGCAAGTTGAAAAGTAAAGTCACGCAGCTATTAAACTTTGATTAACCTCTGAATAATTACAAAAAATAAATAAATTATTAAATTTTATTTTAAATAATTAAAATTAAATATTAAAATATATAATTATTATTTTAATTTTAATTTTAATAATTCATATATAATTATATATATTCAGTTTATAATTTTTACATTCATAAAATTACTATAATATAATACATATACATTAATATTTATATCAATTTAATAATTTTTTATAAAATATAAAATTTAATAATTTAATTGTTGATTTAAAAATTTTCATCAACAAAATTATATTTATAAATTTTCATGAAAAATAAAAATTAATAGATATTTAATCATATTATTTTATTTTATATATAATATTATATATATAAATATAAATATAAATTATTAAATAATATTTATAAATATTTAAATTATTTAAATATTAACATATATATATATATAATCATAAAAATATTTTTACATAATTTAATGGTTTAATGGTTGGATTGTAAGTTTTTTATTTAATAAAAATTACTAAATTGATAAAAAATTAAATTTAACATCTAATTTAATAAATCCTAACTCTTCTATAAATAAATAAATAAATATATATATATATATATATATATATATATGTGTGTGTATATATTAAGTTTATAATTTTATATTAAAAAATTTATGTGTAGAAGGACATATGTAATATAGGAATTTGCTAGTATATACCACTTGTAGTTTTAAAGGAGAATTTTAGCAAGTTATAATTATGATTTTCTTGAAATACATCAAAAGTAAAATTTATTAACATGATCCTAGATAAAAAAAAAAAGTGAATATATATATTATAATGCATCTATGATTATTAATATGCACATGTTAATCAAGATACTGTTTTTCAAAAATAGATAGGTGTACATTAATAAGTTTATTATTATGATTGGTATATATCTTAAAAGAGTATGTGGTTTTTAATTAATTGAGTAACTTACTCTTTCTTCTTTTGAGAGATGCTTAACTTATATTTTTCTTCTCTCTTATTTTAATATATACATTCTTATTTCATAATATATATATATATATATATATATATATATATATATATATTACACTCTAATTCTTTTTCAATATTAAAAAAATATTTTAACTATATGAAATAATTATGAATAAATCAGCTCCTAATGATGTTATTTTTTTATATTTATTAGTACCACCAAACATTAATTTTCAACATTCTAATGTTGATTTTAATATTTTGAAAGGTATAATTTTTTAAAATATTTTTATTAATTATCATCTTAAAATTTTCAAAATATTTATTTTATCTTCTAAGATCATAAAATTCTTAGTAAATATTCAAAATTATTTGTTAATCATGTTAAAAATTATTACAATAAAAAAATTAAAAAATCGCATTTATATTAAAATATATTTAAATTAACATATATTCATGTTTGAAAGTAAAAAAGCATATATTTTAAAATAAAAATATAATATAAACATTTTTTATAAAAATAATATAATTTACCCTTTTTAATTTCAATTATTTATATATAATTATATAATTAAACTTTATTTATCTTATTTTCATATACAAAATTTACATTAACAATTAAAATTAAACTTTTAAAAATTTATACGTTAAACTAGTTATAGGATCTTTCTTTTAATATTTTGGTAATAGCTAGTAAAGCGGTTTTTACTTGCACGTAACTGACTAGTATTTAAAGTCATAAACCATATTCTTTTGGACCTTCTGCCATTGCAAACAAATTCCAAAGAATAAGTATAAAAATATGGAACGGTGTTTATATGTCATGTGCCACAAGCTCTTGCTGCGTTGGCCAATTCTGGATTTGGTAAGTAATGGGGTCTATCATTGCTACCAAATTTGAGCACAGTATTTCCAAAGTAATAAAGATGATGCGTATATCTTTTTTAAGTAATTTTATATTTTAAAAGAGATTAATTTTTTATTATTTTTCATGGGATAACTTTATTGTACACAAAAAATCTACATCAATCCTTAATTTATTTTTCAAATCAATTCACTACATCCTTGACAAATTCTTTTAATATATTGCCACTGTTAAATGAATTTATGTTTGTCAGAGAAAATGATATGTTAACTAATCTTTGAAAATAATTGGAGCGTGTATAGGCAGTCTTGTTTGTTAACCGCGAAAGGTCAAGAAACTGTCCATTTTTCAAACACTTGTTAGCCATCACTGGAATCTAACCCAATGCATATTAACAATAAATTAGATGTTATTTATAGTAATGGAATCATCTTCTAGAGTCAATCACGCACCAAGCGTTGGATGTGAATTTAATTTGATTCTTTTAAAATGACAAATGTATTTTAAATGAAAATTTTAAGTTATAATTATTAATTAAAAAATAATAATAATTGAAATTATCACAAAATAAATCCACATATATGATAAATTATGAAGAGGTTAACATTTATTTTATTAATTTTACAATTAACCGGTGTAACTCGTCTAATTTTAGAATATTATTTCTATTAAAAGAAAAAGGTTTAATATAAAATTGAAACTAATCTACAATGGTGGTTAATATTAAATAGTTAATATTCAAATAAATATTTTTATAATATATCATTTTCGTGCATCTATTTATTATATTTTTTGCAGTTGATTTTTCGATTATTAATTAGTATTACGTACATTATATAATCTAAAGTGCGCGGAATTCACATTGGTTTGATTAAAATCAACAGCTTAATTTTAGTAATTTCATATTTTATTATATATTTATGTATGCGTATATATATATATATATATATTACCATTTCAATAATTAATTTTCAATCAACAATTATTATTTAACATTTTATCTTTTAAAATACTTCTTATAATTTAAAAAAAATCAAATAAATATTATTTAAATAATCTCCATATTATCAGTTAGTTTGAAAGTGTTTGGTAAAGTTTTGACATAAGTTAAAAATATTACTAATTAAAAATTTTGGTAAAACATTTCAAGTTCTGTTGATAAAATGATTTATTTATTAGTTATTTGCATTTTCATACAGTTATAATGTTTTGAAAAAACTATTTCAATTAATTTTTATATTTTTTAAGCTTATAATTAAAATATTTTTTTATTTTTATCTTTAATATATTTTTATCTTCAAATACATCCTTAATCTTACAGTAATATTTGGAGTATACCAACGTATTTACACCACAAATTTGCGCCTTCATTTTTTAAAGTGTAATAGCTTGTATTCTCCTTGTATAAACATACATATTTTGGCATCTTAGTCATTTATTTTAATTTGTTTTTATTTTATTTTTACTGATATTAAATGATAAAATAAACTAATATTTTATGAAATTTTAAATTAAAAAGTAGACGTTTTTAATTTAAAAACTAATATAAGGTTTACTCTTAACATTATATCACATATCACAGCTCTCATTATTCTCGTTTCTTAATTTTATTTATTTATTTATTGTTTTTATTTTCACTTTCTCTGGTTTCCTTTCTTGTTCCCTCAGTTTTATGGGAAAGTTGATATCTAGTTTTCATTTGGCCTTTCTCGTGTCTTGCCCCCAAGGATCCTGAACGAATTCTCTCGCTCCACTTTACGTTCTACATATTTTTCAGCACGGATTATTAAACAACTTGTACATTCAGATCTTAAAAATTGGATTGTTAATTGAAAAAAATTATGCTGTGATTAACTCAACTATGTAGGTTAATTATTTATTTAATATAATTAATTATATATTTTTGATAATTAATCACTTATCTCAGATAATTAAGTTAATTATAATTTTTTATAATCAATTATCAATAATTGATAATCGATTATTGATAAAAAAATTTACAGGTATAAATATAAAAATACATGCATATGTTTATTAATCATTTTTCATATATTTTTTTCAAAAAATCAATCTCTCTCTGTATATATTTGGATTCAATTACAATTTTTATTGTTGAACTTTAACTTATATATCTACAATTTTATTTGCTAAATTTAAATATTTATATTTAATGATTTAAATTAATTTTAAACAAAAAATTTAGTTTATAATTAATAAAAACGTGATAAGTGTGTGATATATCATTAATTTATATAATTTTTTAAAATATTTAATATTTAATAAAAATAAAAAATATTATATTTTTATTTTTATATATTTTATTTTATTTAGAAAATTAATGATACTTGACATATTTATCATATATTTATTAATTATTGGGTAGTAGGATTTAATTTAAATTTTGAAATTTTTAAAATTAATTTTTATTAATTAAAACATTAAAAATTAAATTTATATATAAATTGAGATACAAAAATTAATATTAAATTTTTTTAATCTAAAACCTTATATTAATTATCTTAATTTCCTTACTATTAAATTAACAGTAATAAATTATAATAAACTTAAATCTTATATTTTTAATATTTTGTTTTTATCTAAATAAAAATGATAATTAAAGTCAAATTAAATTAAATATTATATTATTCAACCATACCTATACGATATAATATGTTTATTATATTTAAAAATAAAATTTGAAAATATTTAAATATTTTAAATGATTTATAATTAAAGATTAAATTATCTATGAATATTTTCTTGATTTAAATTTAATTTTTGTATTTTAATAAACATTTATATAGTCTTATACTAACCTTCATATTTTATTAGTTTACTAAATAAATGCTAATAAGAGTTTATATTTAATTCAATTAAAAACATTGATGACCGGTTTACATATGGATATATAAATACACAGCAGGTAAAAATATAAATATTAAAGTTATTATTTATACAGAATTTAGATATAAATATTTTTAAATAATCAAATAAAAAATAATATTATAATATTTATGCAAACCTTACTCATAAGTTAGTATGGTAAAAGTAGATTGAACTAAATTAAATTTTGTAAAATTTAAATTTAATTTATAAGTTTATTAAAAAATTATATTAAAATTTTATATAATTTTTTGAATAAATTGATAAACTTAAATTTATATGTAAATGACTCAAATTTTTAAATAAAATAAATATATATTAAATTTATAATAATAATAAAAAATTATTTTTATTTACTTAAATAAGTTGACATGTTGAATTTTAAATTAAAATGTAATTTTTTAATGAAATAAATTTTAAAAAAATAACTTAACTTGCTTTATAAATCGACCTAATTACTTCACACATTTTCATCCTTTTCATTAGCATCCCCACCTCCAAGACACATTTCTCACCTCATTTTTGTCCTTTTCCAATTCCATCGGCTTCTCGTGACAGTTTTTATGGTATATCCGCTATGAAAGACGTGAAGGTGCATTCTTGAATTTACCCGATAAATAGGTTTAACATAAACATGAAAGTGCATTCTTGAAATATTTTAAAATTTATGTACAACTGCATAAATATTTTTAAATTTAAATAAAATCATAAATAAAAATAAATTAAAAATAATATCTTTTTGTTATGCATAATAAAAAAATTTCTTAACAAGTAAAAATTATTAAATTTGAAGATTAAAAATAAATTTTTAAAAATTATTAAAATTATGATACATAATATTTATAGATAAAGTATATCAAAAATTAAATCTAAAAATCAAATTTATATTTATATTTTATTGGTTTTATAAAAAAATTAAAATTTGATTTATCTAAGAAATGTATTTTAAAAAATTTATTATACATTAATATTTAAATCTTAAATTAAGTTAATATTTAAATAAATAAAAAATTAAACACTTATGGTTTCTTTGGTTAAAAAAAATAAGAAGGCACAGAATTTGTTTTCTGAAGTGAAATGAATTTTGGAAGAGATGAAATTAAATCATGTGAAATTCATAAAACATTTTTCCTCTCATTAGTTGAGAAAACGGGGAAGACGTTTTTTGCTTATTTTATTTATTTAAATTGTTAAAATTATATATATTTTTTTAAATAAATATTATATTAATAAAAATATAATAGATTTTTTAAATTAAATTTTAATTTTTAAATTTATATAAAATATTATTTTATTTTTTCTACTCTTTTTTTATTAATCCAAACAATATAATATTTTTATTTTTATTTATTGAAACAACTTATTTTTTTATCTTATTTTCACTTATTTTTTATCCTCTCATTTATTTCTTTCCTTAGTATTTTTCAATTCATCCAAATTATTATATAAAAAAAATGTACATCTTAATGTTATAAACGTTCTAAAATTATAATATAAACTGTTCTGAATGTTTATGCGAGAAATGTTTTGGACTCAATTTTTTATTATAAAACTAGATGAAAGAATTAAAAATAAAATAAAAATGATAACTAGTTTTGAAAATATTAATTAAAATAAAAATGTTATTATACACAAAATTTAAAATTGTCTAATTTTTATATTTAAAATAATAAAAATTGACAACATTTACACAAAATCCATTAAGTTCCTACCCAGGTGGAGATGATCCCACGTAAAAGTCAGTAAAATTCTTGTTTGGTACAACTGTAAAAACGATATATTAGTTCCAACTTAAGTCAGCCTGGTTTTCGTTTTGATTTTGATTTTCATCAAGTTGCGTAAAAAGTCCAACTTTATTTGATGATATAACGTAAATTGAAATTCAAACTCGCTTCAAACATTAAATAAATTAAATCAGCTTAAATTCAATTTGATTCATTTTACCAGCTGCAGGTAATATTATATTCTCTACATGTATTGCAAGCCAGGGGAACTTGTACACCATATTTCACCATCACCATTCAGCATTTTAATATATTCAATCAGGTCACATTCAAATAAATAAATAAACACATACACACACTTTATCAAAACAATTTCTTTGTTGTCAATGAAGATAAACCTTGGGCCGCATTCACCTCAATTTCCATTATCTATATGATGTAAATTCAACTCTGATATTTGCGTATCATTTTAGTTAAACTAATTATAGTTACACAGATATTATTTGAATTTCTGCACAGAAAACTTAAACGTGTGTCAGCTTTGAACAATAACCAATCCCGTTGCCCAAGCCTAACCAAAGAGTCAATTAAACCTAAATTGGTGGAAATTTCATTCCGGGTACTTAATCCGTATCGGATTCACAAATTACACCTACCACATTTTGACTTCACTTGGATATTTTAATATTATGTAATTCTCTTTCAATATTTTTAAAAATTCCTTTACGAAATTTTTAATAGTTCGTAATATATATATTTTTAAAATTTTTTATATATTTATTATTTATACTTTATTAATTAAAAAGTGATATAATTAATATACAATAAAAAATTTACTTTAAAAAAGATTGAAAATATTATACTAATTTTTTAAATACTAATATATTAATTAACGTCATTTCATGTTTGGATAATATGTACAATTTGATAAAAAAAAACCTTTATGAGAAAACTAAAAAATTATATTAAAATAATAAAATATAGATTTATCTAGGTTAGTCATATAATAAATAACCTATCCTAAATGCATCAATGACCGTACTGAAAAATAATTATTTATAAATAAAATCTTATTGTGACAGGATGAAGTTATGAGATTTGTTTGACAAGGCCACGAAATATTTGCGGTGTGTGTCCCTATAAATAGTTAGGCATTGGTTCCACTTATCTCCATCACAAGCTGAGACATGACTTCCACACATTCACGAGTGTTGCTCCTGCTTGGAGTGATGGTTCTCACCAGCACTCCAGTGTTAGCTAATTATTACAAGCCACCCATTTACGAGCCTCCACCAATTGAGAAACCACCCACCTATGAACCTCCACCAACCTATGAGCCTCCACCAACCGAGAAACCACCACCAATATACCACCCTCCTTATGAAAAGCCACCACCACTGTATCCACCACCTCATCACGCGAAACCACCACATGAGAAGCCGCCTCATCATGAGAAACCTCCACATGAGAAACCACCACCAGAATACCAACCTCCTCATGAGAAGCCACCACCAGAATACCAACCTCCTCATGAGAAGCCACCACCAGAATACCAACCTCCTCATGAAAAGCCACCACCTGAATACCAGCCTCCTCATGAAAAGCCACCACCAGAATACCAACCTCCTCATGAAAAGCCACCACCCGAATACCAACCTCCTCATGAGAAACCACCGCCAGTGTACCAACCTCCTCATGAGAAACCACCACCAGTGTACCAACCTCCTCATGAGAAACCACCACCAGTGTACCAACCCCCGTATGAGAAACCACCACCAGTGTATGAACCACCGTATGAGAAGCCACCGCCAGTGTATGAGCCACCACCAGTGTACCAGCCACCGTATGAGAAGCCGCCAGTTTACAAACCTCCACACGAGAAACCGCCAGTTTATGAACCACCTCCTTTGGTGAAGCCACCACCACTGGAGAAGCCACCCGGTTACAATCCCCCACCTTATGGCCACTATCCCCCATCCAATAAGAAGTAATATTCAGCGTTGAACGTCACATGTTTTGGTCTACTCGAAGTTAGTGTCACATAAACTTTTTAGTTTTCGCTTAGAAAGCGCTTTTAAGATGTGAAGTAGAGTGTGGAACTTCCGCACTAGTTCTTCAAAAATAAAGGCTCTAAGCCTCTCTGTGTAATAACTCCAATTTCCCTTTCACCAACGCTACCTATTGTAATAACAACTGTTACTACCTTTATCTATGGCCAAAATTAGTTTTTCTTTCTGCTTAAATCTTCCGCCTTTACTCATTAGAGAAGGACAAAAAAGAAAAGAAAAACACTGGTTTTGTCTTCACTTCTTGTATGAACATCGTAATTCCTGGTATATAAGTAAGGCCAATAACTAAGAACAATATTAAATCAACTCCTTGATGTCGCACTTCTTCACTAAATCCTCGTAATTAAGTAACGTTCGGATGTTGCAACTGTATGCAGAGAATATTTCGCCTAAACGCAAACTAGACTCCTCTGGTCATACTGTAGTTAGCATTTTTGGTAAAAATTTGAACGTTTGCTCAAATTAATTTCGTATAATTTGTATTTCTTCGGGTGCTTTTGAAATGCCGCGCGTACGATCATGATATGAAATAACATAAATTATTTACTTCATTTTAAATTATTACTCTATAATTTTGTAGTTGACAATTAATTTATATTATTTATTTTGACAATAGATCATATTAATCTATACAAGATTTGCATTAATCTTAATCATCCTCATCTTTGGTTAATGGGCAAATTATAGAGTAGGCTTGTTGCATGTTGACGGACAATACAAAGAGCACACCAGAACACTAGTAATTCAATTAATTATTTGTGTTATTAACTGCTATTTGATTATTATTAACTAAATATTTTGGATCAATTATCCTTTCATTCTTTTTGGTGTGTGATAAGTGTAACTAAAATTGTCGATGGAAACAAATATCAAAAGTTAATTAAGATCAGATCAAAGAGAAAGAGATAGAGATGGAAAAATAAAATGGAGTGTAAAGATAATAAAGAAAAAAAAAAGATGTACAAAAAAATTGAAACCCAAAACTGTGTTATTAATCAAGTATCCTAAAGTACTCAATAAAATTTAAAATTTATTATAGTATGTTTTTCCAGAGTATACTGTTTATGAGGGATTGTAAAAATAAAAGGATTGGGGCGTTATTGATTTTTCATATTTTTTTGTCTATTGCATACAAAATTTGTTCACCTAATTTAGTGAGTAACAAAAAATTGAAAAATTATTTTTGCATATCTAAAAATAGGTGAATAAGATAAAAAGAAGAGAAATATGATATAAAATGTACTGTAATAACTAGAAGAGGAGATATATATAAAAAAAATACACAAAGTTAATAGAATTAGGTTTCATTAGCTCTTTAAAAAAAAATTAAGATACAAATATTACTAAAATATAAAAAATAGAACTTTATACTGCCCTGTACAATAATTTTGTCCAATACTTTTGTCCTATACAATACTTTAATTATTTTAAGAATCAAACAAAGTAATTTTTACACTAGGTTGCTCCTTTTTTATTGAAATCAATATATAGACTTTTATCCTTAAAAAAAATTGCAAGCCTTATGATACGAACGTTTTCGCAGCATTTTACTCATCATTTATATTCTCTCATGATAATTTTTTGGGTTGTAACATTTTATTTTACACATACAAATTGGCCTTTGATTATGTTTAAAGTTGTATGGCCTATATTTTCAAAAAATTCAATTATTATATATTTTAATAATATTTTTATTTTAATATGTTTTATTATATCATATTTTATATTATATTTTTATTTTTCTTTTCTTATTTTTTTTTTCATTTTTCTCTTCTTTTTATCTATACAAAGTGTAACAAAAATTTCTCATGTTAAAATATGCAAATCTTTCTATACATGTCAATGAAAAATAGTCTTGTATCCTGTTTACACAAATTAGGTACTAAACTAATCATAATAGACAAATTATTACATGATATAAAGATTTATATAATTACTTAATACAGAGTGATAATACTTTAGTTGTTGGTTGATTTAGTGTTATTAAAATAAGGTCTACCCAAATATTTATCCCAGTACATCAACTGATATATTTTGTGAGAGTCATCCAAATCAATATTTGACATCGGGACAGTACTAACGTAGATATATGTGTACTCTTGACATGCCACGTAGGCAACAAATTAAGACTCATTTGCATGCATTGGTTGAGAAGTTCCATCCAAGAATATCCTGTTAATTAAGTGGCTGAATTTTCAAACATGACCTTGGAAGCATCTAGCTGGAAGAGGATTCGTGCAAATAAGAAAAGAATAAATGTTATTGTATATCTTAAATGAAGCGAAAATAAATAAAATGTGATATGATGTGAGAAAAATGTATAAAATAATAATAATAATAATAATAATAAATAATAAAAAATGAATAACTGTATTTATACAGCATGAACCCGTATCACACATTCACACTACTTGTGGATATTGGGATAGAATTCACCTCATTATATTTAACTGAACATGCTGATTTCTCTGACTGTCTGATGTTCTCACAAAGAAAATCGTTTTATGATATTAATTGGAATCAGCTACTTTCATTTCATGCACGTAATTTACCTGGCTGTGCATGCGATCATATATGGGATATTTCGAAAGCAAATGAACTAACCATTAATTAAGCTTTCGTCTAGCATGCAAAATGCAAATGTCAGAAGCGCATGGTTAGAATATCTTCAAATTTGGTTCCAAACTGTCCAATAGATACAGTAAATAAAATAAAATAAAACCTATTGGCGTCATGTGATAGTTTATACATATGGAAAAAGGTCTAAGCAATTAACATTAAATACTTGTCCTCTGCAGTAACATGTTAAGAAATATGCTTGTCACTAAGCAGCTCAAAAATGATTCCTTGTCGATTTAATTTAAAACTGAGACCAATTAATTATAATACAATTATATTTAAATTGTTAAAACGTTTATATGTATATATAAAGTAATTTAAATAACATACTTGTATTAAAATATACATTTTATTTTAAAATACTAAAATTGTTTTTCAATTCTACAACAAATAACCCATCGGTTCTATTTATTTATTTTTTTTGAACATTAGAAATTGTGGCATCTCCAACCCTATTTCTAGCTTGATGTAAGATAAAAACGAATATAAATGTAGGATTGAGAAACAAAAGCTAAAAATAAGTGTATATTTTCGTCCATTTCACAACTTCTTCATACCTACCACATTTATTAAACCCATATATCAACTAGTAAAGGAGAGACTGAACAAAAAGAAATGCGCGTTACGAAGATTAAAACAAGAAAGTAAAAATCAGTGACTCTTGACGGTGTCCCAAAACCATGTGCCTTCCTAGTTCCTGTAAACTGAAAAACAAACTACGTGCCATTTCCACCACCTTTCTACAACAGATTGGCCAAATCACACCTACTAACTGCCCAGGCTTCTTTCATATTCAAAATAGAAAAATGCTTTTAAAAATGTTTAGGTGTGGGTACACTTTTTTTTTTTTTAAATCAGAAACAGAAAAAAAATATTTTTTATTATTTTAAGATCTTTAAAGTAACAAAACTGAAATCATAACTATTTTAAACTAAAATAATAATTTTTAAAAAATGTAATAAAAATAAATTCCTTGTAATAAAATTTCCACAAAATAATCACTGTTTTATGTCTTAAAAATAGACAAACGCATATATCATTTGACTTTTCATGATTTGAATCATCAACAAATGTCCTGCTATAAGATCAAAATATAATAGATGAATTAAAAAATATTATTGTACTGTTAAAAGAAATATCTTTTTTCGATGGTAAGTTTTTGACGATTCTATAAATTTTTAAAAAATATATTAAATTAATAAAAATTTATATTGATTCACTAAAAAAAATAGATTTTTAACAAATATTTTTTATTATATAAATCGATACAAAATATATTAAATTGATATAAAATATATTAAATTCTAACATTTTATTGGTTAAACTGTCAATACATTAAAATATTTTTTTCAGATAATTTTTAATATAAATTTATAAAAAAATCTGATAAAAATTAAAACTATTACTTAAATAATTTTTTGTTGTTGTGATTATGATAATTATTCTGTCTAAATTATAAGTAAAATAATTTTTTATGAATTTAGATTTGTTAAAAAAAATTAATAAATATCAAAACTGTCACTATTTATTTTTTAAAATTATTATTAATTTTTTTTTACTGAAATGATATATAAGTGATATAAAAATTTAATAACTTATTTTTAAATTTTTTATGTTTGTTTAATTCTTTAATTTTTAAATTTTATTTTGATATTTTATCTTCATTTTAATTTAATTAGATATGTCAACTAATATGATGACTAGTGCGTCGTGCGTCCAGGATCTTGTTGGATTTTTGGTTAATTAAAAAAAAATGTGTAACCATTTTTATTGTTAATTTTTTTATTAAAAACATTATAAGAAATGTTTTTCCCTCATAAGATGCATGGATGTTCCAACAAATTCAACAGAAATAAGATAAATTATTTTTTTATTAAACTGTATAACAATGTGGTATTTAGTTTGTTATTATATATATATATATATTGTTTCAAACAAAATCGAGAAGTATATATGATAAAAAAAAAGAATAACATGTAAACGGAAGACATTAAAATAAAAAAAATATATATTTAAAGAGATACCTTATTATTCTAAATTAGAAAAAGTAAACCTAAAATTTATAATAAAATGAATCAATGTTAAGATAAAAAAAATCATTTAAAAACTTTGTGAAATTGAATTCTTATTAATAAGTTAGTGACTTATTAAGGCCATAATACAAAGAGAATAATAATCCAATAATACCGCCTAAACATCAAAATCAAAAACAAATTATAACATAGATCAACCTTTAACCAAATTCCAAATGATAATAAACCATAAAAATACAATACAATATATCTTTACACAAACTGGAAAACAAAAATCAAATAAAGGAATTCCTAAAATAAAGAACCATAAGAAACATAATGAAAATAATAATAATAATAATCTGGTGTTGAAAGAAGAAAGGAGCTTGCAACCAAAAATATAAAACAAATAATAATAGTAATGTAATACTAAAAAATAATAAATTAAAAAATAAATAAAATGTAATTAGTTATATGAAGTTGCAAGTACTAATCAAAATTACAAGGCGAGAAGAATGTTTTGGATTATAATAAAATGAAAATATATTAAAAAATAAATTTATTGGTCTACTTATTGGGAGGCTAAAGTTTTAATTTTGGAAGAAGACATGTCATCTATATAATTTTATTAAATCTGATAAATAAATAAATAGATGTAAATATTAATCATTCTCATAATTTAAATGTTAATATTAATATTTATTTTTCATATGTTAATATTAGTAATACCATCTGATATAAAGGTTTTATTCTTGTATGATATAAATATCTACCTATTTAACTGACATAATAATATATTTTCAAGAAGAGATTTAAAATTGTTGCATAGTAATTATACACATGTTATATTAAGGAATTTTATGGTATTTATCATTTTTATAAAATTGTCATATTATTTATAATAATATTTAAAATATATATATATATATGTTCATTATATATTATAAAATAAAATAATTTAAAATTTTCAGAATGGAAATATGATAATAAGAAAATAAAATATTTTTTTAAAATTATCATTAACAAATAAAAAATACGATTAATAAATCAATCATTAAAATTCAGAAACAATATATATTTAGTTTCATAAATTAAACATTGGTTCCAGTAAAGGCACGTAAGTTTATATTGATATTATTGTTTTATTCATTACAAAACAGTACCTGAAAAGCATAAAGACCATTTTTTTAATATGAAATAAGAATTTGACAAAGCAACACTTAGAAATTATTCACATAACACTCCTAGTACCATATCGTATAGCACTTTTAACCTAATTTGATCAAGAATTGTAATCTAGCTTAAAAGTTGTCAGCTGAACAATAATATAAAATATATATAATAATATGACATATATTTTACCATATGCATAGGCAAATTTTATATTATAAAATGTTATAAAATAGTCAAATTAACATGGTTGAACAATATTTTTACTATAAATTTAACATTACATTATTGAAAATTCTTCAAAGCATATTGAAAATATAAGATTATATGATGTTCCACATTTGAGAGATGCCATTGTAGTGAAGCACAAAAAAATTATAGTATGCATATTTTTAAAATTTACATGATTTTTTTTTAATTATAAATATCCATAAATTATGTTGATTTAAATCATCATTATTTAAGAGCTAACGATAATTTACAAGTACCTACATTAAGAATTTTTAAATAATTTATATTAAATTAAAATAAATTTTAAAAATGTTAATAATATTATAAATAAATTTAACCTTTTATTTTTTATTATTTTGTTATCATTCTTTACTATTTGGAAAAAGTTTAAAGACCGAAACCGAACTGGTAAAAAAACAAATCTCTTATTTAGTTCTGTTTTCCATAATTTTTATAGTTAAATTAGGTATGGTAATAAGACAAGTTTCATATTTAAATCATCCTATACTTATCTCTATCCTTGCTGTATTTACAATATAAAACCTTATTTTCATCGATGATTGAGATCAAAGAAATTCATCTTATATCTGTTTCTAATTTTTTTATATTTTAATTTAATTTAATTTTATTTTATAATTTTTTAAATAATTATATATTTTTAAAATTTATATAATTTATTATTTTTATAATTTTATATAATATTTTAAAATAATAAAAATATTTTAATAATTTTTAAAATGAAATAAATTCCAAAAAAAAAATAGTACCAATATTCTCATATTTATTCCATCTTTATTTTCAAAAATTAAATTTTATTCAAACCGATCAACTCAGATTTTTTCACTCAAAATGGGACGGGATGGGTAGCGGGGGAATTGAGCGTAACGGGTAGAGGTTTTTCGGACACGTCTAGGCTTAATCTACGCTTTGGAACCTTCAAGTTTAGACCTTTGGGTTTTTTTATTTGTATCTGATTTTTTTCTTTTTGGGCTATCTGACTCTTTTATTCTTTTTTTTTTGGGTCAACATTTATATCGGATTCTTTAATTGTCTGATTAGCTGTAGCCAGATTCCCAAGCTCTCGCATGCTTTCTGGGCTTTCGACCTCTTCGGCCTTCTGTGCCGCATGCTTTTTGGGCTTCGGGCCCTCGTTTCTTGGTTTCAATACACCATTAACAAGAAAAAGCACCTGCGCCTGGCAAAGGTTTGTTACGTGCATATCTGATAACTCGCCTGGATGTGCTCTTCACTGGTGGTGTTTGAGAATCAATGCAAATGGTTTCAAACGGTTAATTAGATTCAAAAAATTTAAAATTAAACAAACTGTTAACCTAAAGAATGAAAATCAATAAAATTTCATTTTAGTATAGATTAGTTTCTTTTTTGTTTCAAATGTTCACAAACGAACCAATCCACCTAATGTAATGTGAGTGAATTTTTTATAAATTAAATTTTAAAATAAATTTAAATAAAAACAAATTATTAAATGAACATTATTTTGTAAGAAATATTAAGTGTTAATTGTTATTAATGTAAAAATTAAAACGATATATTATTTAAATTTTATGTATGGAGATTCAAGAAATCGTCTATATTTAAAGAATATGTTTAAACAATAAATAATTATTAGGTTTTAATAGATTTATATGAAATATAAATATTTACTTATATTATTTTTATTTATTATTTTTAGAATATTTCAAATTTACTACCAAAAGAGTTAAGATGGTAAATCCAAATCAAATGCAATTAGTTGTATTCTTATAGATGTATTTATAAAACTTTACATTATTATTTAAAAAATGATATTATTAACTTAAAATTTTTTTATCTTTATTTTAATAGTATCTTCGTCAAATAATGTAGATTGTGATTATTATGTTATGAGATTTATGAAAAAAATTATTTTAAAAAATCAAAATGTGATCTTAAAGATATGTAATTTTAAATTGATTTTATATTTATTATGATTCCTAATTTATTTAAAACTTTATTATTGTTTCATATTAACATGATTTTATTTGTGTATATTGCAATAATTTTCTAACTATAAATGTATCACATATTCTCATTTTCAATTAGATGAAGTCAAAGAAGAATGATATTTTTATATAACTACAAATTTTATTTGAATTGTTTATATTTAGCAAGTTTATATGTCATATTGTTATATCTGACTTGACATATTTTGAATATATTCAAAAATATGAAGCCATATTAGTTTAATTTTTTTTTGAATGTTATTAGTTTTTTTTTTAACTAAACATCTTTATTTAAATATTAAAAAATTTTGCATTGCTAGATATTAAATTATTTTTTAAAATTATTTTAATAATTTTAATAATCATTATCTACTATAATGTTAATAAATAGGAAAAAGATGTTAAAATAAAATAATTAAAAATAAATAAATTATATTACAATACTTATTTAATGAAGTGCTTTAAAAAATAATATTTTACATCATTTATATATTGAAGTGTTTTATAATGTATTACTTTTTTTACAACCTTTTACAACACTTATAATGAAATACTTTTAAATATAATATTTTACAGCGTTTACATATTGAAATATTTTATAATGTATTATTTTTTCTATAACTATTTACTGTATTTGTATAATGAAGTACTTTAAAAAATAATATTTACAGCATTTACATATTTAAAAATTTTATAATGTATTATTTTTTCTATAACTTTTTACAGTAATTATATAACAAAGTGTTTTAAAAAAATAATATTTTACAACATTTATATATTTAAAGAGATACCTTATTTTTTTAAATTAAAAAAAGTAAACCTAAAAATTATAATAAAATGAATCAATATTAAGATAAAAAATCATTTAAAAATTTGTGAAATTGAATTTTTATAATAAATTAGTGACTTATGAAGGTCATAATACAAAGAGAATAATAATCCAATAATACCACCTAAACATCAAAATCAAAAACAAATTATAACATAAATCAACCTTTAACCAAATTCCAAAAGATAATAAACCATAAAAATAAAATACAATACATCTTTACACAAACTGGAAAACAAAAATCAAATAAAGCAAGTCCTAAAATAAAGAACCATAAAAAACATAATGAAAATAATAATAATAATAATTTAATGTTGAAAGAAGAAAGGAGTTTGCAACCAAAAATATATACCCAAATTCCAAAAACAACAAAATAAAACAAATAATATAATAATGTAATACTAAAATAAAAAAAAAAAAATAAATAAAATGTAATTGATTATATGAAGTTGCAAGTACTAATCAAAATTACAAGCAAGGCGAGAAGAATGTTTTGGATTATAATAAAATAAAAATATAATAAAAAATAAATTTATTGGTCCAATTATTGGGAGGCTAAATTTTTTTTTTCGGGGTAACATGTCATCTATATAATTTTATTAAATCTGATAAATAAATAAATATATGTAAATATTAATCATTATCATAATTCAAATGTTACTATTAATATTTATTTTTGTTATGTTAATATTACTAATATCATATGATACAAAGGCTTTATTCTTGTATGATATAAATATCTACCTATTTAATTGATATAATAATATATTTTTAAGAAGATATTTAAAATTATTGCATAGTAATTATACACATGTTATTTTAAGGAATTTTTTCATAGTATTTGTCATTTTTATAAAATTGTCATATTATTTATAATAATATTTTAAAAATATATATGTTCATTGTATATTATAAAATAAAATAATTTAAAATTTTCAGAATGGAAGTATGATAATAAGAGAATAAAATATTTTTTAAATTATAAATAACAAAAAAAGAATACAATTAATGAATCAATCTCTAAAATTCAGAAACAACATAAATTTAGTTTCATAAATTAAACATTGGTTCCAGTAAAGGCACGTAAGTTTATATTGATATCATTGTTTTGTTCATTATAAAACAGTACCTGAAAAGCATAGACAACTTTTTTAATATGAAATGTGAATTTGACAAAACAACACTGAGAAATTATTCACATAACACTCATAGTACCATATAATATAGCACTTTTAACCTAATTTGATCAAGAATTGTAATCTAGCTTAAAAGTTGTCAACTGAACAATAATATAAAATATATATAATAATATGACATACATTTTATGATAGGCAAAGTTTTACATTATAAAATGTGGAATTGGGGAGTGGAGTGGAGTGGTTTTGGTATGAGTTGTGGGTTGGGGAGACCCTAGCCCCGAACTATGTGGAATTTCTGGTATAACCCGGGAGTGGCCTCCCCTTCTCCGAAGGCCCAGGGGACACAACAGTTGAAGACTCCCTGAGAGATCAGGAAGACATGCAGTTGGAAGAGGAAATCTCACGTGGTCAAATGATGATACGCGATGCCCTTGGTTGTCCTCAGGATCCCGTTGTCGCCGTACCCTCAAATTTTTGGACATTGGGCAGAAGGTAGGTGCAGTGCTCTCCGGGTCAACAAGGTGGTCCAACGATCATCCTCTCCTACAATATCAGGGGATGAGGGGCCGCGAAATGGAAGAAACTTCGGAACTGGTCTCAGCTGGGCCGCCTGTCGAGGGATGATAGCTGTTATAAAACTTAAATTAGGAAGTTTATTTTGTTTGGTATTCCTAGAATGGTATTAAAGGTTTTAGGCATGAGTGGGAGACAAACCTTTTAAATAGGCACTATGATTTATTTTTGGCATTTGAAGAGGCAAATTCCGTGCCTATAAATTCTTGTAACAACTCTTTTGAAATACGACAGAGAGAAAGAAGGAAATATAGAGAGATTAGAAAGAGAACAAAGTGTTGCCAACATCTCTTTCTGCCAATTTGTTACCAACAAATTGGTATCAGAGCGAGTGTGTGTGAGGTGAGCGTGAGAGAACCTACCATCCTCAAAGAAAGACACCGCGGTGTGCGCTGGCCGAGAGAGAGAGGAGCGACCGAGAGCTTTGTGAGGTGTGTGAGTTGAGTGTAAACACTTGAGAGAAATGGCAGGTTTAACAAATGGCCTTCCACTACCCAAGTTGACGAAAGGCGCCAACTATGACAACTGGAAGGTACAAATGAAAGCCCTTCTCGGCTCCCAAGATAACTGGGATGTGGTCAAGACCGGGTATGAGGAACCGGCGAACACAAATGGGTATTCAAATGCCCAGATGAACGCGTTGAAGGCTGTTAGAGCTAAAGACAAGGCAGCTCTGTATCTGCTATACCGAGCCGTCGACGAATCCAACTTTGAGAAGATAGCCAACGCAAAATCTTCCAAAGTAGCATGGGATACACTCAAAAAGGCAAATAAAGGAGACAAAAGGGTGAAGCAAGTCCGACTTCAAACCCTTAGGGGCGAGCTGGAAAACATGAGGATGAAAGAGTCTGAAAGTGTATCCGAGTTTATTACTCGGGTGGAGATCGTGGTGAACAAGCTGAATCGGAATGGTGAGAGTATTTCATCAAACCGAGTCGTTGAAAAGATTTTGAGGTCATTGACGGATGATTTCGAGAATATTGTGTGCGCAATAGAAGAGTCCAAGGACCTATCAACACTCACTCTTGAAGAGCTTGCCGGGTCCCTGGAAGCGCATGAGCAGAGAAGGAAAAACAAGAAAGGGGAGTCCCTTGAACAGGCTCTCCAGGCGAAGGCGACAATTGAAGGGGAGAAGGTGCTCTATGCTCAGAGTACCAGAGGCCGAGGAAGAGGCAGAGGTCAAGGTGGTAGAGGAAGAGGAGGAAGAGGAGGACGAAGAAATGAGCAAGTCGGCCAACAGAACTGGCGTGGCCGAGGTCAGGCTCGGGGTGGCCGAACAAACACAAACAATATTGAATGCTATAACTGTGGGAAGTATGGGCATGTTGCCAAGGATTGTTACTCGGTAAAATGCTACAACTGTGGAAGGCTGGGTCATATTTCCAAAGATTGTAGGTCCGAGAAGAAAAGGGAGGAACCAACAAACTTCCTTGCCGAGGAAGAAGATGAAGGATTGCTGTTGGTGACAAACATTCCAGAAACTGAGGTCAAACCGAGCTGTTCAAATAACTCGGTTTGGTACTTGGACACCGGTGCAAGCAACCACATGTGTGGTGACGAGCGCTTATTCAAAATACTTTCAAAGGCGGAGTCCGGATCCGTTTCTTTCGGAGATGCTTCGAAAGTAGCTGTCAAAGGCCGAGGAACGATCTGGTATCAACAGAGAAATGGGCGAATCGGAGAGATCAGAGATATTTACTACGTACCTGATCTCAAAAGCAACATACTGAGCATGGGACAGTTAATGGAGAAGGGGTACTCGGTTCTGATGAAGGACCGAGAACTACAACTGAAGGATAAACTCGGGAGGCTCGTTGCTCGGGTAGAAATGAAGAAAAATCGCATGTACAAACTTGAGCTGAAAATAGTTCAAGATAAATGCATGCAACTTGATACGGAGGACGAGGCCATGAAGTGGCATTTCCGGTTCGGTCATCTTCATTTCGGCGGGTTGACCGAGCTGGTGAAAAAGAAGATGGTGTTCGGGCTGCCTAAAATGGAATTCGAAAAAAGGTTCTGTGAAGAATGTGTGATCGGAAAGCAAGCAAGGACTTCTTTCCCAAGGAGTTCTGAGTGCCGAACAAAGGAGCAACTCGGACTAATCCATACCGATGTGTGTGGACCGATAACACCAGAATCATTCAGTGGTAAGAGATACTTCGTCTCTTTCATTGATGATTTCTCGAGAAAAGCGTGGGTTTATTTTCTGAAGGAGAAGTCAGAAGTGTTTGAAACTTTCAAGAAATTCAAAGTGAAGGTGGAAAAAGAAACGAGCAAAGTCATCAAAGCAGTCCGATCTGACAGAGGAGGCGAGTTCACTTCGGCCGAGTTCAACAAATACTGCGAGGAACATGGGATCAAGCGTTTCTTGACTGCTCCATATTCTCCTCAGCAAAATGGTGTAGCGGAACGAAAGAACCGAACCATTCTCGATACGGTTCGATCTATGTTGAAAGGGAAGAATATGCCGAAGAAGTTTTGGGCCGAGGCGGTGCAATGTGCAGTCTATGTGCAAAATAGATGTCCACATGCGAAGCTAGGCGAGAGGACGCCTCAGGAGATCTGGAGTGGTATGAAGCCGAGTGTCTCTCATCTAAAGGTGTTCGGTAGCGTGGCCTATGGGCAAGTACCAAGTCAACACAGGACAAAATTAGAAGATCGGAGCAAGAAGTACATATTTATCGGGTATGATGAAAAATCTAAAGCATATAAATTGTTTGATCCTGTTAACAAGAAAGTGGTGGTGAGCCGAGATGTTCACGTAGAGGAATCAAAGCAATGGTGCTGGAGTAACCCGACTGAAGAAGGAACTAGCTCGGAAATTATTGTGCCTTCAACAGCAACAACCACCGAGTTCTCAGATGAAGAAACCGAGCCACAACAGCCCAGGATGAGAAGTCTGCAGGAAATATACGACACTACAAATGAAGTTCATGTTGTATGTCTTTTGGCCGACTCTGAAGACTTGAGTTTTGAGAAAGCTATCCAAGATGAGAAGTGGAGAACAGCCATGGATGAGGAGATTGGGGCGATTGAACGCAACAAAACTTGGGAGCTGACCGACCTTCCTGAAGGGGCTCGACCCATCGGAGTAAAATGGGTATACAAAAAGAAGATGAATGTTGAGGGAGAGGTTGAGCGTTATAAAGCTCGACTTGTGGTGAAGGGCTATAGACAAAAGGAAGGAATCGACTATGATGAAGTATTTGCTCCAGTCACGAGAATGGAGTCAATCCGACTTCTGATCTCATTAGCTGCTCAGAACCAATGGCCGATTCTACAGATGGATGTGAAGTCGGCCTTTCTAAATGGAGTGCTGAAGGAGGAGGTGTACGTCGAGCAACCACTCGGGTACATGAAGAGAGGGGATGAGAAGAAGGTGCTGAGATTGAGAAAAGCCCTTTACGGGCTGAAGCAGGCTCCTCGTGCCTGGAATGAGAAAATTGACGGGTATTTCAAGAAAAATGGGTACGAGCAATGTCCATACGAGCATGCCTTGTACACAAAGAAATCAGAAAAGGATATGATGGTAGTCGCTCTCTATGTCGACGATCTCATATTCACCGGAAGCAACGCGAAGCTGGTTAAGGAGTTCAAGGAGATAATGAAGAAAGAGTTCGAGATGACAGACTTAGGCCTGATGAAATATTTTCTTGGCCTAGAAGTGAAGCAGTCGGAAGAAGGGATTTTTATATCCCAAGAGAGGTACGCGCTTGAAATTTTAAAGAAATTTAAAATGGAGGATTGCAACCCGGCTTCTACCCCAATGGAACTAGGCACTAAACTCTCAAAGTTTGATGGAGGAGAACGAGCTGATTCTGGGAGATATCGAAGCTTAATCGGAAGTTTGAGGTACCTTACAAACACGAGACCCGACTTAATGCTAAGTGTTGGGATAACGAGCAGATTCATGGAGAATCCAAGCTACACACATTGGAAGGCCTTGAAGAGAATTCTGAGATATGTTCGAGGAACCTTATCACTTGGTCTTTTCTATTCAAAATCGGATGACTACCGACTAGTAGGTTACTCGGATAGTGATTGGTGCGGTGATGTTGATGACCGGAAAAGTACTTCGGGTTATGTATTCCTACTCGGGAAAACGGCTTTCACTTGGCTGTCAAAGAAGCAGCCCATTGTAACACTGTCGACCTGTGAGGCCGAGTATGTGGCGGCCTCTTGGAGCGTTTGTCATGCAGTCTGGCTTTCGAATCTACTAAGGCATCTGGGAGTGATCCGAGGTGAAGGGACTGTGATCCGAGTTGATAACAAGTCGGCGATCGAGTTGGCAAAGAACCCAGTTAATCATGGAAGAAGCAAGCACATCGACGTTCGATTTCATTTCATCCGAGAACAAGTTAGAAAAGGAAAGGTCGAGCTGGAGCATGTTGAAAGCCGAGCTCAAGCCGCGGACATGTTCACCAAGCCATTGCCGACCACATTGCTGGAGAGTTGTAAAAGGTTGATTGGAATGAGAGATGGGAAGAGTATTTAAGTTTAAGGGGGAGATTTGTTATAAAACTTAAATTAGGAAGTTTATTTTGTTTGGTATTCCTAGAATGGTATTAAAGGTTTTAGGCATGAGTGGGAGACAAACCTTTTAAATAGGCACTATGATTTATTTTTGGCATTTGAAGAGGCAAATTCCGTGCCTATAAATTCTTGTAACAACTCTTTTGAAATACGACAGAGAGAAAGAAGGAAATATAGAGAGATTAGAAAGAGAACAAAGTGTTGCCAACATCTCTTTCTGCCAATTTGTTACCAACAATAGCTACCATATAGCTTTGACTCCAACCGAGGGGAGGTCGGGTGGTCTCTTATCATTCACCTCAAAGCTTCAAAGTACAAGACAACAAACACTTTAGTTGTGGTAAGCTTACCCTCAGTGTATGAGATAAGATGAAATCAACATAATAAAGAAATAACAAAACGAAATAGTCACGTCACTACATGAACTATGTCATGACGTATGTGCCTTGGTTTGTTGCATTGTTGTTAGTCTAGGACAGCATAGGTGACTGTTTCTCATATGTATTGTGAGTGAAATTAATACCCACTGTGATATAGGATTTAGGATATCCACCATTTCTAGCTTGGTGAAGAGATCAGCGAGTTGATCGAATGGGGGAATTAGCAGCAACTTCATCAGTCATTTTTTTTAACTTTTTTCGAACAACGTGGCAAACTATATCCTGTGAATCAAAAAGAAGAAAAGTGAATCATTGTGATTCACAAGTACCATTCGCAAGTGATCATTACTCTGATTCGAAAGATAATTAAAATACGATTAGTTGCTTCTCGAATCTCCATGATACTAAGGATTTTTCGAGGAAAAAACAATACTTCGAAACGTAACGAGTGTCTGGACAAGTATAACAACGAGTGTCTGGACAAGTATAACAACGAGTGTCTAGACAGGTAGTTTGAATTTGTGAGGAAGAAAATAATATCCCTCAAGCTAGTGCTCCCTTTTAAGTATCTCAACACACGAACGACTGCTTGGTAGTGATTTTCTATTGGTTGATCAATAAATTGTCTCAATTATTATGTGGCATACATTATATAGTCAAATACAACAACTTTTCTACTAGTATCTGTAGTTGCCAACGTCAATGACTTTTGGGTATTACTTTGATGAACGTGCACCTATGGGTTGTAAGGTGTTGAGATAAGTTTGCAATTCAAATATCTTGTTTCACCGAGAATGTCCTGGCAATACTTAGATTGATATAAATGAATCTCAGCTGATGATCTAACAAGTTTAAAATCGAAAAAATATTTTAACATCCTAAGAATTGCTGTTGAATATTTCATTCAATTTCTTCTTAATAACCTTAAATTCCTTAAGTGAAATACCTTCCATTATAATGTCATCGACGTAGACTAGAATTATGGTCAAGACCTTGGATGATTTCTTGATGAACAATGAGTGATTAGAGGAGCTTGAGGCATATTCCTCTTTAACAAGGAAGCAATTAGTCTTTATACCAACAACGAATTTTTTATTTGAGTTCATACATAGATCGTAGTAGTTTGCAAGCATGATGGGGCTAGGCAGAGGTCATTCCAAGATGAACCTTCATGTATACTTCTTCCTCTAAGGAACCATGCAGAAAAATGTTGTTCATGTCTAATTGGTGCAAATGCATGTGTTGTGAGGCTGTGATAAATCACCATTCTGTTGTAAATCACCATTCTGTTGATTTATCTGCAGAAAATTAATTATAATTACGATATAATTGATAATTATTTAATTGTGATTCTACCTAATTTTTCTTTTTTTATGGATGGTCACTTAAAGAAAGATTCTAAAATAGACAAATTTGGGCCAAAAAAAGGGTAAAATGAGTATAAAAAAAATAAGACATCTAGTGCGACAATGTCACTTAGTCCTAAGGAACATAAAAGACCAGATACCGAGTGCGACAATGTCACGTCAGCCTAAATAATATAGGACGCATCTCAATCAAGCCAACGATGTTGCAAGATGACTTGAATGGTAGCGATAACTTGAAGGCACATTATTTCATTCTCATCTCTCTTTCGGTATCCTCTTGTAGGATCTTGAAGGTAGAAGTTTTTATAATGCAAGTTGCAACATCTTGTTGTTAGCTTTGCTGATACTACAGTTTTATCATTCTTTTTCTATAGTTAGAATTATGGATTGTTATGCTAAATTAGTATTATTTTGTTTGTCATTCTCTATGTGTAACTAATCCCTAAACCATTAGGCTTTGGTAAAATTTGTAATGTAACTAATTAAACTTTTTTTTTTCTTTTTATGAACGATTCTATGTTTCTATTCAATTATGTTTTTCTTATTATTCTTAATTAATTAATAAGAATTATTTACTCTTATTAATTTCTAAGTTAATTGGAGGATAGACGATCGTACCATCACCTTATTAACGAAACTATAAGGTAAACTAAATCTAAGATTTTGAAATATCAATCGAAATCATTGATTTCTAATTGGTTATTAGTTTAAAAAGTTCGAATGTTCTTTATGATTTTCTTACTTACAAACCTTGCATGATCATTGAGAGTACTAACTCAAGGGAAAGAATATTACTATTGCATGAAGGTTAGCAATTGACTTTAAACCATTCATAAGGAAGTTGGATGAAATTGAGTAAAGTTATAAGGAAAACCAAAGTCTCATATCTTTCTATAATTGCATTCGTATCTATGTTCTTTTGCCCTTAAATTTCCTATTCTTATTTTGTTTCCTTTTTATGTTTACTTTAAAATATTTCTAAATAAACTCTTTTCTGGTGAGCTCAAAAATTAGGATTTTATTATTCTTTAGAATTGTTGAAATAGTTTCTGTGAAAACGATATTGAGGGTTTTAAATATTCTTTTCTACACTGACGGGTGCACTTTCCCGTACGTAAAACTTTGTATGCATAGTAAACACACAATAGCTGCTAAGACAAGAACCATTCATATAGTTGTTATTTTTTCCATAAGGGAATAACTTTCAAAATAATCAAGTCCCTCTATTTGATTATATTCCTTTGCCACTAGCCAAACTTTGTATCGTTTGATAGCTCTATCTGCTTGTCACTTAATTTTGAAAACCCATTTGGTGTTTATGGGATTGATTCCAATAGGTAAGTTAACAATTCTCCATGTTTGATTTCGTTCTAAAGCCTTGATTTCAACAACCATTGCATTTCACCAACACTCAGCTCGCAAGCTAAACATTTTGTCAGGGTTAATAACCTGCACTGAACACTTTGTAACTCTAAGAGAGATGATTATAACTAAGGTGTGAGCAAATAGGATACCGAGTCGTTGAATTACATTGGTAATCTTTTAAATATGATGGTGGTCTCTTATCTTTGGCCGGTTCGAGTAGTGGAAGGTTCTTGATATGTAGACTCCTCTTCGATACTTTGTGGATTGATATCATCTATTTCTTCTGAACTTAGAAAATTCAAATCAAGTGAGAGTTGCATATGGTCAGTATTATCATGGAGATTCTCCTTTTGTGTTTTCTTTAGAGGAAAAATCCTCTCATAGAATACTATATCCCTTGAAAGTAGGATGCCTCTCCTTTTAACATCAAGTAACACATAACAATTTACTCCGCTCCTATATCTCAAGAAAACATATCATCGCGCTCGAGGGTCAAGTTTATCTTGTTGATGAGGGAGTGTCGAAGCATAGCATAACGATCCAAAAACTTTTAATATCATTTAAATTTGCTGTTTCTCCATATAATCTCTCATGAGGACTCATTCCTTTGCGAACATGAGATGGATTTCTATTATTGAGAAAACATGATATGGATTTCTATTTTTGTATGAATTATTTGTCATCACATTGAAAAGTTATTTTGCTCCATTCAACTTTGTATACTTTTCGCTCTATTTCTTACCTGAAAACTTATAGATACAATTAATGTTCTACTTTTTACAAAACTTATTAACTAAATTTAGAATACTTTTTCAGTTTTATATTGAAGACTACTTTAAAAAATTTATATTCATTAAAATTTTAATAATTTTATTAAAAAAATTTAATATATCATAAATACGCACATGCGTGCACAAACTGTTGCAAGCATAGACAAAAAAATATGAGCTTTTTAATTGATCATTATTACTATTATGAAACAAATAAGTTAGAAAAATATTATTAACAAATTAAAATACATATTAACAAATTATCTACCTACATATGATTATAATTAAAAAATTAATATACTAAATTAATAAATTTTTTATTATAATGCAAAAATCATTTTCATCTTTTATTACAATTTTAAATTTGACCTTTTCTTTTGAAAGTTTTTTTATATCCCTAAATTGAACAAGATTCATGATGTAAGTATGCCAATCCCCCGTCTTTTTTTCTTTGAGCTGATTAATAGATCAACCGAAGTAGCGAACAAACTAAGAGCGTACATAATTGCACTCATACTCATCATTTGGGAAGAATATAAATTTTGACAAAATGTATAAAAATAAAGAAGTTAGCAAATTTTTTTTAAAAAATGCATCTTAATTCATTATTTATTTATTTTCAACATATCAATGTATCATATAATGGATGGATCGTTGTTCGTATAAGAGTTGATAATTGTAAAGTTACAATGTTTCAATCAAGGGTTTGTAGTGTCCAGAAAATGAAGTTGGCAGCAATCAGGAATATTATACCTGCAACAGGCAGAAACTCCTCCATGTACACCCTCCATGAGTGACATTAAAATAATGACAAAGAAGCAACCACCACACCAATTTCATTATCTTTAATAAAAATTTTGTTATAGTTCAACTTTGGTTGCAAAAAAAAATATTTAGATTTATGTTGTGTTGCTTTTTTTAGAGGACCTATACACATTTATAACGTGGGGAGGAGGAAGGATTCAGAAAATGATGATTTGGACTCAATTAAATAATGACTTAAATCTAATTTAATGCCAAATTTTTTAAAAAAATTCTTTTTTGAATGAATTATTTGTAATCATATTGAGAAGTTATTTTTTCCGTTCAATTTTATTTCATTTTTTCATTTTTTATATAAAAACTTATAAATATAATTAATATTTTAATTTTCATGAAAATTAACTTATTTTGAAAGGATGCTTTAGATTACATAGAAGATTTATTTAATAGATTTATAAGAATTTAAAAATATAATAACTATTATTCATAGCATTAATATTATCAAAAATACGGAAAATGTTCTATTGGCAGACTTTAATAACAAACTTTTTTAATAAATAATTTTCAAAAATACTATAAAAGATACAAATAAAATATCTGTCGAAATATCATTTAATTAAAAGAATAACATATTAAGTTTATATATTCTTTAATTGCAATATATAATTAATTTTTATTTTATTTTATCTTCAAATGTTTGTTGTTATAGGAAACTTATTTTTCAAAATTCAATTAGATTGATTGTGTAATTCAATTTTTTTTATTAAACGTATTAGACCAATCCAAACTCAACATTTATAATTAAACGTATAAAACCTAGGTACTTCCGCTCATACTTATCACTTTGGTAGAAACATATATTTTTAACAAACATGTGCATAAATGAAAACTAACAACATTTAAAAAGGATGAGTCTTGATTTCACATTTATTGTTGTCTGATCAGTTTATCACATAATTGATGGACATTTCATTATGTTGATACTTATAAAGTTTTAAATTTTAAATTAAGGCCTTGCAATGTCATCAAAGCGACAGCTGCCAGAAATCAAGATTATACCCACTAAAGGTGAAAAGTGAACCGCTTCGATCGGATTTGGTTAGCTATATTCAATTTTATTGTAACATGTAATTTTAAATTAAATTTCCGTTTTCGTTCATTAAAATAATTGATTTAAACGGGTTGTCGGTTTACAAATTATCGTATTTAGTCGTATTTAGTCGGTGAATATAATCAGATTTTTAAATTATCAAATACAGGATTGAACAAATATTTTTTAATTAATTTTTGGAATTAATTTTTTTATCTATTATAATAAAATTTAAAAATTTGATTTTGTTATGTATATTTTTTATTAATTAAAATAAAGTACAAAATTATCCATAAAAATTATATTAAATAAAAATTAAACAATAGTTAATAATTTAAAAAATTAAATATAATATATATTAAAAATTAAATTAATAATTATGAAAGAAACAAATTTCTGCTCAAAATTAAAGCATAATTACAATACAAATCTAATAACTTCAATAATTCATCATATTGATCAAGTAAAATTAAATTACTTCTTCACTTTTGTCATTCCTAATAATCATCAGCAAAATTAAATTAAAATTCACAAGCATAGTCCTAATAAATTATAATACATACAATAATAGTTCTAATACATTACAAAATATACAAACATTATTATGCTAATTAATTATAAAATATTTACATATGAATCTTTCGAGATTTTTAACAAAAATAAAATAAAACACCAAACAGCTTTCAAGTGTCAAAATTATAGAGACAGTCAGTGAGTGAGCATCAATGTCAATAGTCAATATTGTATTTAGATTCCAGCACACAACATATTAATACTTGCGCAATACAAATAGATTGAGATAAATAAAATATTGAAGGAGAAAAAATAATTGGGATAGGAAGCCATAAACAATGAAGTAGATTACAAAATGAGAACTTATAGAAAAGTGAAAATTGGTGATCATGGGTGGTAGCATACCATTGATAAAGTCTGGACAGGTTGTGCTTAACACTAAAAGAAAGCTCACTTATAAAGTCACCATCATTCATGTACATGTCTTTAAAAGACCACTCTACATACTTAAGCTTGAATCTAGGATCTAGAATAATGCCACAGTAGAGAATATGATTAATGTTGATAACCTGCCCCTAATATTTGTCATTTTTTTTTTCATCTCATATCCCATGTTGGCCAAAATAGTATTCAAATTCATCGATGCTTTTTAAATGATAGCAAGTTGATGGAGTGCAGAATTTATACTCACATGAGTTGAAGTTGAAAATATGTTGGTTACATCATAAAATATTTTTAAGAACTTTACAAAGACTCTTACATTTTCCCAATCAAAATTAGAAGGAGTGGAAGTTGTCCCAAAGAAGTCCCTAAAGCTAGCATCCTCAAACTCTAATTTTTCAAAAGCAAGTTGGAATTTTTCTGCAGCCTCCAACATTTGGTATGTGGAGTTCCACTTAGTTGGAATATCAAGACAAACTAGCTTTTTAGAAGAAATTTGAGAATAGGCAATGCATTTCTTGAATTTTGCTAACCTTTGAGGTGAAGACCTCACATATCTAACAGCTGTTCTAATACTATTCATTGAGGCATGCATGTCTTTTAGACCATCATTCACAACCAAATTTAAGATGTGTGCGCAACATCTCATGTGAAAAAATTCACCATTGAGGACCAAGACATTAAATGTGTTCAGTCTTTTTTTCAAGTATGAAATAGTCACGTCATTGCTGGATGCATTATCCACAGTTAAGGTGAAGACATTTTTTATTCCCCATTCCCTCAAAACCTCTTCAACTTTCCTTCCTATGGTGTCACCCTTATGATTGGGAATAATTGAAAAGCTAATAACACGTTTTTGATAATTTCAATCATTATCTATAAAGTGAGCAGTCAAGACAAGGTAATTTAAATTCTGGACAGATGTCCAACAATCAGTTGTGATAGCTATCCTACTGCAATTTGATCTAAAGTAGGCTTTCAACCTAATCTTCTCATCAAGGTATAGTTGATAACAATCCTTGGCAATAGTTTGTCAAGAAGGAGGGGGAAATTGAGGTTGTAATTGTTTCAAGAGCAATTTGAAACCCTCACCATCAACTATTTTGAATGGTTGTTCATCCAATATCACAAACATAGCCAAAGATTTTCTGCATGCATCTAAGTTAAACCTCTGGCTAACAACTTGCACCTCACTACCTTGACCACTCTTATTCAATCCAAGACTTAAGATCCTTTGATTTGGATCATTTGTGATAGCATATGCGTATTTGGAACATCGCATTAGATGAGATGACATGCTAGAAGTGCCACGTATTTTAGGGTGGCAATAGAAATTCTTCTTACAGTAGTTACATGCTGCTTCAAGCATGCTACCTTCAATAACATGTAACCTAGTGAAATGTTCCCAAACATGAGAAGTTGCTCGGGAACCCCTTGCATTAGGCTTCCTTTTTCTAACACTTTTAAATGTAGGAGGTGTGAGATTAGAATCAATTGAAGTAGGTGGAGCAGGAGCATGTTCAGCCCCTTGGTTGCCTAAGACAATTGGCTGTTGTGGGGTATTTGAAGGTGGGAGGTGTTGACTGGACTGCTCTATCCTGTTGGAATGAAGAAGTCTATGTCAACAACCACCCTACATTATCTAAGGCTTCAAATTTTGGGAACCCTAATGACTATTGGTTAACTCAACCTAAGACTAGAACCTAACTCGAGTCCACATAAACCCATTCCACTGCAATAATTATTGGACATAAAATAAAATTTAGAGGAATTATCTCAGAACTAATCATCATAGATAAAAGATGTATGCACATGATATGCATGCATAGAAAAAAAGATGGAAAGAACAACATGATAACAAAAATCTGTTCATGCTTTTGGCATCCATATACAAAGGATTCAAATCAAAGCATCATCACAGAATTTTGGTCATGATTTGTGCATACAAAAGAACCATTCTCAGAAAATATATCATCATAGAAAAGAAGAGCGAAAGAATATTTTGAAAAACAAATCAAAAGTAAATGATCATATCAGAGGCAGATTTAAAAACAAATATCCCTTAGTCTAAGCATCCTTGATATTGAACCATGAGGCACAAAAAATTAGGCATAATCACAAAAGAAGAGGGAAAGAATATTTAAAAAAAATATCAGAAGCAAATCATCATGTAAGGGGCATAATTAAAACAGCCCAAGCATCCTTGATATTGAACCATAATGCATAAATATTGTACATAAGCATAGAAGAAGAGAGGAAGAATATTTTTTAAAAAATATCAGAAGAAAAATCATCATGTAAGGGGAAGATTTACTACAGAAACATATCTCAGTCCAAGCATCCTTGATATTGAACCATAATGCATAAACGTTGTACATAGGCATAGAAGAAGAGAGAAGAATATTTTTAAAATAAATATCAGAAATAAATCATCATATAAGGGGCAGAGTTAAAACAGAAACATATCTTAGCCCATACATCCTTGATATTAAACCATAATGTAGAAGCATTGTACATAGGCATAGAAGAAAAGGGGAAGAATATTTTTAAAAAATATCAAAAGTAAATCATGGCAGATTTAAAACAAAACCATAATGCACAAACATTGTACATAGGCATAGAAGAAGAGGGAAGAATATTTTTAAAATTAATATTAGAAGTAAATCATCATGTAAGGGACAGAGTTAAAACAGAAACATATCTCAGCCTAAGCATCCTTGATAACCATAATGCACAAGCATTGTATATAGGCATATAAGAAAAGGGGAAGAATATTTTTTAAAAATATCAGAAGTAAATCATCATGTAAGAGGCAAATTTAAAACAGAAACATATCTCAGCCCCAAGTATCCTTGATACTAAACCATAATGCACAAGCATTGTACATAGGCATAGAAGAAGAAGGAAGAATATTTAAAAAAAAAATCAAAAGTAAATCATCATGTAAGAGGCAGATTTAAAATAAAAACATATCTTAGCCCAAGCATCCTTGATATTGAACCATAATGCATAAAAATTGTACATAGGCATAGAAGAAGAGGGAAGAATATTTTTAAAATGAATATCAGAAGTAAATCATCATGTAAGGGACAGAGTTAAAACAGAAACATATCTCAGCCCAAGCATCATTGATATTGAACCATAAGGCACAAGCATTGTACATAGGCATAGAAGAAGAGGGGAAAATATTTTTAAAAAATATTAGAAGTAAATCATCATGTAAAAGACAGATTTAAAACAGAACCATAATGCACAAACATTGTACATATGAATAGAATAAGGGGGAAGAATATTTTTAAAATGAATATCAGAAGTAAATCATCATGTAAGGGACAGAGTTAAAATAGAAACATATCTCAACCCAAGCATCCTTGATATTGAACCATAATGAACAAGCATTGTACATATGCATAGAAGAAGAGGGGAAGAATATTTTTAAAAAATATCAGAAGTAAATCATTTAAAACAAACATATCTCAGTCCATGCATCCTTGATATTGAACCATAATACACAAACATTGTACATAGGCATCAAAGAAGAGAGAAGAATATTTTTAAAAAAATATCAGAAGTAAATCATCATGTAAGGGGCAGATTTAAAACAGAAACATATCTCAGCCCTAAGCATCCTTGATATTGAACCATAATAAACAAGCATTATACATAGGCATAGAAGAAGAGGGGAAGAATATTTTTAAAAAATATAAGAAGTAAATCATCATGTAAGAGGCAGATTTAAAACAGAAACATATCTCAACCCAAGCATCCTTGATATTGAACCATAATGCACAAGCATTGTACATAGGCATAGAAGAAGAGGGAAGAATATTTTTTTAAAAAATCAGAAGTAAATCATCATGTAAGGGGCAAAGTTAAAAACAGAAACATATATAAGATATAAATCATCATAGAAAAGGATTATTATGGTGAGGGACATACAAAAGTGAAAGACAAGGGGGAAAAAATTATTCAAATATCTCAACAAAGTTACAAAAGCATCACAAATTAGAATGAAGCACGCATATGGGCAACGCGTATCTCAAGAGTGTATGTTCCATCTCAGTCAAGTCAACAACAATCCAGTCAATGCATAATGAGCCACATTTATAAAAAAAATAACATCACAAGCAAATTTTAATGAACCTGACAGAGAGCCCAGTTATTACTCTTTAATAAGTTAACCTTCAAATGCAAGCTAGCAATTTATCCTTTTCCCACTTGCCTAAACTTAGTGTCCCAACTCAGCCAATAACTTCATCTATTACTAACACAAAGATTATGTGGAAGGGTTAGCATATGACAACTATGCAACAAACACAATAGAGCATAACAACTATAAAGCATCAAAGTATACAGAACATTAGAGCAAAAATCTTAATTATAGCATCAAAATAGAGAAGATTTAACATTTCAATTTTTTAAATCAAAATCACTTTCAATTTTCAGTAGCATCTTACAAAAAAAATTAAGATATAAAATATAATAATTTTAATATATAAAAATATCAATATATCATAAAGATTAATATATCAAAAATTTAGAATCATTAGAAATTTTCTCATAGAAGAACTAAAATAAACAATAACAAAGTAGTCATGGCGAGTTATGATTTTACCTTTGTGACGAAGAGATTTGAACAGTTCTCCAATATTCAGTTTCAGAAAATAGAATCATCCTTCAATCAATACATAACTAATACACTTTAAAACCAAACCAGATTTGAAACCCTAAAAAATTTTCACATAATAAATCAAAAGTAGAAAAAATATACATTACCATTAGAACTTTAGGCTTCGAATAAGACAATACTGAATCCGAAGACCTAATCCTTTACGAAACCCTTAGAGAAGAAAAAAGCAAAATCTGAGAGTCAAGGAAACCCTAACAAAAATTCGAGTAACAGATGAGAAAAAACGTATATGATATGATGATTAATAAATACACATTAAAATAAAATACAAATCAAAACCCTAAAAAAATCCCCAAAAAATAAATCAAAAGTAGATAAAAGACGCATTACCTTTAGGGATTTTGGAACTAAGGGTAACCTTAACAAAGATTTCAGAAGGTGAGGATAAATATGACAACTTATGGAAGACGAAGATAACTTAGAAAGTTAGGGGTTAAGGAACTGAGAAAGAATCAGAGAGTGAGAGGTACAAAGATTGAGTGGTGAGGTGAGACTCTGTATCTGAGAGACTGAGAGTGAGAGAGACGAGGACGACGCAAAAGCCAAGGATAAAACGGTAAGTGCCTAAATGAATAACCCTAATTTTCTAAGTGTGTGTGAACAAACACATTGGGCCAACAGCAACAGAGACAAAATTATTGGTACCAAAATAAAACCATTAGCCCATTACCATAAAAATATAATAATAATAATAATAATAATAATAATAAAATTTATTCGGATTTGAAAAATTTATTCAGATTTGGACGGGTTGCTTCGGTTAATAATTCTATAAACCGAACTCGCCCGCATTTACCCATATTTCTCTGATTCTTTTGACCCATTAATCCGATTATTGACCTACCCGACCCGTTAGTTACTTTTTTCATTCGGTTTAATCGGGTTCGAGCGGATTAAATTTTTCTGCCCACCCCTAATACCCACAATACGTAGGAATTCTTCCACGTGCATCCTTCATTAGTATTTTACTTTTTTTTTGTAAATTAACTTATTTTGAAATTTTATGAAATAAAATTAAATAATACATTAGGAAAATGAAAGGGGATTATCACCACTGCACTCGTTGAGGAGTTATCATGGCTTCGCCACACCTTCACCAAAATTGATGTCTCTTCTCCTTTTTCTTTAACTTTTTTTCTAGCAACCATCATCCCTTCGCTGCAGCAACAACTGCAACGAAGATAGTCAGCATGATCTTAAATCTTCTTCTTTTTCTCTTCTTCTCGTTGATACCATCGTCCAACCACCATAAAGTCTCAAGTTTTTTGTTTGTTCTCAAATATTAACCACCATAGATACTAAGTTCTTTATTTTATTTTCTCTCCTTCTCCATCGCATCATCACCACTGTGGACTCCAAAAATAACTTGTTTTCCCTTCCTTCTTGGTCTTGCTTTCTTCTTCTTTGATCTCACTCTCTCTTTCTCTTCCTCTCTCATTTTTTTCTCTCTCCACCTATGTTCATCATTCCTCCTTCTCGTCCCATTCTTTCTTTCCTTTCTCCCACTTTCCCTCTTTAGCTTCTCTCATTTCTCTTCAAAATTGTTGCCTCACCCTATTTCTTATAAATCTTTCGCATTTCTAAATATAGGACCCTACTTTCCCTTATTTTTACCATTTTATCCTTTTTTTAAAATACATTATGACTCTGAGTGTGGTTTCATACATCTGGACTTAATCTAATTCGTTGGCCCAACTTGCTTTAGCATGTCAAGGGATTTCTGTTGGGTTGTGAGTTGGTCTCTACGACTTAAATTTCTACATTTTGTCAAATACAAAGAGAGTAATATCATTTAGGTTAGTTTAATAATAATAATAATAATATAATTTTAGAATACTAAATTTTAAAAATAAAAAATAATTAATAACTTTATTATTGTAAATATTAAAATTATTTAACTATTTAGTCATGTTAATGTGTATATATTTATTTTTAATTTTTATATTCATTTTTAATTTATATGTTTCACAATATTAATCACTTTAACATAGTTATTGATGGATGTTATTTTATATTTTCTTTGTTTATGTATACAAAGGATTGGGTTTATTATGTATTTTTTCTTATTTTGTTATAAATTTTCTTCATTGTTTATGTGTTATTATTTATATAATTATGGTTAATTTAATTTTAAAAGTTGTTTTAATTATTATATATAATTTTATTATGTGTTATTATATATAATTTTATTGTTGTGACTCTTTCAATATTTATAATTTTAGTTTAAATTTAATGTTTTTATGTTTAGTTTTAAAATTAAAAAAGGAAAAAGGAACAAATTGATTAATTAAGGTTCTGAGTATCCATCTATAACAAGATATATAACTATTTTATTTTCACATCTTCATATGTTATTAGAATTGAGAGTATCTCATACTTTTTTCTCGAAAAATTAATTTCTTTAAAAAAATTATTTAAATTAGGATCATCAATATTTAAACATTATTTCATGATATATGTGTAACTTCTTTATCCTCATCCTCGTACATTACAAAATTGAGACGATTTATGTAGTCTTGTTGTTATCATGAATCACATCCTTTCTATTCTAAAAATTAATTTCTATTTTAAATTTTTCTCTATTTAAATTAATTTATTCAACAATGTTTCTAATAGTCAATTTGTAATATAGATTTGTAATTGTTCTACCCTCGTGCGTTATAAACATCGAGTGGGTCCTTTGTTTAGCCTTTATTATCGTAGGTTTTATGTTTCACTTTTAAAATTTATTTTTTTTCATTATTTATTTTATTAAAATTATGCTATATTTTTAATAATAATAATTGTATATCAATCTATATTATAAACATGTAACTGCTCTACCTTCTTACATTATTGAAATTAGAAAAACTTATGCAGTTTGCTATTACATTATCTTATGTTCTTTGTAATACGAATCATTTTATTGATTAAAATACTTTTAAAATATATAAAATAAAATCATCAATATTTTTCAAAAGATTTTATAAAAATTTTTTTGGAAAATTTACATGAAAGAAAATAAAATAAATATTTTCCAAAAATTTGATTCCTTTCTAAAATTAAAAATAGTATATTTTCCTTAATATTATTTATATTATTTCTCATTAAATTTATTTTAAAATAAAAAAATATTTTTTAATTATTCCAAAAGTATCTCAATTTAAAATTAAAATTAAAATTTCTTTTTTTTAAAATGTTATCCTTATTTTTATCTAAGATATTATCAATGTTTACTATAATTAAAAAGATATTTTTTTCAAAATTTATTCCAAAAATATATCTTTCCTTGAAAATTTTGTTTATTATCTTCCAAATCTATTTCAAATTACATCTTTTCAAAATTTATTAGAAAAATAAATTCTTTCTTTAAAATTAAAATGTTTTTTAAAATTAAATTTTCCTTTTCTAGAATTATCTTAAGTAAAATTCTTCAATAAAAATATTTTCAAAAATATAAATTATTATTTTTTAATTTATCCCCATTTCTCTCTCTTTAATTTATTTGTCAAAAATTATTTTAATCAAATCTCCTCTTATTTCTAATTTTCTTTTTAAATAAAAATTTTCCCAAATTTATTTTTTTATAAATAATTTATTTTAAAATAAAAATTAATTTTTGTTTAATTTTTTTTAGATTTATGTAACCTTAAGTTTTGTTATTGTATCACAGAATACTTTGAAGTATAATTAGAAAATGTGTCAAGCTAAATTATTTTTCAATTTATTTGTACTTTAATTATTTTTATATTTATTTATTTTATTTTTGAATCAATTTATTTCACAATTTAATTAAAGATACTATTCTTTTGAATAAAAAAAATAAGATAATAAAGTTTTAATGCCTTCCTTATCTGTGATCAATTTTTAAATATAGATTTTTTCAAAGAAATAATAATATTTTTTTTCTTTAAAATAAATTAAAAATATTAGTGGCAACTCTATTTTAAAAAAAAAACATAATTTTTTTCCTTAATTTTTGTTCATCATAATTTAATTTACAACAAATATGTTACTGAAAAATCATTTAGGGAATAAATATTATATTTAATAAATATATTACTTAAATGTATATTTTTTTACTTATAATTATATATTTTTAATATATATTTAATTTTTTCATTTTATAAATTATTCGTTCAATAATAACAATTTTAATAATAATAATAATAATAAATTGTTGTGTGTGCATGAATATGCGTTCATGGAATGGTAATGATAAATTTAATTTTATCAATAGAATTGATTAATTTTTAATCCTGATAAGTTAGATATATGTGTCTCCTATATAAAACCAACAAATATTAAAAAATTAGTTAATATTTTTCATGAAAAGTATAAGATAATTGTATTTATTAATTTTCATGTTAAAACTTTGAATGAAAAGTCAACAAAATTAAAAAAAGAAAAAAAATTTCAATATGATAACAAATGATTTTATGCATTAAAAGAAAAGATTATTTCAAAATTTAGCATTCAATTAATTTGTCAATCAACACCTAAATCTGTTGTTAAATCTTCCTTCTATGGATTCACTTCCAGTTCATAAATCAGTATAGCTCGCCATCGAAAATCATCACAAAGTACATGTTGACATTTGTCTTTACAAACAAGGTTGAAGTACCGCTAAAATTTTAAATTTTATTGATCATGATGAAGTTGGTGCAATAGTTGTTTTTTGTCATCGTCCTTATTTTGATATCATTGATGGAGAATGCACAGGGAGGAGTTCCTGCGTGTTGTAGATATAATCCTGACTGCTGCCAGCGTTACTTTGATGGCAGCGGAAAGCCTTGATTGGTATTTTGTAACTTTGCGATTATCTTCGGGTAAAATGGAATGCTCATCCCTATGTAATAAATTGATCTCTCAAAAATAAATGAGCAAATAAACTTCCTTTTCTTTTAATTGTTGTTAACATTTTCATTTTGCACGTTTATTTTTTCTCAAGTGATTAGTGAGAGTAAAACTATATAAGTTATACCTTTGTTTGTTACATCAGTTGAACCTGGGTTGGTCTAGCTAGTTGAACGAAAAAAAAAAAGTCATCAACATACTTTCATGATTAATCTAGTTTAATCTAAAGATATAAGACTATGTTCAAAAGAACAAGTCAAATTTCAAAGCCCCATAAATTTGGGTTTGGACCAGCTAATTATCAAATTTGGGAGCCGGTAGCAAGCAAACCAAGCTAAGTACATGCATTCTGTCCTAAAAAAATACCAACAATTTAAAATACAATCACCTACCCTAACCCTGTCCAAAAAAAAATTTAAAAGGATCTTAATATTTTTTTTCAATATATACTTTCCAATTTTACTGATTAAAATAAAATAATGAAATAATTTCATTAAAGATTATAATTAAATGACACCAAGTATCAAATTAAAATTACATCTTCAAAACTTTTCATTACAGGTGATTTTTATCAATTCAGTGGTTTAATTTAAAGTTCTCAAATAGTAAAAAAAAGTTTACAAAGATTTACCAAAATTTTTTATTTTTTATTTGAGAGGGATATTTTAATATATTTGTAATCACTTTTTAATTTAAATCAATATTGATTACATGGTTATATCTTATTTCTAATATTTATTATCATTTGAATTAAAATCATTTAATTAATTTTTAAAATGAACAATCAATTATTTCTATGGGTCAATCATTCTTAATTTAATCTTAAGTTACAGTCAAACTTCTACTAATAAATTGTGTAATTTAAATTAATTTTATGTTACACGGCCAATTTATTTTAAATTGGTGTATTTTAAACTTCTACTTACATGTGCTAGTGCTACAAGTGTAGAAATCTTTATCAGTGATATATCAAAATTTTTCAACAACCGTACAACATATTTGATAGAATACAAAAAATATTTTATTTTATTATCCATTAATTAACATGACAATATATTTTGACAATACCTAATCAGATCATTACGCCGCCTATTTAATATTTTCAAATAATTGTAAAATAATAAAATAAAAATTATAAACTAATTAGTCGATATTGTAACAAAATAAATGACTTCCTACCTAGAAAGGAAAGATTATTTTAAAATTTGTCCACAATTAATTGCCTGTTAATACCTAAATGTTTGTGTTCAAAATCTTTCTTGTATGAATTCTTGCTTCCCCACGTTATAAATGTGTATAAGTGGCTGTCAAAAACCATAAACTTTCATATTTTTATTTCCATACTAGGTTGAAGTAGAACTGAAGATGATGAAGTTAGTGTGATGGTTACTTTTTGTCATTGGTGTTATTTTGATGTAAATGATGTAAAGTGCACAACGAGTTCCTGCGTGTTGTAGCCTGTAGGTATAATAATTCTCACTGCTGCAAACATCACTTTGATAACATTGCTAAAAATCTTAATTGAAACTTTATACTTTGCATTTACAATTAGGGTGTAATGGAATGTTCATTCATTATGTAATAAATCGATTTGTTAAAAATTAACGAGTAATTGCAATTTTTTTTTCTTCTTTCTAATTGTTAACATTTTTACTTTACATATTTTGATGAAAATGTTTATGTTTTCAAATATAAGTAAAATTTAAAATATGAAAATTATATTTTTGTTTTTAACATAATTACTCATTTTGATTGGTCCAGCAAAAAAAAAAAACAACTGACAAAGTCACCTGATTAAATATATTAATTAAGTTTGACTTAAGGATATGACCATATCTTTAAAAACCAGTCAAATGCAAACTAATATTTTTGTTATAATCTTAGATTATATTAATGAATACAAGAAGTATTTTAAAAAAATTACAAACAAACGAACCAATAGTTACCAATCGAGAAAACGATTTAACACAAAAAGTTTCCGAATCTCGGAGTAGGAAGACTATTCATAGTCTTCAAGTTAAAGAAATACAATCTAAGGATTATAACACCAACAACTATTTGGATAAGTAAAGGTATCGTTCTTTACTTTAATTTACATCCACAATCTAAATTTAATTAAATCTACTCTTATATCTTCTCCAATTGCTGTGAGTTAAAGATAATATTGATTTCTTGCAAACAAGCCAATATGAATTTGGAATTGCACCTGTTAATCGTTCAATTTTGCAGCAGTAGGGACTCAACTCTCAACCGGTTGGAACCGGTAGCATACCAACTTGGACACTTTTAAAGTAAAATCACACTTTTGAAATCAATTTTTCCCGAAGCAAAAGATTTCTCTGATGCACTAATATAATACTGATTTTCAATTTAAAGAATGAAAATATAATTCTATTTTACAATTTAATTATTTGAATTGTTTATACATTTAAATATTATCATGTGAATAATTTCTTTTAAACATACAAATCTAAATATTTATTAATATATAGTTTAATTAAACTTTTATATTCTCATTCAAAAAAAATTTGCAATCAATTTAAAATATATTTTATTATAAAATGATCCATCTCAAATTAAATATTTAAATTAAAAAATCATATTAATATTATTTCAATTACTTAAGAATTGTTATGAATTTTTTATTAAGACTCATATATATTTTATTATTTAATTGTTTAATTTATAAAATTTTAAAAATATTATTGAATTATTAAAAAGATAAAATAAATAATTTATATTTTTTACATATATTTAAATATATATATATATATATAAGAAGTTGGATTAAATATAATTTTAATCTTTTTAAAACAATTAAATTTTGATTTTGGTTTTAAACTTTAAAATATTTGATTTAGATTTTTTATTTTTTAAAATATGTTAATGATGATTTTTAACATTAATTCAAATTAGATGAAATCAAGTTAGATTAATTATTATAAAAAAATTAATATATTTTTAATTATAATATTTTAATCTTAATTAATCTACTTTAATTTAGGATAACTCAAATTAATATCACAATTTATAATGAATATATTTTATAAAATAAGAGAACTAGACGAAAGATTTTAAATTTAAAAAATTAAAATTAAATTAATTATTTTAAAAAAATAAAAATAAATTTAATTTTAAAAAATTATATATGGTAAACCTCTATTTTATTTAAACAAATACATAATCTAATGCATTGATAATATTAAATTCTATATTTTTAATTAAAAATATTTCGTATTGTTTTTTAAATAAATACATAATTTAATCCATTGATAATATTAAATACTATATTTTTAATAAAAATATTACGTGTTATTTTTTTAATAACAAACTATTTGTTACTTTTTTTCATGTGGTTATTTTCTTTCAAATTTTGTCATAATTTATAAATGTTAAATTATAAAAAAGCCTTTTGAACTATTGGATCAACTTTCCCGATAACATTTTAAAAAAGTTATTTTGAACTTTATCTATTTTGCTAAGACTCTCAACAAGAAATTATTGACTATATATTTTTATTATATGATAGGACATTGGAATTATTAGATGTGTCCACTTTAAATAAATGTTAGTAAATAAGATATTTTATTTAATCTTAATATTTGTAATATTATAAAAATTGTGAAGATTATATTTGCTTAACTTTAACACAATACAGGAATTGATATTTTTTTAAGCTTTTCATTTTGTATGAAATTATTTTATAAATTAATAGGAATATAGAGGAATGAAAATGACAAAAGAGATTTTATATATATATATATATATATATATATGAATGATAAAGAGTAACACGTGTAATTAGAAAATTAGGCTTAACATACTTTTAAAAGCATTAAGATTGCATAGTCTTGAAATCAAATTAGAATATTCAGCCTAACCTCCTTCTAAAGATTAGCTCAAAAGAAAAGGATAGTATAAGTTTTACAAAAAAAAAAAAATATTTTAACTGTGTTTCTAAGCAATATAGAATATTTTAACACATATGATAAATAATGAAAGTGAAAATTTTAAAAATGCTAAAACATTCAATTAAAAAATTGTTAATTTTTGTTCAATAATTCATATGGAAAAAGTGTTGGATAATTTCTTTCACATATAATTATTAAAAAAATATATTTACTTTATATATTAATAAAATTATAAATATATAAGTAATAATATTAAAATAATAAATATGATAAATAAAACTTTTAAAATATTATATGATACAGTTAAAAAAACTTATTAATTGGCACCAAATAATAAAATCAAAATCCACAATCTACATGGCAAAAAATGTGGAAGAATTCCTTTTAATATAGATGGATCTACCTCCAAATGTGATATTTTTTACACACTGTGTGATACACTATAGAGAATGAAATATTGGAATATTTTGAACATTTTTGTAATAAAATAAATGGATAAAATAAAAATACTATTTTAGATGCTTTAAAATATATTTATTATTATTATATTATATTATATAAATAAATATGAAAATAAAGAAATTAAAAATTATTAATTTGTCAAGAACAGAGATTTGAAAAAAATTATTGTGTCATTCATTTTCCCTTTATATAATTTTTGAGAATATAAAATGTCTCAATACTAAAAGATTTAATATTCTATAATAAAAGGAAGAGGAAAATCAAAATTTTTATTTTAAATGTCATTGAAATATCTTCAATAATTTTTAAACAAGAAATAAATAAACAAATTCAACTGTTATTTTAAATGTTCATAATTTTTCAAAAGACAATAATTAACTTTAGAATGATTGTATCATTTTTTTCCCTTTTATACGTTTGGAGATTTAACATTATATAGAAAAGAAAATAAAAAAATTAAATAAGTTATTTACAAAAAATTAAAATGATTAAATGATATACAGTTAAAATGATATATATTTAATTTTTTAAAATAAGGTACAAATTTCAAATTTTTTATTTATAAAAAGTATTCATTAAAAATATTAATTCCATTCTGTTTTTAATATTTTTAATTCAAATTAAATTATCTTCTATGAAAAAATATATGTAGTTTAGAAAAACAAGTTTGCTAAAAAAACATTTTCATAATTTTTAATTAAACAAAATAGATATGAAAATAATTATAGATTTAAATAATATTTTAAATATTATAATTTTTTAATAAAAAGAGATTTAAAAGAATTATTATATCCTTCTATATACGTTTGGAAAATGAAGTTGAGAATATGCATATTTTTTATTAAGACCAAACATGCGAATATTGATTTTTAGCGAAAATTTTTACAATAATAAAATATATATAAAGCAGTTATGTTCATTTAGTTTGCTAAACACTTTATTATATATTATATTTTAATATAGTTGCAAATAAAAAAATTATGTTCGTTATAAAAGTTATTTATATCTTATATTTAATAAAAAATAATTATTTAAAGGTATGAAGCAGTACTCAATACATATATATAGATTATCTATTTTTATACATCAAATTTTATAATAGTTAATTTTTATATATTACTAGTTTTTTTCAAATAAAATAGAAACATCATTTTTGTTAAAATTTATAATATTAATTTCTTAAATAATGTATACACATAAATTATTAAAAATATAATAATAATATTATTATTATTATTTAAATAATATACTATCTTTTATATGGTTCAAGTTATCTATATATATATATATATATATATATAATAAAAATAATGTTTAGTTTTTTTATGCAATCAATTATTCTTATATATTGTATTTATTTTAAAATAAATAAAATTAATTTATTATAAATATTTAAAAATAAAATTTAAAATTTATTTTTTTATATCTCTCTATATATATAATTAGGTTAGTATTGAATAAAAATTAATTTAAAACTATTATTCATCCAATTATACTTCGATATAATTACGTACTTTTAGATATCAAATTAGATAATAATTTTTTATTTTTGAAAATTATTTCTAAAAAATTTCAGAAACATATAAAAAATCTTGTATTTATTAAATATGTTAGTGAAAAATCATTTAATGAATAAATGATATTTATTTAAAATATAACAAATTATTTATATTATAATTAACAAATATATTAATAAATTATTCTTTTAATTATAATTACATAGGTATATTTTTATTAATATGTATTTTAATTTTTCACTTACAACGGTTTTATAAATTTTTTTAAATAATAATAATAATAATAAATGTTAAAAAGTTGGTTTTATATACATATATGTTAACGTTACCATTTAAATTGTTTAAATTTTTTATTCTTATAAGTTAGTTAAATGGGTTTTTATAAAAAATCTTAAAAATTGGTTAATAATTTTCATAAAAGTAGAACATTAATTCAATTTATTAATTTTTATTTCAAAACTTTGAATGCAAAGTCGACAAAATTGAAGGGGAAAAAACTTTTCAATATGATAACAAATGATTCCATACCTAAAAAGAAAATATTATTTCAACATTTATAGCATTCAATCAATTACGGATCAACACCTTATATTTGTGTTTAAATCTTCCTTCTATGAAATCTTCTCCGTTTTTATAAATTCAGCTAGGTTGCTACCTTGCTATCAAAAATCACCACAAAGTAAAAGTAAATATTGTTCTTTCCAAATAAAATTGAAGTAGGTCGTTATTTTGGTGTTATTAATGAGAGTGTACAGGGAGGAATTCTTGCTTGGTGTAGGTATAACCCTGTTAGGGAGCGTCACTTTGGTGAAATTTAAAAGTTTTGCTTTATTTTTTATTTTTAAAAATTTAAATAAAAATAATAGAATTTTTTTATTATTTTGCCTTCTTATTTTTATAAAACAAGTTTCAAGCTCAAAGTTCCAAATTTCTTTCCTTTACCATATAATTATTTTCGTCTAAGATGTCTTGTAAAGAAAATATAAGAGAAACTATTGAAAATTAAATCCGCACACTTACAATTCACCTTTTAGAATATAACTAGCTACACTTAATTTATTTATTTTATTTTTAATAAGTAAATATAAATGTATTAGTCTCCAATTTAACTTAAAGTATAATAATAATTTATATATAAAATAATTTAGCAATAAATATAATTTTATTATCAAAATAAAAAATAAATTATATTTTTATGTATTAATCTCCAATTTAATAATAAATATAAGTGAAACGTGTATAATCATTAACTATTGTAAGAAAAAGTTATTTGTCATCGATATCACAAATAATATCTATAAATATAAAATCTAACAGTAGTTATTTCATTAATTTAAAGTTATAGTTTTGTTAAAGTAAAATAGATCAATAGAGTATTAATTAAGTTTAAATTAAAAATAAATAAATTTAATTTATTATATAAAAACTTTAAATTGAATGACTCGATTAATGAATACTTTTTAAATAAATAATAATAATTTTAAATGATATTTATTAAGTTTGACATTTCATACCATTTCATCATATCCAACGTATATAAATTTGAATATGAATGTGATACATAAATATAAAGAGATAATTCGTTTAAAATAGAAATTTAATTTGAATAAAGAGAATGTAGATATATTGAATTGAATAGAAATATATTGATATATAGATAAATATTTTAACTTATAAATAATTTATTAAAAATTATAAAAAGTTATCAAGAAATATTTAGTTTGAATTAAAATTTTAACTTAGATATAAATAATGTGATTTAGGATGTTAAAAAGTAATATATATATATATATATATATATATATATATATATATACTTTTGAAATATAAACTAATAAAAATGTAGAATATTTGAATAGTAAAATAAGAATTTATTACAAATAATCTCATAATTAAGTAGAATTGTTAATTTGGGTTAATCGGTCTATTTAAAGTTTTAAACTGGCCTAACACGAATTAATATTTTTAAAAAAATTAGACTGAATTGGACTAATTTAATTACGGGTTAAAAACTTATTGGGTTAACTTTACATAAGTTGCAAGTTGAATGGGCTAACTCATGAGCCCGTTCTTTTTAAAAAATTTGAATTTTTTTTCTTAGATTTTTATTAATAAAAGATTAAAACAAGTATTTTTTCAAAGGTTTAAATTTAAATTTAATTTTCCAATTTTGCCCTAAGGCCACGTAAATTAGACTAACATGATAATAGATCATTATATTAATAATTTAAATCATTATAAAATGCAAAAAATAAAATTAAAAAAATTAGGCCTATTGCCGGTGAGTTAAAATTTAGGCCAGACTAAACTAAGCCAAAATTAAATTTGGCTATAATTTTTTAAACTTAGCTTATACATTTGAGTGAATTAAAAATGGTCAATTTTATCTTGCATTATCATTCTAAGATTTTATTATTTTTTTTATTTATTTTGGATTGGATCTTTTTTTTTTGGTTTCTTAGGCAAAGCTATCCAAGTTAGCTTTAATTATATGGGTTAAGATTTAAAAGTTTACAGAGACAAATGAAATAAGATTAGCCTTTACATAAAATACTTTAAATAAAATAAAAAAAATTGTATTAAGTGAAAAAATATAATTAATGTTACGTCCTTCATGAAGATGAGAAAAAGTAAACCAAAAAAAAATTAATAATGATAAGTAATATATAACAAGTTTAAAATAATTTACAATTTTAAAAAAATGCTACATGTATAATTGTATTTAAATGATAAAAATAAGTTTGTCACAAGGAACAACAACCAATGTTATGATATCAATTCATGTTTAACAATTTTATCTAACCAAGATGATATCTAATCCAAGTGGAAATTCACTTAGATTCTCTCTAATTACAAGTTTTATTATATCAGCAAATTTAGGTAATATCTTAACTTTATAAATTTATATATTATATTAACTATTTTATTTTTCTATCTATTTAAAAATTTTAGTCCTTAAATTTTTTTACTAAAAATTATTTTAATTTAAAATTGTTTTTTCTTTACTACTCTAATGAAAATGATTCTACTAATAAAGGTGTGACCCATATAATCAAACTCAACTCTGATCCACTTGAACTAAAATCAAAATAGCTCACAAACTCACAAAAACTAACATTACAAAGTTTGTAACACGAAAAGCCCATTAAATCCTATGAGTTCGGATTAGCTTATAGGTTTCATTTTTTCTCTTCAAATTTTTGTTCTTAATTATTTTATAAAATTTTTTTTCTCTAGTTTATTTTCTTCTTTTAAAATAAAATAGTAAATAAAAACATAAAATAAAATAAAATAAAAAATTTAAAGAGAGAAGGAAGGAAAAATATGGAAAAAAGATAACTTTAGAGATAGAAAGGTAAATATATTTATAATAAATAAATAAAAGAAAAGTATAAAAAATTGAAAAAAATTAAAAAAAAAATTAGACAAATTTTTTTAAAGATAAATAAAAAATATTTAGAGAAAATAAAAAATATAAAAAAAGATAAATAAATTAAAGAATATTTTAGTATAATAAAAAATACTAAAGAGAATATTTAAAGAGAGAAATAAAGGAATAAGAAAAAAAATTAGGATAAAAGTTAAAATTTTATAGAAAAAGAATTAAATGTAAACTAGGATTACATGAGTTAATCCACATCTATCTATCTTATTTATTTTGATAATTATATATATTAGAATTTAAAAAATCTCACTTTTAGACAAATTACAAAATATATAGTTATAAGATAAAAATGAAAAAGTTAATTCACATTCGTCCTATTTAATTTAAGATTTATGTAATAGATCCTACTTCTAAATTAGCTACAAAATAAAAACTTATAGAACAGAATAAATAAATTAACTCACACTTATCTCACTTAATTTAAAAATTATATAAATTTAAATTTAAAAATTATATTTAAGATAAATTACAAAATAAAAAAAATAAAATAAAATTAAAGATGATCTTAAAACTAATTAACACTAAAATTTTTAAATTAAAAATTATATAAATTAAAATTTAAAAAACTCTACTTCTAATTAAATTATTAAATTATATAATATAAAATTAAATGGATTAATCCCACATAAAACAAGTTGACATCTCGATACGTCTTATGTGTAGACACGGACCAGTCACTTCCATCTGTTGTTCCTATATCTGCTAAGCACTCTTAGCCCACGATGTATGTGCTTTTATGGCTTTGGGCCTTTATTGGAAAATTTCCGTTCAACCGACACCAATAAAGCGAAATAACTAGCCAACCCATTTGATTTAACTCTTTGTAACAGTCATTAAATTCTAATAATTTTTATGATTTGTGAAATATATGTCATTCTTTATGACTAAAATTGTGATTTGTACCTGAAAGTTCAATTATAAACTTTTTAATTAATTGTTTGTGTGTAGGTTCTTTGTGAAGCTTGGTTTCTTTTTCTACACTTAACCCTTTTCTTTTTTAAAAATAAATAAATACTCTAACTTTTGATTTCACCTAATTTATCCTTAAGTTTTACCGCTTCTATAATTATTCCTTTGTATTAAGTTAAAGCTAAAATAATGAAAGTGATCCCACCGTTTATTCACCTTTAAATATAAATCATATATACGATTTGTTTATAATTTATTTTTCCAAAACATTAAAACATAATAACTATTTTGATTTAAAAAATAACGAAAAAGATAAACCAACCAAAACAGGAACCAATGCTGTTTGTGCTAGTTCTTTTGATTTTTCTCTTTTTCTTGTTTTTTTTTTTGCATGTTTTAAATTTTATAGAAAATTAAATTATAAAAGAAATTAATGAATGACTAAAATTGAAGATAAATAAAAAATTGGAATCATTTTTCTGTTCGTAATTTAACCTTAACATGATAGAGGAGTCTAGTTTCAAAAGGGATAAAATAAAATTTCAGTATGTTTATTTGTAAGAGTTTGAATACATTAAAAAAAGTCAACTTGTTCTTGAATTAAATAAGGAAAAACGAAGGTGTCGTGCTAATAACAAAAATAGTTAAGGACTAAATAATAAATTAATAAAAATAGAACCCTAATTTTATCTCTCTCCATCACACTGTTATTTCTTATTTTTCTTACCTTTTTTCCTTTTTTATTCTAAATGCAATAAGCCTATCCCTTCCAAACCATGAGTGAATATGACATAAGTGCAAGTGAATTTATTCTACGATAAGGGTTAAAATTACTTTATGCTTCAGGTGCTAGAACATGTTACCCTTTGCGTTCATTATGTAATAATTTGACTCAAATGTCTTGTTCCCTGTGCATAGTTTTTTCAAAATTGAGATGTAGTTGGATCATAATTAGTCAATTACGTATTGTCTTCCATTTTGAGGTAGTTTCACACAAGTGTTCTGTTCCTTCAGGTAATTGATGATTCATTGGATAATAAGTTGACTTAACAAGGAAGCGATATCTATTTTTGACATACCATCCTTATCGAAAAGCTCGTGGCAAGAAAGAAGGTTAAATTTGTGCTTCTGTAATAGAAGAAAAATTAAGAAAGATAAGCGAGGAGCGATGGAGAGGGATGAAAATAAGGTTTTTTATTTTATTAATAACATGGTGTTCTCATTTATCATTTATATATTTTAAAATAAATTGATTTTTATTTGAATATGAAAAGTAAAATAAAAAAATTGAGTGCATTTTTTTCTTTGATTTAGACAAAATGCAAAGCCTGGTTTAACTTTAGTCCATTGTCAAAGGTCATGGCCTGAAATGGTGGGCAAGGTCCAAGCTCAATCTTTAGATAGATTTTAATTTTACATGTTGACCAAAAGCAGATAAATCTATAATGACAACATTGTTAAAATTTTCTTTGTACAGCTCTGCAATTAAGACAAGCTTTTCTCGTAAAACCGCAAGAAAATACACAACGCATTTTTCTCAACTAATACGTTATTATGATTTTTTATTTTCTCTATATTTTTTAGGAAAATAAAATTTGAAAAGAATGACAAAGTTTATGAAAGAAAAAGAAACAGAAATTGCTTTTTTCACCTTCCTTAAAATAATAAGATTTATACCCTATAAAATTATGTTTATATCCTTATCTTTAATATATTTTTTTATTCTAAAATTAAAATTTTGGAATATATTTTTTGTATTATGAAATTTTAATATCAGAATGTATTTTTTTATTTTGAAATTAAAATTTTTGAAGGTAAAAATACAATCCAAAATTTTAATTTTGGAAGGTAAAAAATATATTTTAAAATTTTTAAAATGCAAAAAATATATTCCAAAAATAAAATTTTGAAAAATATTTCAAAAATTTAATTTTAAAATGAAAAAATATATTTCAAAATTAAAATTTAAAATTATTTTTATATATTTAAAAGGATAAAATTAGAAACAAAAATTTAAAAATAAAAACTGAAGAGGATGTGAATAGAAAAAACGAACAGTGTAAATAGTAATTTTCAAAGAAAAACCACTCTAGTTATTGGACTTTCATATTTGACCCAAAAGCTTATTCTAAATTGCTCGACCCAATATATGAACCCACAAATTAGGTTTGGGTTTAGGATCAAGCTGGCGAAATCATGAAACCAGTCAAATGCGAATGGTATCTTGCTTTAAACAATTAACGTTGTCCGATAGCTCGTTAAACTTCACCTAACGGCTGTTTTTCTCTTGGAATAAGTTTGATTAATCGTTTAATACTTTTTTAATGAGAGTATAATAAGAGTATGTGTTTCTCTTTAACGTAAGTGGCCAAGTTCACTTAACCAAATGAGTGGAACCCATACAAAAGTTAAATAATGGTTTCCCACTAAATTATTACCAAAAGCAACCCTCATTATCCTCTCCTGAACACATTCCGTTCTTATTTGGACTTATATATATCTTTTTGTGACTTGACCTGTATCAAGTCTTGACCTTGAAATTTATTGGGCATGGTCATTAATCACGTGACAATTAGATGTCAGTGATTGTTCTGTTAACGCAACCACTTGAATTAATCAATTAAAAAAGAAAAAATATTACAACTATCACATAAGAAAATTTAATAATTTCTTTTAACTTATCAATATAATTTATTCACTATGAAGTAGTTTCTACTTCCGTCTAAGTAATAAATAATATCAGTCAAATAACGATAGTCTAATATCTTTGTAAAAAGCTGTTTACCGAAAATAAAAGTTCCAAAAAAGTAAAACCTATTTGTAAAGCTCATCTCAAATTATTTTTATTAAATTTAGATGTAAAATCAGTGATTCAATATCTCCTTAAGAGCACATTATGTGAAATTAATTTATTTATTTTTTATAGGAACATTATTTGCGAATCTGTAAAGAGATGTCAATGGCTTTATCTTGCACTTTTGATAAATAATCCAAATATAGTTAACAGGTAAGAAATCTGATGATGGGACCACCTAGTCTCTTCAGTGTTATTTTATGTTTATAGGTGTTGGGTGAATTTTTCTGAGGTTGGGGTTGAGGGTGGGTGGAAGACGAGGGTGGTGAAGCTTGTGATTGCTGACGGCTATAATTAACCATTGACATTGTCATCACATTATAAGTATTGAGACAAATACAGTGCCATTCATGGCCCTCGACACCATTTTGAATACTCAAAATCCAGGAAGCTTCCTTTCAATTATTAAATTTTCTATTTTCAGTATTTAGACCCAGCTACTAGAAATGTAATGTAATATCAACTGTAAAAGTAATCAGAATTAAATATGTTTTTAGTATTTTTAATATACTATTTTATTTTTTCATCTTTAATTTTATTTATTTTATTAATTTACAGTAAAATATTTACAAACTTAACTAATTAAATTTTATTTTATATATATCAATTTATTATATATATTTAAAAAATATCACATTAACAGCTTATATGAATGAAATATTGAAACAATATTTTATATATTCAATAAAAAATCATAATATGTATTATTTATATAAAATTTATATATATATATATATATATATAAATTGATACATATAATAAAATTTAGTTTAATATTTATCAGTTAAATCAGTAAATATCTAACAAAAAATATAACTATAAAAACTAAATATAAAAGTTTATAAAAATAAAATTATCAGAACTAAAAATAAAGTCACAGTATTTATAAAAACTAAAATCATATTTAATGCAAGTAGTTAATTAACTTGACTCATTCTGCTATATCAGAGTAGAAACAGAGTGCCGTTAGATTGGCTCTCAAATAAAAAAAAAAAGTCAATCCTGTTCATATAAATTATAAACGAGATAAAATAAATAAAAATTATAATGATTTAGTTAATAATAACTAAATTTGCATTATTAATGATAAATACTCTTGCATTATATTAGTATTCTAAATTCAAATTAAAAATAAATTTAAATTTAAAAAAAAATATTTGATATTATAAAGAAGACTTTGAAAATTCAAGGAAGCTTGAATTTAAATTTAAAAAAAATTAAGAATTATGTGTCCTTTTTAAGGAGAAAATATTTGATAAAGGATTAGAATAAAAAATATAATCACTCTTTGATAAAATATACTCTAACTTAATATATAAAAAATGAATATTCATAAAAAAAGTAAAATATGCCAAATTATATATATATATATATATATATATATATATATATAATTTAATACTTTTAACACACAAAATGAGCTGCTCAAGACTTGATATAACTAGGCTTGGCCTGAAGCTAATAATTGGATCATAATTAGATCTAATATGATTTTTATTAGATTTAAAGTTGGTTTAAGTAGACTAAATAAACATCATGTAATAATTTAAAGCTTATAATTAATTTAAAAAAAACAATGAAAAATATATAACTCAATAATTAACTCCAATGAACACCTTTTTCTCCATACGATAATACTTTTGTATCAATATAGTTTGCTTCAAAATATACCATAATGTTTAAGTTTAGAATTAAATCTTTTTAATAATTTCACTGTACATAAGTTCAAAATTTTATATATTTTATCTGAATATCATGTGAGTCAAAATTTTAGTTCCGAATACAACTCGGGTGTAGCTCGGTTCATTAGTTACAAAGGAAGTGTTGGATATATACTTAAATAGAGTAGATTTATTTTTTTAAAAAGAACAATATGATAGATAATATAATAAAAAAGATAAAAAAAATAAATATATAAAAATCATTGTCGAGAAATAATGTTATCTTTTGTGAACCCATCCATGACATCACCACTTGGGAAAATTAGAAACAGCAACGGCAGATTTTAACCTGAAAAGGACACTTTTTCTTCAATTAAGCTTTAGATAGCGCCAACGTGTTGGGTTTTAGAAAAAAAAAAAGAGTAAATATTTTATTTTTAAATTAAAAGAATTATATAATATTTATAAAAATAAACAAAAGATTAACATGTTAAATTTATACTAATTTATTATTTTATTTAAAAATTTATAAAACAAAAATGTTTATTAAAAACAAAAATTACACTTCAGTCCTAAAATGAGCTTTCAAATATACTATACTCTAAGAAAAAGAGGGACGAGATTCAGTGGAAAATATGGAGCCTGATTCTTACATTAAAATTTGAAAAATATGAAATTCAGTGATGAATATATATATACACACACACAATATAATAGTAAATTTGTAAGTGGCCAGTTAATTTGAATAGGGAGCAAATAAGAGTGACTTCTTGAACATGTAAAATATTAGTTTATATATGGAGAACTATTTGTAGAAAGAGAAAAATGAATAAATAAATCAAAGAAAGGCCACGTGAAGATAATAATTCAGATAAGTCATAAGTTTGCAGATGTTGGTCTAAGTGTGCAACCAATTCCGTTAGACCACAAATGCAAGAAGAAGCTTCTTTTGCTTCAAAGTTGGACTCGAACAGTTGAAGAGAAAGCAGTTTTGCGGTTCTCTACTCCAACAGATTTGAAAAAAAAATTCTAGAAACCCCACCAACTCAGGTAGGCTATTTCCTTGCATTTTCCTTTATCATATTTTCACCATAAAGTATTGCTGCTAATCTCATTTATCTTTTTATTTTAATTCCCTATTGAAGAAGTAAAGTTTGGTATTTCATCTTTAGCTTACCAATGTGCTGTCAAAGTCTATGTTTCGTAGATGCGGTTGTGGTCACAAGACAAACTTAGCCTAACCTGGTGGCAAAGTAGCCCTACCACTTGTTTTGAAGACAATCAGATAGAAAAGTTTGATTAGTAATGTATCTTTTACTCATTTACAAAAAGAAGCATATCCCATGTCATGCACCTTGCTAATAATCAGAAATGTCACCTTAGAGGGCCTTTCTCAGTTCCACAGTAAAATGAATTAATTCTTTTTAAAATTTTATGATAACTTGTTATTTTCATAAAATTAAATTTTTACCCAAAGAATCCATCCTTTCTTCTTTCCCTGCTACTGCATGAAACTGTTGTTAATAAGCTATTTATTAAGCATGTTAGATGGTTGATCCATTCCAGAGAGCAGTTATCTTTGTGACTTTCTTTGTAATATCATGATACCCACACCACCGGGTTCCAATGCGAGGTATCCTCTTTCATCCAATAGAATAATACGAGACTTCAATCTAATAGACTTATGTGCTTTATAGAATTAGGCGAAGATCTGTTTGGCAAAACGCTCAAAGACAAAACACATACAAGGTTGCCAAAATGGTTAAATTACTCTTAATTTGTTTGTGTCCACACGTGCCTCTCACACCGCGCAAAACTCGACCATGCATGTTGACTTGTAGTCCGATAAAGCTAAAACAACAGTCACCTCAATTAATATGGACAATTTGACATAAATTGAGCCCCACAAAGATTACTGCATTTCTTATCTTTTAAGCTTTACAAAAAAAAAGTAGGGAAGAAAATTCTCCCGGAGTAGGGGAAAAAAACATACAGAGAAAAGATACAGATCTAAAAGATGTCCAAATTTGTCATCCAAACATGACACAGGCTTCTTTAGCCATAAAAAAAAAGAGAGGCAAAAATAAAAAATAAAAATACAAGAAACAAAAGAACAAAGGGATTAATAGTAAATATAGAGAGGGTAGGTTGAAATTGATATTTGGTTGAATTGATGAATGATGAATGATTCACCAAGTGCAGGGAAGATCATCAGAAGGGATCAACAACTGTTCCAAGTAATCAGAACCAAGATCTTCAAAGACGACGACATTGTCTACCCTATTTCTAACAGCGTTAGTTTCTTTATTCTTCTTAACACCAATTTTCCTTCTCAAAGAGTGTTTCCTCTTGAGAGCAACAACAGGGGAGCATCCTTCTTCCGAGCCATAATTCATCTCTCTAAGAGACTCTCTAACAATTTCAACAGGGAAGTTAAGAATCGCCGAAGAACCTCTCATGGAAAACGCGGCTTGATCATAAGCCAAAGCTGCAGCTTCTGCGCTGTCAAATGTTCCCAACCACACCCTCATCCCACGCCTCGTTGAATCCCTTATCTCCGCCGCAAACTTCCCCCACGGCCGCCGCCTTACACCTCGGTACGACTTCTCCTTCCTCTTGCAATTCTCCTCCGAGCTCACTTCCTCTTCCTTCACCCTCTCAGTTGACTGCTGGAGGGTGTTAGCGTCGGCGATCATGCCGTACAGAAGCATCTCTGCGGGATCGTTCTCGTTGAACGGAAGATATCCGTTCCATGAGAAGGGTTCTGAAGAGGAAGATTCAGAGGAGAAGTCGGAATTGGATGAATTGAAGATGGAGAATGTGTCCATGTTAAAGTGTGGATTGGTTTTGGTGTGCCAGAAAACAGAGTGAAGAGTGGAGACAAGTGTTGAGTGCTCTGTTTTTAATCCTCTCTTTTGCTACCCTCTCTCCCTTATATACCAAATTAGCGTCGGTAAAATGGTAAGAATCGCCGATAAAGCGATTGGGATAAAAATTTGGGTGAAACCCAAACCATAAAATTTTCTCGTGCCACGACAATCTTCCATAATACCCCTATGAATGCGACAACTTTTTTTTTTTTTAAAAAAAATCTTTTACAATTAATATACATCACCTTTATTAGAATAATGTCCGGATGTTGCCATCTTATAATTTGTTTGGACAAATTAAAAAATTGATAAATGATATATTTTTTCTATTTAGTTAGAATAGTTGGAAAGTTAATATTTTTAAATAAAAATTTATTATTTTTAACTGAATTTCATTTTTATTTTCTTTCTTCAAAATAAAACAAAAGTTACACGAATGTGTAATGCGGTGTTTTCTGATTCAACCAAGCCGAACGGGTTATTCTCCCATGTATATTGCATATAAATATATAATTTTGTTCAATAGTATAAAAGTGGAAAACTTTTATCATATAACACCAAATAAAAGATTTCTACAATATGATAGAGAAATGATATTTATAATTATAAGAAATTATTTTTTCTTATCCAATTTTTTTTTACTTTATCACAACACATTATGTAAAAGATGAGAGAAATAAAATAAAAAATTATGATTAGATAAATAGTATAATAAATAAAATTTTTAATATTATAAATAATATAACTCTTATAAATATATCACTTCCGTAATAAAAGTCATCGGTCCAAACATTTGAATTAAATAAAATATTATTTTTTATATTATAAAAATAATAAAATTTAAATTTAAAATTCACATGTAAATTTTCAATCTTAACTTCTCACCATTAAATTAATTTAAATTATTTAAATTAAATTTTAAAAATAATATATTTATTAATTTTAAAAAGTAATACAAAATTAGATAAATTTTATCATGTGTAACAACACTATTTTTTTTAAATAGAAATTTTATTCGGCTATTACCTCAATTTTAAACAAAGGTAGTAATTCATTTGCAATAAAACATGGAATTAAAATGTTACAAATTTTATAAAGCAAAAATATACTATTATATATTTATATTAAAAATAAATAATAAAAATATTTATTTTTAAATTTTTAATTAAGTATAAATCTATCTTTATAAATATTCATAAAAATAAAAGTAAATTAATTTTTTTTATTTTATATATTTTATTAATAAAATGATATAATTTTATAAATCAAATACTTGAATTGTTGTAAGTGGAAAAATATTAAAATTTAAATTTAAAAAAATAATTATTTTAATAATAATAATTAGTAAATATAAATTATAAATCAATATGTTATTTAATTAAATTTTAAAATTTATCAATAAAATAAAATAAAAATATTCCCCCGCAAACTTTACTGAATTATAAGATATTTATCAAATTAAATATTATTAATTTAATTATAGTATAAAATTAATTAATTTATGATGTAAGTAAATATATTTTATTTTATTAATTAAATAATATATATATATATATATATATATATATATATAAATGATGATGATTATCATACAGCGTATAAAAATAAGTTTCTAAATTAGATTTTAATAATTTAATTTTTTTATAAGCTTCTATTAATATTAATTTTGTCTTCATAATATTTATTATAATAATTATCTAAATGTTAAAAATATATATAAAAAAATAAAATATATTATTTGAATTTTATAATGTAATACAATAATTTGTTAATATCATATGATAAATTTATTTAATATTATATTTTTAAAATAATAAACTAATATTTAAATATTGATTTAAAATAATTAATTTATTATGATATATCGTGGTGTAGATAAAAATACTATTTAATAGGATTATTAATTTATTTTAAATTATTGATATTATAAAAATAACCTATGTATAAATTTATCATTATATAAATAAATTTAATACTAATATTTTTATAAGAATATCAATTAAAAAAGATTAAAAATTATTAATATATTTTTTATCATAATTTTTACTATTTTTATATTTATAAAAAACCAAAACTCTATAAATATTATATGTATTTTTATTATAGGTAATTATATTTTTAAAGTAAAATATTTATATTATAGTAATTTTTTTTAAACAGCATATTTCTATTCATAAAATTCAAATTTAAATTTTACTTAAAAAATAAATATATATCTATTAAATCAATGTTAAAAATTGACGTCAAATGGATATTATGATTTAAATGTAAATTATCACTTAAAATTATAAATAATTCTATATTTTCTTTTCTTCATTCTTTTATTTTTATTTTTCTATACTTTCTATCTCTTTCTCTCAATGCATCAACTTTTTCGTAATAGTTTTGTCTTGAAGGGAAATATAATAATAAAGGACGTGGTGGGGACTATAGCGTGAGAAGTGGGGCCCGCAGGACGGGATTGATAAGCACACGTGGGTCAACCGAGTGTATCTGGATGGCGGCCAGGTCAGAACTGCATTCTCGGGGTCGTGGCTGACCTCATCTTATGACGCCAATTTAAATAAAATATGTTAACTCAAATATTTTCACATGATATTATTATATAGGATGCTAATTTATTAAACATTATCGCAGATAACAAACATTTTAAAAGAAATTTATCCAATTTCACATTCGATTGAAAAAATTAATATCAGTTTGTTCGAAAAAAATAATCCTGCAATGATCTTTTAAATATATTTAAAAATAATAATTTTGAGCTTTATAAAAAATTATTAATATATTTATTTATGATATTTTCTTTTTTATAAATATAAAAATCAACCAAACCGGTTTTTGGCTCTAATTTTATGGATATCATGGTAAAAGACCAAAAATAAAGTATTTTGGACGTGTCCACCTGGGATCCTTCAATTATTTTTGCCTCTTTTATATTATCTAAAATGAAAAATATTGTAATAAATTATTTTGTCGTAATCATATATTTTGATATAAAGTATATTTTCGGACATTAAATAAATAATTTAGATCAATTGTAAATAATACCTACTGGCTACTACTTTTAATTATCATGAACTACCTGTTGTAGTAATTAAAAAAAATATTGAACATTTTAATTTTCAATTCGTTGAAAGTTGTCTTTGTCTGCATTTCTCTTTCAACACAAGGGATTTCAATTGTTTTACGAACTTTCTTAATCATTTCATTGGGGAACATGTCCAGCGTTTTTAATAAAAAAAGAAGTTTTAGTAATATATATCTTTAAGATATATATTAATATATATATATATATATAATAATTTAAATTATTTTAAAAGATAAATTTCCAAATGTATAATTATACTATATATTTTTTATTTAATTATTCTTCTTTTAAAAATGTTTATTGAATCTTGATTTTAAATTTTTTTAGGAAAGATAATTGACTCTAAAAAATATAGAAACCATGTGATCATATTTGTTTTATTAATATAAAATATTTAAAATAATTTTTACATTTAAAATTATATATAAATAATTTATAAAATTAAATATATACATATATATATACATAACTTGATATTATAATTAAATAAACTTTAATATCAATTTAAAAATTGAACCTAACTCCTTTTTAAATATTTTTAAGAGCTTACCTCAAAGGAATTTGATTTTAATTTTAACAAATAAGAACAATTTTAACAGTTTAATGTACTCGTAGTAAAATTTTAAACATATTTAAATCATAAGATCCATTATATCATAGTTATAGTCTTGTTACGAACAAATATTATAATTAATTCTGACGGCTGTCAAATCATTTTCCATATTCCTCTTTGGTGGCTCTTCGTTATATTGTTTATAAATTTTAACAACAATATCAAGTTAATCCAAATTAATTTGTCCAGTAATTAAAAAAGGATAATGAATTTTTTTAAAAAAGGTATCGGATAATGAATTTCCTCTGCGGTGTTTACCTGAATGACGAAAGCAAATCTCGATCGGCTTAATTAGAAAAAAGAAGTATATCATCTACAGATGCATACGTAGTACAGTAGTAGGTATTCATGTTCAGGAATCGCACTAATTTTATATTTCGAAACCAGTAAAAATACTTGTATATTTGTTTTCATTAAATTTTTTCGGAATAGTTATTTTAAAAAGTATGCCAAAGATTAACAAAATGTGACTATTAATAAAATAAAACAAACTCGTATTTAATCTTGTTAAAACTTAAAAATTAAGTCTATCTATAAATAGCCTGTTTATTATTTGCCTGCATAATCAAGTTTGCGCCGAGAAAAATTGGCTTCACACAATAACCGATTTTGTTTAGTTACTCTTGTATTTTAAAATTAATTTTACGGTGAAAGTTTGGATGTGGTCATCATAATTTTAATTTTAATAATTAACTTTTATAAATGGCTTCACACAATAACCGACTTTATGCTGCGGGAGATGATGCTCTTGCTAAGCTAGCTTCTGCCATCCCCAATTTTCAGAGGGGAAATCACATTCCTTTAAACAAGTTTTTCATATTTTTTTTTTTACAAAAGTTAGAGATAAAAATAGAATAAAAGATGTTGATAACATAAATAATGTTGTAAAAAATAAAATATTAAAAAAATTATAAAGATCTTTACTATAACTCTTCTCGAAAAGTCTGGACCAACCCTCGTATTGAAGTTCAAGCTCTCTCTGTTTGAATGATGCTTTTGGCTTTATGTATGTTCGTCAGCCTCTGTTTCTTCTTTTATTACTTCAATGTACCAGAAAAAGTCCAAAGCAAGAAAGTTTCTGAATAAATTTATTAGAATTTTAAATATGTTTACATTTTAAAAGTGATTTCACTTTAATACTTGAATAAAATTAATTTTTTAAAATGTAATTCCTAATTGTATAGTGATTTTTTAACATTAATTCTTTCAAACTGTGTGTTTTAATAAATAAATTATTTCAAATTAATTCTAACCCAATTTTAAACAAACATGTTATCAATTTGGTGACTTCTTAACAGAAGTCATTTTTCCTTTGAATACGCTACAAAACTCAAATCCAGTAATTATAAAAAAATTACAACTCAAAATACAGTACAGGGAAAACTAAAATGTTCGTCTTCAGGAGGATGAGATGGTTTTGCAATACTGTTCCTCATATTATTTCTAAAAGAAGTATAACGCATGCATGGATAGATTTTTATCTGATTATAAAAGTGTTTAAGAATTAAGTTGGTACAGTTTGAATTGTAATCGAATATGTAGAGATAAACTATACTCTCATGAGATATATATACCAACAATGAGAGATAAAAAAAATAACAGAAAGAAGTAAAAAAAATATGTTGTAACAATAAAAAACAGAAAGAAGAAATTAAAATGAAATGAAAAAGAGATAAAAATACACAGAATAAGTATGTGAAAATCGGAATTAACATGTAATTTTGTTAAAGGGATTTAGTATTTGGCTTGTATAGTTTCCTTAATCCAGCTTTTGATTTACTACGCTTAACGTATTTTTTCATCTTAAAGTTTGATTTTATTTTACTTCTAATTTTTGTTTCGGATTTAAATTTAACTCAGAGAATCCACAAAATATTGCACTAATTTTTAAAAAAATATTGTTCAACATCTGAAATATATAAAGTGAGATCAAAAGAAAAAAAATAGAAGAAACAAAAAACAAAAAATATGATATAATAAAAAATATAAAAATAAATGTATTAAAGTAAAAATTTTCTATTAGAATATATATAATCAAAATTGTTAATGGAATTGCGCACTATTTGGCTGTTTTACACACATATTGTTAGCAATAAATTAACCACTGTTACCTCTCTTGTACACTTTTAATCGTTTTCATACACAAAGGGCTTAATTTGACTATTTCCATAAACAAAGCGTTCAAACGAATATCAGTGTACAAGAGGGAGTTGCTTGATGATTTGTGAAAATGTAAACAATTGTAAGTGTACAATTCCATACATTGCATCAATGAAAAATAAAATAAAGAAATACATTTAATCTCCAATCGTGAGAGATGTTAGCTGTTTAATTAGTTATCAGTTTGCTTCATCTGGTTGAAAATTTGTCAAGAAAGAATACAATGACCAATACACTTGGCAACTTTTCAAACCTAATAATTACTTTTAGCTATAAACAATGCTTGTCAGAGTTACTTCTAGCTCTTTATCTCAGAATTAAACTTTTGTTCCAGTCTCAGTGTTTTGAGTGTCAACATGTAGAAAAGAAATTAGAAGTAGGGAAACAAACCACGGCTGTTCCCCTAATTATGCTAGTTTAATCACCAGTATAATGGTTTATAGCTTAATTTGTAGAATTTGTCGGTGCCTTTGAAACTTAATCACAAATTGATTGACTTTTATAATGGAATAATGTTTCATCTACAAATCCCTAAATTTGATTGAATTTCATTTATTTAAATTAACGATATTAATCTGATATACAAAATCTGTTACACACATATATACAAAATGCACTTAATGTTCACCGATTGAGGAGAATCTGTTATGATCATATTGTTACTTTTATAATGTTTACCTTAAGAAGTGGTTAATGTTTTACCTATGGGAATATTCATGACCTTGTGCTTTTTGGTGTCAAGAGATTATAGTCCATGTGAAAGGTTTTTAGTAAAGATCGTATATTGCTGCAAACGTATGTGAACTTGCTCAGTGAATACCAAAATGAAAATGACCTTTTATTTTATGCTCCACTGATGAATGAATTTTCTTCGGGAATTGTTTGTTAGAGTGTGTCATGAGAAGTCACCATCATGTGCATACGAAAGCTTTCAATCACAGTTAGAAATGGGTGCATTGAATGGTCTAGATGCATGCCCCTTTGAACTTGTTTCCAAGTCATCAAAACTAAGATTTTGGCTAAGTGTTATGAAAGTCCTCCAAAAAGAATGGATACTATTATTTTGATCGAGACTTTTCCTATTAGCATCAGCCCATCAATACGCCTCTTTGAAATTCATGACTTTCATATACGTGCAGCTTCTACGAAAGCCCATTTTCGGGTTAATTATTTTTAACGTCGTTTTCATACAATAGGACAAACCAATTTCTTTCATTTTTTTAATCACCAAATTCATTCTATTAATATTTATGTGTATTCTTCAATTATTCTTTAAATTTCTTACAATAGCAATTGGATTCTTAATTTTTTTATATATCATATATTATTTTTCATCTTTATTTTTTATTTGTTACATTAGTCATCAATAAAGACTAATATGATTTTAAAAAAATAAATTAAGGACCCAGTTATTATTGTGTAAAGCGTAAGGATTGATTTAACAATCCATACAAAGATTAACTTGTTCATTAACTTGACGATAGTAAATTTAAATTTTAGTTTGATACCTAGTTTATAATAAAGTACTTAACTTTTAATATATTTTTTTCACCGTCATAACTTTTTTATAATAAAAAAATAAATTTAAATCTAAATTTTTATATAAATTATTCCAACCTTCTAATCATTAGATCAATCTTAATATATCATTATGCTTCTTCAATTCATAATAAATGTAATTTTTTGAAAAACATCTTTTATTTTATTTATTACTTTACAATTCTAATAAAGAGTTAATTTTTTCTTTATAATTTCATCCTTCAATAATTTTTATAAAGACAAAAAAATAATTGAGATATACAAATATAATAAAAATTATATAACAACTTTTATAAAAATAATATTAATTATAAATTTTAGTTCTGATGTTATAGTCCTGAACAACACTTATTATCATTTAGAGGAATATCATTATTCTAAGCCAACTCAACTTTCATCTAATCTATATTTTATTGTCTTTGACAGACATGTTTGAAAATGTTTACTTTTAAGTTCTTTAAATATATTTTGACATAAAACATTTATGTTAGTCTTTGAATAATTTTTTAGAAAACATTTATCGTCTTTCTAAAAGCCTATCTAAATTTGTTTATACAAATTACTGGAAAAATGAAAAAAAAATTGTAAAATTTATAGGAAATATCCTATTTTCAAGATTGAAGTGCTTATAATATAAATTTTTGTATTATAATATTTATTAAATAAATAATTAAAAAATTATTTATCTAAACTGATTCCTTCTTGGAGAAGGCCAATGTATGGCAATATAATGTACAGGTCCTAACTGTGATTGGAGTATAAAACTAAAAATGATGTAAAGGAAAGCTGAAGGAAGCTGCTTTCCCTTTTGCATGGGGACAAGGGTGCAAGTCCCCTTTCTATTAAAATTCAAAAAATGACAAAAAATTAAGGTTTGACTATTCGCCCTTCTCATGCTGACATGACTATATCGATATAAACGAAGGCACTTGAAGAATTACTTCTAACTATCAATTTTTTTTTAGAAAAAAATTATTATATATAAATAATAATATATATCTATTTATATTTATATGTAAGTTATTAAATCTGTTTTTTATTTTTTATTTTTTTAAAATATCCATCAATCATTAAATGAATGACATAGATGAATTAATGACACTCTTTATGTATAAAAATATTAGAATTATTTTTTTAACATAAATACCATCAATCTAGTATTTTAGATTTCATTTTTTAAAATTTTCCAAAATTTTTTGCCACAAAAATATCATGTATTAAAAAAATATTATTCATTAAGATTATTTTCGTTATTATAAATTTTATTAAATAAAAATTTAATTATTCATAAAATATATTTTAGATTAGTAAAGAATATGATAGAATATACTAATTGTACATAACAAAAATATTTATCAATATAATATATTATTAAAAGAAACTCATAATAATTACATTATAAGTTAAATTTTGATCATGAAAAGGTAATCCATGAAGCTAAACTTAATTTGTAATCATTATATAACATTTTTCACTGTCCATTTTCTTTTCTCTGACGCATGATTCTCTTTCCTTTTATTTGTATTTTGGCCACATTTTAGAGACAAATAATTAGTGTTAACGTATTATGTGTATATATACGCATAAGAAAGTATTAACATAGTGATCAAGCTAAATTAATTTTTATGTTATATAATTTTTTTTAAAAGGTAATGGTTTGATTAAAATATTATATTTTATAGTTTATATATATATATATAGTTTTATATAAGTTAAAGTTATGTAGTATTCTATTTATATATATTAAACTTAAAATTATATATTTTTTAAATATATGTAAAATTAAATATTATTTTAATTATATTTTTATATTTATTTAATTTTAATAAAATTTGCTGCAAACAATTAAAATAATATATAATTCTTGTTTGGTCATTAGATTCACAGAAAAAAATCTCATTCCAAATAAAATTATTAACAAAGTAAGATTGCATAACTCATATGTGCGTAAGTTAATCCGTGCATGTGTGTGAACATTTGATTACAGTAAGATAAGAAGAATAAATTTAGACTTTATAATCAAAGATGGATGGTTATTATTTAAAGGTAGTTAACAATGGTGTGATTACTTTAAAAAATTATGTGTATTTTTTTAATTTTAACTATTCAAATAAAATCTATTGATCTACATTTATTTCTTTTATTTCTTACTATACTCAAACATTTTCTTAAGATACATAATGTCTATAGATACAATGAAAATATTAAATCCATACATTAATAAATATCTAAGATTATAAATAAATTATTTATCAAATTACTAAAAATTATTTTTTATAGATATTTTTTAGCAATTGTATCAACTGATATAAAATATAATAAATTAAAAAAGATATATTAAATTATGATAGTTATACCATTCAAATTATTATTAAAATGTTCTTTAAGATAATTTTTTATAAATATAGATTTAGCAAAAAAATTTGAAGAAAATTAAAATCATCAATATTTATTTTTTTAAAATTGTTACTAACAAAAATTAATGAATAATTAATTTAAAAAATTATAAATTTTTTTATTTTTATCATAACTATTTTAAAAAAATTATATATTATTTCTATTTAAATAAAATTATGTGGATCTTAACTATTTCTATTCTTGCAATATATATATATATATTATAATATAATATAATATAACATAAAAATTATGTAAATTTTTATCGATCACATAAATTTTTAAATAATTATATTACTTTTTAAAAAAAATTTAACCATTTTTATATGATTATAAATTTAAATATATTTTTATCTATTCTTACATATTATATATATATATATATATATATATATATACCTGAATAGTTTAATAATATACTGAATAAAACTAATCAATTATTAATTTATATTAAAATAATTATTAATGATCTTTTTTCATATATTATGTCGTGTTTATCCATTAAAAAGATCTCAGAAATAATATCAACATATATAATAACTTAGATTTAGTTACATCTAAATATGATTTGTTTAGTTTTATTTGGTTAATTTTTGTTTTTATTTTTTTAAAAGTTCTCAATCGGTGACAAAAAGGTATGGAGGGATATATTTTTCTGCTCGTACTTAAGAATATCGAACTGAGTCATTCAATAGGAAGATTTTTGTTTTTTCGGCTAAAATGAGTACAAGGTGTACTTATTTATAGATAAATAGGTGAAAATGAATAAGATTATTGGATAAATTTATGATTTAATTTAATTTGTTTAAAAATATATTATATTTATAATATATATATATATATTAATCTATTTAATAATTTTTTATTTTATAGATTTTAAGTTTATAAATTTTTTTAATTAATTATTTATATAAATTATAAATTTATTTATTAATTTTTTTTAAATTTAAATTTTTAAATAAATTCGTAAATTTTATAGATTTTAAATTAAATTAAAATTTAATAAAAAAATATTTATTAAATAGATTAAATTTAAATATTTAAAAATTAGTTTAATTCAACCTATTTCTTTTCTTAGTAATATATTAATATATTTTACCAATAACCTATATATGAGTGTCAAATTATAATATATTAAAAAAGAATGACCAACTTACAATAGAATACTTATAATTATAAAAATGCAAAAGCTAACTAATTCATCTAATAAATCATGCAATTATTTTTTAGATGGTTATATATATAGTATAATTTGCTAACAGGAGTTCCTTCATTCTCAAATCAAATTTACGTTAGGGCTCTAAATTTTTCTTTGGTGTATCTCTAAAACGTATAATGAAATGATTTGAGATTGTGTTAGTATTTTTTATTTATTTATTAGATTCATGTTACCAAGTCATATAAATGAATAAATAATTAAAATTAGTGTATCTGTTAATCTTTTTTAAAAAATAGTGTCATATATCATTCTAATTTTATCTTTATTATTTAAAATCAAACTCCACTATATCATATATTAATAATACCACGTTAAAATCATATTAAATTCTTAATTTTATTTGTAATAATTGATGAAGTATAAATATAATAAAATACTAAATATTTTCAAAAATTCATAAAATGTTTTGTTGTAAAAATTATTAAATGTTTTTTAAAGGTATCTTATATTTTACAAATAAAGTAAAATTTTCTATGCCATTTTCATAGCTGATAATTTTAGTTTATTTTAGTTTGTGTGAATTCAAGGAAGATGAAAATGTGATTAATCATTATCTCCGTAGAAAACTATTCTCCAAATAATAGTAAACAATTTTCTTTGAACGGAAGATTTGCTTTGCTCTCTCTCACTGTTTGAAGGATAATATACGGACTAAAGAATGAAATTAATATTTTTATTTATATTAAAATTTGTATTAACTTCCTAATAAATTTTTTTAGTATAATTCTTTTATTTGTGATAAATATATAAGTATTGAAAAATTAAATAAAAGAATGATATAATTAAAAAGAAAATTAATATTATTTAAAAATTAAAAATAAAAAATAAAAAAAAAATATTTTAAAAAAAAAGACAGGTAAAATAATGGAAGAAACAATAAACTCTTTAATGGAAAAAGTGAATTGTTATTGGTTTGACCAATTGGATCGAAGTTCACTCCGCAAGAACGCAATTTTCTTACCAGCATCAATAATTAAGCATTTAAGGTAATTTCTATATGAGGCTCCAATCAGACCTTCTGCTATAAAAGGATATTTTTAATTATCACATTTCTTCGGATAACTAAGGTCATTTATTTATTCACAATTTTTTATCTAACGGATAATAATTTTAAAAAATTAATAATTTATATTTAAATGTAGACAGATGTATATTATTATCATATATATATATATATATATATATATATATATATATATATATATGATAATATTTTTTGCACACTTTATATTTCTTGAGATAGGTGATTAATGTCTATAATCACATAATTGGTATTTTAGGAATGAAGTGGTAAATTCATCTTTCATTATTTTATAATTTTGTAAATTGGTATGCGATTTTTTAAAAGTTCTACGGTTAGTTTCTCACTTATTAGTCTTTCAGTTAGTTATTATTAAAAATCATATTAATTTGATATGTTAAATATCTCATAAAGATCTATGTAAAACGAACAACATTGTTTTATGAAAAAGAGACAATTGTTTATGAGCATGGGAAGGAAAGCACATTATCTATGATTATCATTAAAGGAGATTGTGATGCTTATCTTCTTCAAACAAAAATAAAGTTCAATAATTAAGTTCACATCACCATTGTGCTAGGAAATATGGCTATGTTTAAATATTTACGGAGAAAAAAATAATCGAGTATTCCACCATTACATTATTAACATTTGAATTTGGTGTTTGGGGTTGATATGAAAATGGTGAAAAAGGTATTGTGTAGTCCTTCACTTTTGAGAGTCCTTGTTTATTTGTTGAATATGACAAAAAAGGGAAAGATGCATTAGGTATAATGAAACTTTCTAAATGTTTGTAGTTATATTAGGAAAGTAGTCCCTTATATTTTATCCTTTTCTGTTATATGGTTTGTCAATGTTTAAAAATAATACTTTTTGAATTTGTTATATTTTTGAAATATTGCTATTTAGTACATGTAAAACACAACAATCTATATTTATCATAAAAGGAATTATATGAAAAAAGACAGAGGGAAGAAGAAGGTTTATATGGAGGCATTGCAATATGAGATGATTATGATAAAGATACATTAGATATACTTAACTTTAAAAGGTTTACTAAAGCTATAAAATATCTTCATCCCAAAAATATTTTTTAGTTGAACCCTTCCTATAGCTTTGGTGATAGATTAAGAGTTTTGGATTGAGATATTGATTTATTGGACATGATGAAGGTAATAAAAAAACATGGTGGAAGAATGGATGTATATTATGAATATTACGTATATCAAGTTGATAAAACAAACCTATAAATATTGTTACATAGTTCATAACCAAAAGTTGAGAGTTTGGGTGATAAGAGTAAGGGTACTTCAAATGTTGGTGAGGATTATGAGTCTGGTGAATGTGATGGTATGGTTGCTTGATGGTGATGGTGAGGTACATAGTGAGATTGATGTTGCTTTTGATGTGGAAAAGGCTAATGTCGAAGGTCCTGTAATGGAGGGATTGATTTGGAAGGGTCAGATGTGGAGGGAGTTGGTTTGAAAGAAATTAATGTGGAAAAAACTTATGTAGCAGAGGTTGTAGAGAGAAGTAAAGAGAAAAAAGGAAAAAAATAAAATAAGAGGATTGAAGGGGATGCTATTGCTCGAGATTTAGGGAGAAGTTGAAGGAAAAAGAAAAGGACTAATATGGGTGGTAAGTTTAGGATGCTGAAATTAAGGCTAAAGTGTTTGTCAAAGAAAGAAATGAAAAAAAAAAAAAGACTACAGAGATAAGGGGATCTTAAATCCAAGAAACGGGAAGAACATAATGTCAAGACAGTAATAATGGAAGACTCTTTAGAGGATGAAAAATATCTTTAGAGGAGGTGGAATAACAATAAGAATGAAGAATATTGACGATTCGAAGAGGTGAGAACTCCTTCAAATTTTGATGACAAAGGAGGTAGCAAGGAATTTTACCCATAATTTAAGGAAGAAGATACATTTGGACATGTACAAATAAAACTTGGGATTGAATTTCCAACACTTGATTCCTTCAAACAAGTTACGAAGGATTATACAATTGGGTTGAGTAGGAAGATCCTTAGCTGAAAAATGACAAGTAAAAGGCACATAGAATATGTAAAGAGGAGAAATGTTTAGAAAAATAATTTGCAGTTATAGCAATGTCCAACACAATTTTCCAAATAAAAGACTTTCAAGAAAGTATATATTTTTTGAAGGATGTTTAAAAATAGGTAGGCAATACAAGCTTCGATCACTAGAAAACTTGCTAAAAAACTTAGGAGGGACAACATAATGTTTGAAATTATTGACTTCTTCAAATAAAAATATGATGTTCCACTGGAGGATACAAAGATATGGAGGACAGAATGATGTTAAATATATCCTCCAAGTAAGTGAAAAAGAAGAGTATGTCAAGTTGTAGAATTGCTATGTTGAGCTTATGAAATAGAATCCAAGTGCAACATTTTAAAAGAATACAATTCCTCAGCTTGAAGGCCTTCCTGAGTTTCAAAAATTATATATCTATCTTAAAGGATGCAAGAAATGTTTCAAAGATGGATGTAAGATATGATAAGTTTTGATGATGCTTTTCTTAAAGAGTATTATGGTGGTCAACTACTACCAGGAGTTGTTTAAGATGCAAATAATCCTATTTGGGTAATAGCCTATGAAGTAGTTAATGTTGGAAATAAAGATAACTGGAAATGGTTTTTTACCCAACTCCATAAAGATATTAGTGATTATAACCAAAATAAATGGAATTTTATATTTGATATGTAAAAGGTAAACTTTTCGCACGGCTTGCATAGATTGCATGTTTGGAGTTTAATTATATACAATAGCTTAAATTGAAGGATTGACTTGCATAATTTTTAAATTCCTAGGAGCTAACATGCATTAAATTGTTTAATATGGTATCATACAAGTAATACAATAGGTCATCTCAGGGGCCATCCTTCTTCCACAGGTTTTGTATATGATGTATCTAGCAAAACTTCTCTAAGCATTAGAAAGATAAGGAACTAAGATCTCTGTTGTAGAAGTGTGTAAAATCAGGTATCCCAATTATATTTTAAAGACATATGAATACCTTAAACATTACAAATGCAAAAGTCCATGGACAATCTCAACTTGACCCAAGGTTGACAATATATGCAACTAAAAATTGTGAACTATTCAACATAAAAACTTTGGGGGCTAGAAACAAGCACATTATAAGTATGTTGAAGGAAACAAAGGTAGTGATTTTCATTAGTATCACTACAAATAAGTTAAAGTTAGTAAGGCATATTGGTCACCTTCTACTAGTGCAATAAAGAAGATTGGAAAAGGAAAAAAAAGGAAGCAACTTGGTTAGGTAAGGCACTTCATTTAGTTAAATATGCAACTTCCTTTGTAGAAATTGAAATTATGCAACTTTCTTTGTAGAAATTGAAATTATGCAATTTACTTTATAGGAGATGATGAGAGAAATAAATTCAAAGTTCATGGTTGGCCAATTAAGATGACTGTTAATCTTAAAACACAATCATGCACTTGTAGATTTTAAAAGTTAACTGGTTTGTATTTAAACATTATATAATTTCTTTAAAGATTTATAACAAGCTTGTTTTAAAAGTTAACTGGTTTGTATTTAAACATTATATAATTTCTTTAAAGATTTATAACAAGCTTGAATAATTTGTTTAATGTATGATTATTAGGTATGTCTTGTATGCATGTTATTGATGCAACAACATATAAAAATGAATATCCTAAAGATCACTGTGATACTTGATTAACCACGATTTCCTATCAAAAAAATATATATAAATAATATATTGCGTGGAAAGTATACTGAAATTATATTGAGTAGATCCTATAAGTATCATTTAAGCTAAAAAAATTTAAAATACAAAAAAAAAAATCAAAATAAAGATACAATTAATCTCCACAAGTTAAAGAAAAAATGATAATAAAATGTAGTTTAAATGAATGAAAAAAAATTATGTAAAAAAATAAAAATATAATAACATTAAAAAAAATAAAAAAATATGAGTTGGGGTATGTATTGTTAATTATAATATATATATATATATAAAATAATAGAAAATTTATAATAAAATGTTTTATATAAATTAACATAAATATTTTTATGTTTTTTATTTTTTATTTTTTAAATTGTATACAATACAATATGATTTAGTTATACATGTTTGCATGTGTAAATGTGTCCATTTTTTTATCAAGAAAATAGAAAAATCATAGTAATTTAAAAAATGTTTAGATTTTTGCAAAAATTAATTGTGTTAGTTATGAAATTGTTGTTGTTTACTGTTTAGAGATATTTTGTGACCGTTACTGAACTATAAATACAACTATCATTGATATTTTGTGATCATTTTTAACTGATGCTAGAACTAAATTATTACTAGACTAAATTTTAATTTTTCATCACAAATTATACAAACTAATCTCACCAGCTAACCAAGGAAAAGTTGACAATTAAAAATATTGATGTAAACCAATAACTAATTTCACATTTTAGGAATAATATATTAATATCAGCGTTTAATTACAAGCTTTATCTTCAAAACTACAAACAACTAATTGTTTCCTTCTCCCCACTCTCAATACAAACTAATAAAATGATACAATTAGAAATCTACATGACTTCATAATCATTCGCTGTTGTAGGAGCATTAGATATAACAAATAATGCAACAAAGGCATCAAACAAGATTGTGGTCAAGACAATGAAGTTAATAAGCAAAGCCTTCCAACCATATTTTCTAATCCTGAGTTCTTTAAAAAGTAAGTTTTTCCAGTAATCCAAGAGTAACAATGGTCACATCCAAGACATATACACATAACAAGAAAGTGAGTAACGTCTAGTACCTGGAGTTTCACAAGGGAAGAAAAAGATCACAAACTCATACATCAACTGCTAATAATGTTAAAGAAAGTTGGATGATAACTTGGTACAGTAACATTTAACATAGGTTCAGGAATACAAGGATCCATTTGAAATAGCAATGATTAATAAAGTCAGGCATTAACAATAAACAAAAAATTTTGCAATATGAAATGATAAATTTAACCATAATCATATCCCTACATTCAAAGTGTATAATAATATATTTGTAGGATAGTTTAGCCTTATTTAATGATTTACCTTAACGATATGAAGGAAAATCACCGCAATTCCAAATATTGAATGCAATATATACATGGAAATCTTATTTTCATAACGATATTTGAAGTTGATATAAATTTTAATTATTTCAAGTGCTAATACAATGGTTTGGAAAATAAGGTGTATCAATTTTTCTAGAAGTGTGATATTTATACCTGTAATCACTTTTACCAAATGATCTAGTAATATAACAACATACAATATATAATCTATACCTACAAATATTTGATCTATCGTTAAAATAAATATTTATATCAATAGTTTTAAATACGTCACTAAAATAAATACTGATATAATTAAACTTTTGTAAGTATATGATACTTATATTAAGATTTATCATATTTTTATAGATGTATGATATTTATATGCACGATTTTAAATTTATCATTAAAAAAATAATGATAGAGTTAGACTTAGATATACGATATTTATATTCATTATTTTAAATTTATTAATAAAATAAATAATAATAAAATTCAACTTTTACATATATATATATATATAATATTTATATTTACGTTTATATTTTATCATAGATATATGTTATTTATACCTACAATTTAATAGTTGTAGATACATAAAAAATTTCTTGTAATGTTAGACAAAATTTATTTTAACAAAACCTCTCATAATACCTGAAAAAAATTAAAAAAAGTTAAAAAATATGAGACATCTAGTTAAATTAAAATAACCCAAAATATAATCTAAATTTATATTTAAAATGTGTCAGAGTTTAAACAAATTATCTTGGAAGCGAATTAACTTAGTGGAAGGAAAAACTATAGTAACAAAAGAAAATAGTGGAAAGAAAGCAGTGTTAAACAGTGGAGGTCTTGATCACATTCCAATTGAGGGTGGCGGTCTGGCTATATCCATCAAAGAGACAGCAACCAAAATCACATAACCTATGTAATAGAAGGGAGTGAGTGTCCCTACCATTTGACTAGGTGGTTAGGCAAGAAGGATGTTACAGATTCATGGAACATAGTCGATCTCTATTCCCTACGAGTCTCTTCACTACCCAACTTTCCAACTGTTAACTATGTCCCGCACTCCCCGTGCCCTTCCCACCAACCTACCTTCCCCTACTTCATTCAACTCTCCCCTCACACTACTACACGTGTTTCTTATCTCCAAGTTTTTAAACCTCTCTTCTTTTGTTCTAAATGTGTTTCTCAACATAATGTCTATCCATAATTCAGACACGATGTTTTGTCATCATAAAGTACATCATGCACTTCAACCCCCCTACCCGCAAAAATAAATAAATAAAAGGGTTTATGTTACAACATTTAATTGGTTTCTATGTCGGGCAAACTATACGGAATTTGTATTTAGGTTGAATTATATTTATAAATTATTTTTAACGGCTTTTATTAACCTGGTTTTAAATATTAAGTATTTAAAAAATTATTAAAAATAAATAGTTATTATATTTTTATCATTTTTTAGTATGTACTCAAGAACATGCAATAAAAATTTATATATAATCAATTTTTATTATCAAAGAGTTTAATATATTAATAATATTAAATATTATACCTTTTAATCATTATTATTTATTATTATTTTATTTAAGTATTCAATGTCATTATGTTTTAATATTGATTAATAAACAAATAAAATTGTTAAGTTTTTAGTATGGCAAATCCTTATCAAGATTTTTTTTGTATTTATTTGATAAAAGTATGTGAATTTCGTTATTATTGTTGTATATTTTATGTAATCTTTCCAATTTTTTCGATTTATCCTAGGATTAATGATTTGGATCAGATCAAATGAAAATATAAATTTTAAAAAAAACATCGAAGACATTATAAAAGGATTGATGCAAAGATATATTGTTGTGGAGATTTTTATTAAAAAAATTTCATAAACATTTTTACAGTTACAAGAGAGTTTCAAACAATTTTTAAATATAGATAAAATTTAAAAAATTAAATACTTAATCCAAATTAAAGTATCTTGTTTAAATTTCAATTAAAATTTATTAAAATAATTAAATAATCTCCTTTAATAATATCTAAATTTCAAATTTTTTGATTGTAATTAGCCTTTTTTTAAAGTAGTTGTAAGTTTTTAATTTTTAATTTTTAAATTAATTTAAAAATAATTTTTTTGATAAAAATAGTTTTAACATAATTTTTAACATATTTTTAAATAATTTTAATTTTAAATTTTTTTTTTATTAAATACTGTTTTTAATTTTAAAATACTTTTATTCTTAAATCAACACAATCTCAGTATCATTCTATAATAATAATAATAATAATAATAATAATAATTATATATTTTTTATTATTTTCAATAAAATTAAATTTTAGATAATATAAATAAAATAAATTATTATTTAATATATAAATTATGTTAAATTTATTATATTATAATATAATATTATATAATTATTTATAATATATATTATTTTATATAAAATAAATATTAAATAATATAAAAATATTATAATAATATATAAAATTATTTTATCTTAAATATTTATAATTAAATAATATGTAAAATAAAAATTTAGATAATTATATAATAATTTTTATATTATAACCATTATACAATTATTGTTATCTCATAAACATTATTTTACTTTTATTATTATTGATATTATCATCATCACTATAATAATATAAATTTTATTTTTATAAATTTATAAATAAATAATACTATTTGATATATAAAAATATATTTAATTTATAATATAATAATATAATTTTATATTATATAAATTTTTATAATATAATAAAAATTATTTTATATAAAATAAATTTTGAATAACATAAAAATGTCATAATAATAAAATATAAAATTATTTATTTTATATATAAATTATTAAATAATTTATAAAATATAAAATTGAATAATTATATAATATTATTTATATTATAACCACTATCATTATAATTATCATAATAATAATAATAACTTAATTTTTATTATTTAAAAAAATTTAATTTTTTATTTATATAAATATATATTAAAAATAAATAATATTAATTTAAATAAATTCTATTAAATTTATAATATTTATATTTTATAAATATTTATAATATACTATTATAATATATATTATTTTTATAAAAATAAATATTAAATAATATAAAAATATTATAATAATAACATACATAAGAATTTTTTTATTTTGAATACTAATAATCAAATAATATATAAAATATAAATTTATATAATTATATAATATTTTTTATATTATAATAATCACATTTTTACCATTATTTTATAAATAATTTTTTACTTTTTATCGTTATTATTACTATTGTTACTGTTATAATTATTATTATTGTAATAAAAATATAATTAATTTATTATTCTAAAATTTAAAATTTATATTATTTTAATATAATTGAATTTTTTAAATTAATATTTTATTTATATATTTTTTATAAATTTATAATAAAATAATATAATAGAATAAGTTATTTTACTTTTATAATAATATTTAAAAATTAAAATTAAAAACTAAAAGCTAAAACTGATTTTAAATTTTAAAATTTTTAAAACTAAAAATCATCTTAACATTATTGAGTTTTTAGTATGTAAAATCTTTATCAAATTTTTCATGCTTATTTGATAAAAGTATGTGAATTTTGTTAAGATTTTTGTATATTTTATGTAATTCTTTCAATTTTTTCAATTTATCATATTATTAAAGACTTAGATTAGATCAAATAAAAATTAAATTTAAAAAAAAATTGATGCAAAGATGTATTGTTGCGGTGATTTTCATTAAAAAAACTTCATAAACATTTATATAATTACAAGAGAGTTTCCAACAATATTTGGATATAGATAAAAAATGTAAAAATTAAATATTTTGTCCAAATGAAAGTACCTTATTTAAATTCCAATTAAAATTTGTGAAAACAATTAAGTAATCTTCCTCCAATAGTATCTAAATTCCAAATGGTGTGGTAGTAATTAAGCAATATATCCTTATTTTTATATAAATTGAAGAAATTATCAATCAAGATAGCTCAATTTAGGTTTTGACAATTATTATTGGTAATTTTAGTTAAGGATTCGTGGGCAACATGAGGAGAAGAGTTGTGTTTTAAAATTGGAGATTGTTGGCTTTTGATTTCAAGTATAATCTCGGTCTAGTGAGGACACTGTTCCAAGATGCTCTAGAATGGTGGTAAAGCTGGTTTTGTATATTCCAGTGCAATGGAGGTATTCCAGCAAATAAATGTTTCGACCCTCAAGTCAACAACTGTTGACTTTCTTTATTTATACTGTCGCCTTAGTTTGATTAGGTAGAAGGTTTATTTCTATTGTTGTACGAGGTATGATCTGCATTTGTAATTTTCAGTCAAATATTATAATGATCATATTAGCCCCATAATTGTGTATAACTAATCTGATTAAGCAATATAACTTTTACTCTTTTTTTTTTTTAATAATACGTTGTTATATCACAAATTAATTTTTTCTTTCAATAATTATTAAAATTATTTAAAGATGAATTTTTTAAAAATATATTAATATTTTAATGTTTTTATCAATTAAAATAAAATATCAAAGTGTAAAAACTAAAAATTATTTTTTATTAAACACCAAGTTTAAAACATTTTTTTACATTCTTTTCTTTTAATGATTTTTAAAATTAGTTGGCGAGTTTCTTTATATGCTAAGATATAACTAACATGTAAAAACTTTGTATATAATTTTATTAGCACAATTAAGAAATCAAAATACATTCTTCATGTTCTATTTTACATTCTTCATGTTCTATTTTACTTAACATGAAATTTTCATATTTTAAAAATAATTGATCAAATTTATTTAAAATTCTTTGTCATCAACATACGAATTCATACTAAAATTTTATAGTATTTATAATTTATAAAAATAAATTAAAATAATTGGGTTTTTTTCATATTTTTCATGAAATTATGATGCAATTTACATTTATTATAACAAAATTACTGTTATAAAAAATAAAAAATTAAAAGAGTAAATTAAATAAATATAAAAGTTAATAGAGTAAATTAAATAAAAAATTAAAATTAAAATTAAAATTTATCTTAAACTTAAAATAAAAAATACTAATTTTTTCTGACCAAAAAAATATCATCTAGTTTAGAAATTAGGAATTTTATAACAGAATGCAAATGAAGTTAAACTTTACAAAATTTGAAAATTGAACTTCTTGCATGCTTCATGAATTTGACTCCTTACCCCTTTTCTTCATTGTTTTTAATTCTTTTGTTTTTTTTCATCACTAGATTTCAGATGAAGGTTTTAAAAAATCCGATAGTAATCGACTAATCATTGTGAACATGATATTTAGGATACTAAATTTCAATGTTGTTTGTGATAAGTTGCACTTGCCGTTGACTGTATTTTGCAAACGCACACCACAATCTTAACAGATTATCATGGCATGCATCATAATATTTGTAAAAGGTGCATGAATTCATATTATTCTAATGAAAGGTGCATAAAAAATTATAAATATTATATATAAAATAAAATTTATTAATTTAATAATTAAAATATAAAAGTTAATCTTTTAAAATAATTAAATTTTTTATTTAATTATTATATTTTATTAATTTTTTTTATTTTAATACTTTTTATTTTTTTCTACTTAATCTTCAATACATACTAAATAAAATATATATAATGAATATTTTCTATTTATATAATAAATTTTGTATAAGTTGTGTTTATGAGAATATTTATTGTTAAATATTCTATATGTTTATTGTTATTTTTATTTAACATTTTTTTACGTAAAACATTACTATATTTTTTACTTTTTTTTGTTATCAATTTAATAATAAAAATATTCTTTTAAAAAATATTTATATAAAAATAATAATTAAGAATAGAAATGAATAAGTTTATTTAAAATTTAGTTTAACCTATTTAGATATCTATTTATTTTTATATATTATATGTTTATATTTATATTTATTATATTTATTTAAATATATTATATTTATATAATATTAATATATTTATTTAATTTATTTAAAAAATAATTTTTAATTTTAAATAAAAGAATTTTATATTTATAAATTCTTTAATATTTATGATAAGAGTTATGTACATTACTTTAACTTAAAAATAAATTTTATATTTTATTTTAATTTTTTATATGTATTTAAATTATATAAATAAGGTTATAAACCATTTATTTTTTTAGTTTTCAATTTTAAATTTTTTTAATCAATTATTTATATATATTTTAATTTTATTTATTAAATTTTTTTTGTAAATTTTTAAATAGATTTATAAACTTTAAAATAGATAAATTTTAACAATTAAAAATTCAATGACATATAATAATCCAAACTTAAATATAAAATTTTTTAAATAAAATAAATTTAAATAAAATCTAATCTAACTTGACTATTCTTTATCTATTTTTCATCTCTAATAGTAATTTAAAAAACAAAATTAGTTAAAAAATAAGGTACATTTAATACCACAGTAATTAAAGGAAACTAAAATAAAAATAAACAAATATAGAAAATAATATCTAAAGAAAAATTGTAAGGATCAAGATTTACAAATAATATTATTTTAACTTTTTAAAGGAAATATTTTAATTTATTCTGATGATGTTCTTGGAAAAGAAACAGAAATATCGATATTTTTAAAAAATGAAAGCCTTTAATTGGGTTTATGAAAGGAGACATTCCTCCGGCATGAAAAAGAAATGCTCGGAAAAAATTAGGTTTTTTTTATAAAGTTTAGAATAAATTTTAATTTTAATTTTTTATTTATATTAAATTTTCAACTATATTTTAGAATTTAACTTTGTACTAAAACTATTTTTGAAATTGCCGATTATCAAAATTGATTAAAGTATTTTTTATATACTAAATTTTGATCAATGTTTTAAAATTTTGTACAATTTTATCAGTTAAAATAAGATATTAAAATATAGGTATTAAAACTTGTTTTTATCAAACCCTAATTTTAAATATCCATTTTTTATTTTTCAATAATATTGAAATTAACTTAAAGATTCCTCTGTACGTTATTAGCCTATAACCAACACATTAACGTATCAACGGATCTTTCTTCATGGCTCATTTATTTTGAACATAAAGTATCATATTTTATAAATAATTGATAAAATTTATATAATGGTTTTTCTTATTATGAATTTACAACCTTTATCATAAATATTTGTAATATGTGATACCATGAACTACATATAGAAAATTACACGGATTAAGATAATTTATATAAAAAAAAAATCTGTTTCTCTAAAAAATTTGAAGATTTAATAATGTAATAACAAAAGGATTAACTTGATATAAAAATAAAACTCAGAAAAGGGATTATAAATTTAAAATAAAGTAATATAACAAAACTAAAAAATGAATAATTAATTTGAATAAAAAAATTTAAAATTAAAATTAAAATTTATTCTAAATTTAGAAGATAAAAATATTAACTTTGTCAAATCATAAATACTAAAGTACTACTTTCATATTTCTTTTTAATATAATAAAATTTAATGAAATATTTTAAAAAATTGTATAAATTTTGTTCTAAAAATTTTTTTATCATTATTTTTCAAATTAAACTGTTTTTTTTTTTTTGAGTGGTTTAATTTATTAGCAAACTATTGTTAGTTTTTGTCCTCAAAACTTCTTCGAAATTAGTTAACACATAATTTTATGATTCTAGGTAACTATTTTGATTTATTAATTTTTTATTATTTAGATATATATTTATTTTATAATTTAATTTTTATTTATATTTTAAAATAGACATAGTATATATTAGACAACTATAAGTGTCAATTATTCCTAAATAATAATTATTGGAGAATGTTTTCATTAATTAATTAATGGTCAAAAATTATAAAATAAAACATTTTTAAAATAATACTACCAATCAATTTTTATTACAATTTTATTTGTTAATTTTTTAATCCTATTTTTTGAGATATTCATTTACAAGATTCCATAATTATTTAAGAAAAAATCAACTCAGTTTTTACGGTTGATTATTAGTATTTAAAATTAATAATTTTTTTATGAAAAATATTTGTATACGTACTTTAATAAAATAAATACTTTTCAATAAACATTTATCAATTTTTAAATATTTAAATGACCGTCTTAAGAACCGATCATAGAAAGAATTGAAATCATTAATATGTTTGATGACAGACATTTTGGCAGCAAATAATGGCTGCACACGTCACTGAAATCAGCTGACCCATCCAAGCAAAATAGATTTTGAAATCTACCAAATTCGTTCGGCCAATAAATAAACACTTAAATCCGTCGTATTCGTGGCGTCACGCTTGAAGGAAATCTCAACCGGATTAACTCAAAAATGAAAAACTGTTAATTAATTTCAGGAAATAATAAGATAATCTTTCTACCTGTGCCAATTTAGAATTCAATTCACCTTGTTTACGCTATAGTGAAGATATAATTGGTACATGAATCTATGCAACCCATCGAAGTAATACCATCCAATGAATAACAATTAGAACTGCAAAAATGCAAAGAGACAAAAAGCAAAAGTTATTCATTTAGGAAAAAAAACAAAAATAAAGTGACAGTATATGGACGTATCACTCTTATTTTACACTGAAGTCAAACCATAATTAATTTCGATCAAGCGGGCCATTTGCCTTTCTATGTTCGTTTTGTCTTATATTAACTATTGTTCTTATTTGTATTTAAATTATTATATAATTTTTTATTGTATAATTGATATATTATTAACTAAATTTTTGTATTAATTATTTTTTATAACTTATGATAAACGTATAAAATATTTAAAAATTAACAATTAACATTATCTTATACTTTTAAATAGATGAATAAAAATATTTTTTTAAGTGGAGAATTAAAAAAAAAAACAGAATATATTCCAAAATCTGAACGCTCTGAAAAGGCAAGCTTTACTTATTTACTTTCACATTGTAAATGTGCCTAGCACCGGATCTTTATAATGGGCAAAGATGTTGCTTGGTCAATCATATATCTAATATTTAAAGGTGCAGTATTTTATTGTTATGGCTAGGCTCAATGCACCTACATTTAGGCATTGATTAAGGCTCATATTATAGGAATTTTTAAAAATTTGCTCTCATCCACAATAGTCTTTATCTTAGCAAAGAAACCGCAAATTGCTGGGTAGATATACATGATAATTCCTCTCCGCAACCACAAGAATGAGAAATGATAATTGCAAATAAGAAAACGTAACATAAAACTTTCACAGAACAACTTAATGTGTAATTAAAATGTTTTAAGCTTGCTCTAACATAATGAATGAAAAGTTGGAAACTACCCCTTTTAATGCTTTTGACGATTTTATAAAGGTTTTTTATTTTCTTTTTTCTTTTTTGGGTGCGGCTATCATTTCCGGATATAATGTTACACATTATTTGTTTTATACTCATTAATCATCATGATATGCTACTCCGATGAATAAAGCTAATTAATAGAATAATTTTATTATTTATATATTAGGTAATTAATATTGCATAAATGATCTCTCTCATTTATTTATTTATATATATATATATATATATATATATATATATATATATATTAAAATAATTTTCAAAATTAAAATGGACAACAAAAGTTATCCATGTGAGAACTGTACAAAAAGAATAAATTTTATTGTCTCCTATGATTTTAAAGAATAGTTCTAATATGAAATTAAAATAAAATAATTAATATATTATAAATTTAAATTTTACCCATCAATAAAAATAGTTAAAATAACTAACATATTATAATTTAAATTTTATTTTTAAATATTTATAATACTAAATATTTGACATAATGACAATAAGAATAAATAAATATCTTATTAACATGATATTTTATAATAAAAATAGAAAATTAAAATTAAATATATTTTTAGTATTTTAAAAATTCTAAAATTTTAGTTTTAATTTTTTTAATTTTAAAATTATTTAATTTAATTATTATTTATTTTTTAAAATTGATTACTTTTAATCTTTCGTCATTGTTAAATTAAATATTATTACATGTCACATTGTAAAATATTGTATACTTTAAAGATTAAAAATAAACTATTTTAAAATTAAAAAACGAAAATTAATGATTTTAAAAATGAAAGATTAAAATAAAATTTTCAAAAATATTGAAAAATATATTTAACATAATTAATAATTAATATATTTAATATATAATCTATATTTTATAATAAAATAATTCTATTAAAAGACCGGATGTAGTATTTAATATTAAAGTTATGGGAGTCAGACTAAATGAATGTATAGGTTCCCAAACCTCCACAACAAAGTTTTTTCGCTTTAATTGGAAAATCAAAACCTAGAACGGAATTTTGACTTCAGATAGAGCTATTCCAACTCTGGTGTAATAGAGTCAGATACGCAAAAGGCAACGAAGAATTCAATTTATGTTTCGTTACCCTTAATTTTTAAGATTGATTTAAAACAGAAAAATATATTAATAAATTTTAATTAAATATATTTATTATATTTTAATATTTTACATGATAAATATTCAAGATTTCTTTAATTTAAATTTATTTTTAAAATTTAATTTAAAAATGATTAATTTTTATTATTTTATATAAAATAAAAATTCATTTTTTGCAAACTTTTCACATAAAAGACAAAGTAAAAATAATATAATATTTTGTGACTAAAACAAAAAAATATGAAGTGAAATAAAAATTAAACAATATTATTTTTTTTTAATAAAAATCTATTATTTTTAGATGTTTAAAATCAGTTCTAAAAATTAAAATTTATATTTTTCATAAACTTATTGCCAAATTCGGAGAAGGAAGTGTATACCCTGATTTGTTTTATTTATAAAAAAATTGTAAAGCAATAGCCTTTCCCATTCGCGCTTTATAAAGTTAAACACTGTAAAATAAAATGAAACGTAATATTTGGTCTTTGACTAAGATATATTTATAAATATTACTGTCAAACGACTTTTCATAGAATTATTTTTTTAATACCTTTTGCAACTATTTTATTTATCTTTCATATTTCATATTTATTTATTTTTTATCTTTCTTAATCGTAGGAAAAGCTACAAAAATATTATGTAAGAATAAAAAATTTCTTTTATATATTATTGTAATCATGAGACACTTCTAACAGTTGTTTATTTTATATTTGACATGAGAATGTGAATGGGGATAGAATCCTAAAAAGTGTGTTGGACAGGAATTTATCGTTTAATTTATTTAATAAATAGATATATTTAAATTTGTTAAAATGTTTTTTTAAATAAATAAATTAAATTTAAATTTATAAAAAAAATTTATTAAATTTATTCAAAAACTTATTTATATTTATATATATTATATATTTATATTTATTTTAATATATTTCATTTATAATATATATATTTTAAATTTATTTAATGATATTTTATGTTATAAACTTTAAGTTTATAAATTTTTTTAATTAATTAATTAATTATATAAATTTTAAATTTATTTATTAATTTTTATTAATATATAGATTTTTAAATATGTTTGTAGACTTTAAATTAAAATAAATTTTTATAAAAAAAAATTGTTATATAAAAAATTTAAATTTCAAAATTTTTAAATAAACCATATTTAAATATTTAAAATTTAACTCGTTCGGCCTACTTTCATTTCTAAATGTAGACAATACACTGTGATAGCGATTTAAAATAAAAATTTTAAAATCTAATAATTTAATTATAATGGAATTAAAATAAATTAAATGTTATTTTTATATATTTATAATAAATATATATTAAAAATATATAATATAATATATTAATATTATAATTTTATTTGATTAAAAATTAAAATGATATATTATTTAAACTATCAATTTAAATTATATATAATTAAATAAAATGTATTATAATTTTATTTTTTAAAATATTAAAATAAAATTAATAAAATAATATTATATTATAAATTTATTCGTCAATTTATAAAAAAAATTATCAATTTTTATCAAAATAATTTTATAGTTAAAGTAATCTAAAAAACTAACCAAATTCTCGATCAACTGGCCAGTTGAGTACAGTTCTGAAAACAACGATTTATTAATAAGACAAGTTGTTAATAGATTTTAATTAATATATATTTCTTTAAAATAAATCATTCATATATGTAGTTTTATCGATGTTTGCAGTTTTGTTTATATCTATTTTTTTAAATTATTTAATTCATAAAAAATATATTGTAATTTAATTTGCATCGGTTTAAATAAAGTTTGAAATCTTATATAATTAAATTGAATCAAATTATTCAAGTATATTGTTTTATTTTTAAAATATAAAATAAAGTTTATTTTATTATTTTAATTATTTTATATAAAATATAAATTTATATAATGAAAAGTAAAGCATAAAAAAAACTTTGAATTAATAAACTTATAAATATATTAAAATAATAAGATTCATTTATTTAAAATATCTTTTTGAAATTACCGTAACCTCATAAATTATTTATTTTATACACACACGTAAATTTAATTTAAATCGAATTGATTTTTAAAATTAGATCTAAAACATAATGTAATAAGAAATTCAATTTTATATTTTAATTTTTGTTCATTTCAATTTTAATTTTTTACAGTTTATACACATACCTCTGCAACATACCACTAAATCCCTCATCCTTAACCATGTACGTCAAATGAATTGCCGAAGACAACTTGTTAGTACGTAAAAAAGGTTCGGTAGGAAAATTTTTCATTTTACACATTATTGTAAGTGAGAGCGAATTTAGCATGCATAATAAGGTTATTGTTTCGTAATAAGAAAGTTAAAAATATTGAAAATGTTAAATTATATTTTAATTTTTTTAATCTTAACTTACTTTCTTTAAGAATTTAAAATTTTAAACTAATTTGTTAATTTTGTAAATATTTATAATATTTGATCTTCCATCAATTTTATAATTTTATCTTAATACGGTTAATTTTTTTTTATATAATAGTTAACTATTTTAGATGGCAAACGACGAGACTGAATTAAAATATTTTACAAATTTAAAGGATTAAAATGATATTTTATACAAATTTATTTTTTAAAAATTTAAATAACTAACATTCTTATATGATATTTTTTAAAAAATTATTAGTGTAAAAATATAAAAAAAAATTTAAAATCAAAATACTAATTTATCATATATGTGACATTTTTATTATATTCTTAAAATCTAAGATATTCAATATATTTATGCCAATTCTTTTTCCTTTCTCATTATCCTTATTTTGTATCTTCAAGAATAGAAATATTTCACTTATAAATTTAATAATTTTGTACATAATATTTTGTTGTTCTTATTACGAGCACTGTATCATTTGTTTTATCTTTTCTAGTTATTTTTTCAGATAATAAATTAAATTATTATAAAAATTGCAAATATGATTAATTTAAAAATTAAAATTTAAAAAATCAAATTAATTATACATGTATGTTTATAAATTAATTTTTAATATATTATAAAAAAATATTAAATAAAAAATAATCAGAATTATATAATATTCGTAGAACGAAACAAAGGAAGAAGAAAAAAAAAATATTATGAGAATGAAATCATTAACTATGTAATTGATGTATTGAAGCTTTCCAATTTATAGAAACATCGAAAACAAAGATAATAATAAAAGAAAAAATGATAAAAATATCTTGAATATTTTAATTTTTTTTATAAAATGAGAAAGATCACATATATAAAATTTTTATAAACACAACTTGGGTTGATATAATTATAAGATAAATTAATATTTTAATTTCTTAATTTATTTTTCTGATGTATTGTTATTTAATTCTTATACTGTTATTTTTTAAAAAATATGTATAAACATATTATATAATTAAATTTAAAAAGATAAATTTATATAAAACTCATTTTATTTTTTAACTATTAAAATATTTTAATTTGATCCTTTGTTTATCATTTAGGATGACTAACTGCTGTATCAGAAAAACTTAATGATATTAACATAAAGTTAGTGAAAGATCCAATTTTATAAACACTTATAAAATTAAAAACCAATTTAACATAAAAAGATATTAAAAAACTAAATTGAAACTAAAAAATAATATAAAAAATGTAAAATATACTCTAGTTTATTAAAAATAATATCTCTACTTATTGGCATATAGTATTCTTTACAAATCCCAATCATTTGCAGTAAATCATCCTTTTCTACAGATTATTGTAGCCACTTAAGAAGCAATTATACAGTAAAACTGACATTCAATACCTTTCAACATATTTCTTCATATATTTCTTTAAAGAAAATGATATAGATAAACTAAAATTGACTTGACCTTATCTAGCAAAGAACCCATCAATTATTGTTGGAAGTTCTTGCATCAAACCGTAACTGACATAGCTTTTAAGCTAAATATATTATCTTTGTTCGATTATTTGCGCCATGTTAGGAAATGCTGTTGATCATCTAAAGCTTTTATATTCTTAAGAACATACCAAAAAGAATAATTTTCCTTTGTAATCACTAATAGCTTGTAAGTATGGCTTAAGGATATGTAGCACACTTTTAATATCGATAATAGACATACAATTAATTTTCATTTGATTTTCACTATTCGAATAAATAAAGTATATTCCAATGATTCTACAAATTTAATTTTCTATGAGCATCACATCAAAATGATCTTTTTCCAAGGCCATGCCCCATTTTCGTTGACAATCTCATAGGCACTTTACATCTCTCTGACATCATTCAATCGCCTTTATAGTTAAATTAATGTAATGCGGCCCTTTCAACTATTATTGGAAAAACATGGTTGAGTAATTTTCCGAACACGTGTTCCACCAACATTGCAAAAATATCGTTTCAGTAATCCACGCATGTCTTGTGCCATATTTTTCTTTAGTGTTGTTAGTCACTATGTGACAAATAAATTTTGAGTACGACACTAATGCCTAGTATGATATAGGTACCAATATATATATATATATATATATATATATATATATTATTATTAAAAATAAATTTATCAAGGTAATTTTTAAATTTAAATAAATTAAATTTGAAAAGTTTACATAATTCAAACTTTAATTAATGTTTCATTATTTTATTTCATTTCAGCATAATAATATACTACTAAAATAGTTATTAATGGATTATAGTTGTAACCAAAATCAATTTTTGTTTAATTTGTGCTATTGTTCCTTTTTTATTTTGATATTATAATTGATCATGTATGTAGTATTTTTGTTTTGTTTTGATTGGATAAGTCCTTTGATCACTGTTTATTATTCTTTTTTTTTCGTTCATATCTGTAGGTATTTTTTATGTGTGGGTATAGGTTGTTCTTCAATTTTCTCATCTTCCTTTTTTATGTTTTCTAGTTTTGTTTTCGATAAAGTTAATTAATATTTTTTATGTTAAAGTTTTTACATATTTTTCTATCATATTCTCAACTTTTTTTTTATTAATTTACTTATTTCATCAATTAATTAATTTAATATTATTTGATAAAATTATTAAAAAAAAATTATGCAAAATATTTAAAAATGGAAGTCGTTACCAATATTTTTTATTTATTTCAAAAAAATCTAAGTTTAAGAAAGAATGAGAAAAGTCTTGGCATCTTAATTATCTGTTTAAAAAATTAGTATCTTTAGTTAAATTGTATAATAATTTAATTTTAAAATAAATTAAAAGGAAATAAAAAATTAAAAAATATATTTTAAATAAAATAAATTCGACAGAACAGCTTATTTTTCTATTATAATTTCCTTGATACGATAGAAATTTAAAGTTATGTAGTTTGGAAAAAAATTAGGATTGTTTGGATTTAATTTAAAAATAAAATATTTTGTGAAAAATTAAATTAGAGAAATTTGATTAAAAATAAAATTTGAAATAAATAGAAAATTTTGGCTGAAAATAATTTTTTATTAAAATAATATTTAGAGAAAAGAAATTGTTTTTAAATAAATTTACAAAAGAGATTTTTTTCATTTTAAAAATGAAAGAAATATTTTGAATAATTTTGAAGAAAATAATTTGTATTTTTAAATAAAATTTAAAATAGGATACACATTATACAAAATAAAATTTAAAATAAAAGTTGTATATAAATTTTTACCATTCTTATAAAATAAAATATGAGTATTAGATCTTCCGTAATCAAAATTACAATGGAACAATAAATATAGACAAAAAAAATTGAATAAATGTTATCAAAGTTTTTCATTATTTGAAAATAAAAGACATTTAAAGAAATTCTTTTAAAAAGTTTTAAAATTTAAAAATCAATTATCAACTCTCCCATTAAAAAAGAAGAATACCTTTTAGATAAGAAAAAGGAGAAATTCAATTTATACACAATTACTAGGTTGAGCTCTCCCAACTCATTCTGACAAATATATGGCATACCCAACACACAACACTACTCGGTATCAGCGATTTAAGGACGTGTATTTAAGAATGTAAGTAACTTCAATCGAGTTATGTTGAATGGTTGAATTAATTTAAATTTTATAAAATTATTAATTTTAATAAAATTTATTAATCTGTTTAAAAATTTAATAAATAAATTTAAAATTTATATAAATGATTGATTAAAAAAATTTATAAATTTAAAATTTATATAATAAAAAATTATTAAATATGTCTATAATATATATATATATATATATTATATAAATATTTTTATAAACCTAAGTTTTATTTATCTAAACTTTTTTAACAAATTTAAATTTATTTATTTATTAAACAAATAGAACTAAATTAAACTTTAAATAAATGAAAGCATATATATATATATATATATATATTTATAAAAAAATTTATTTATTTTTATCTTTACTTAAATTTTAAAATCAATTGATCATAATTAAATAATTTCTACTTACCTAGTCTCACCTAAAAGCAAAGCCAAGATGTATCAAATCATCTAAAATGATTTTTTTAACTGTTAATTTTATTATAGATCTTATTTATTTTTATACATAATAACGTAAAAATAAATTATTATTATTATTAATTATTATGAATGATTATTTTATGAATGAAAAATCTTTAAAAGTTAATGGTAATGTTGCACATTATTATTAATTGACAATTTCTATTCAATAATATTTTTTTCATTATTTATTTTATAAAATTTTGACTTTCTTTTAATTTTTAATTTATTTATTTCTTATCATTGCAATCTTTTAATCCTGGTTTTTAAAAAAAAAATTAAATTATTGAAAGAAATATTAAGAGAAAAAAACACCAATAACTATAATTAAACCATTTAAAATTATTATATTCTTTTCTGATAAAAATTAAGTAATTTTAATTTTATTTTATTAACTATAGAATTTATTAAAAGTATATTATTTACTAAAATTTAAAAAATTTAAATTATTTAATTATAAAACCATGCTAGATGATTTACAGAAAGAAAAAAGAAATAATATAAGAATTGATAATTTATAATACACTAGCTTCTTTTAAAAAATGAGTCAAAGATTTGTTTAGGAAATGAATTTTGAAAAGAGAGAGGAGAAGAGAAGGATTATGACCCTCTTTTTCCTGTTTAATAGATTTTAAAAATAGAAAAATATTTAAGAATATTTAAAAAATAATGTAAATCTTTCCTCAAACTTGTTTTTTGTGTCAAATATTTTATAATACAATATAATTTATGTTACGACTCAAGAATTATTTATGGCTGCTTGCTTTGGGATAGAATCTTACAAAAATATACTATTGAAATTCTTTTTTTTTTTTTTTATATATATATCCGTAGCTAATCATGCTTTCACAGTTTTATTTCTTAGCAGCCGAAAAGGTTATACCGCCCCGACCCAAAGAAGAGAGCAAAATGAGAATTGGGCCACAATTATTGCTCAGGGTCCAAACAATAAAATAGCAGACAGTATTTGCATAATTGAACATGCCATAGGAAAATTGGCAGTCTTTTTTTGGTATATGGAGAATGGGCCTTCGGTATTACTCAACAGATGTTTTGTTTATGAGCCCATTTATTTAAGACTTTTATATATTTTTTTTTTCAAAAAAAATCACTTCTTAGCATTTTTAATTGTTTATTAATTAAAATTTTGACAAAATTTATAATAAAAGAAATCAGATTTTGAGAAACTGTTTTGAGTAGCTCTTTTAAAAAAACCTAAAAATATAACTCTCCTTTTAAAAAAAACTGCTTATTCTAACTGTAAGCAAACAAAATATAACTTCTACTTTTCATAAAATCTCTAAAACATAAAATTTCTTTTATATATTATTAAAATGACTTTTGTTAAAACTTGAAACAAACAGGCCATAATTGCTTAATTGAGTACATGAAACCATAACTAAATTGATTCATTTAATCAAGTCGTCTACTCATCACTCATCAGGCATCCAAGAGTTGTAGTAAGTATTAATAATCTATTATAACTACAAAGGGTAAATAAATTTAAAGGTGATGTTAGTTTAGATCTACAATCTCTAATGCAGCCAATTAGTTGTATCTGTAAATTGATAATGGAAAGGGCGTACTATACGGGAAAAAAAAGTTCAATTTTGATATAGTTAGGTGCTCATCCGAGTAGTGAAACAGCATATTTTTTTTCCTATCAAGAAAAGACCCTTTCTTCCTATGAATCAATAGTTATCAAGAATCATATCTGCATGATAAAGAAGGAAAAAAAGATATAGATTTGTTATATATACTAGGAAAGAAGTACATCAAATGCATAGATTCATCAGCACAAGAAACACAAGGTTAAAGTATCTTATATGTGGATTTTTTGGCTTCATCCGCTTAGTTCGTACTTCACAGTTTAATAAGTTAATTAAGTCGGTAGGACAAATTTTTTTACCATAAATATAATTAAACAAATTATTATATTATATATTTTAATAGTTAAATGGAACAGTCCATTTACCCGCAAATAGAAATGGTTTGAATGTAGGTTAATGTTATTTTCACTTCATTTACTCCACAGAACAACTACATTCAACTTATTTAACAGTGGATGATTGTGAATAAGTGAACTATAACTTGTGATGTTTAAGAAGTTGGTAACTTTGATGTCTAAATTTTAATGGAGTTGAGGGATGTTCTAATTAAAAATTATTAAACACTTTAACCATTTACATCGATTAAATTTTTAATCGGCTTAAAAAATAATTTTCACATCAATTAATTAATAATTACTTTAAAATTTTCAATTCTAAACTTTAAAAATATCATTGTTCATTTTATTTAAATTAGTTTTTTTTATTAAAAATCATAAATTTACTTTTTATATTGATAATCTAAATTTGTAAAACTTGGACAATCCCTGAATATGCTTTTGCTTAAAATTATAAAATTTATGTTAAAATCTTTCGGTCTATAAGCGATATCATGTCTCAATAGATTTAAACGTCTACATCTTATACGTAATAATATTTCAACATAAAATTTTATAATTTTAAGGAATTTACATCTTACAATTAAGTGATAAGATTTAAATTTTTTTATAATTTTAAAAAAATTATCTAATGTTTTAGCTGACTCAAAATTTCTACCCATATTCTTCTAATAACACATGTTTGATCATTTTCATAATAATTTTTGTAATTTATAAACCCATCTTGGATCAATTGTTTTATCACCTACATTTTTACTTTTGATCATTTTATTAAAATTTTTAAATAATATATCTTGAATTTAATCAACTCCGAATTATAATTTAGAATTTAATACTTTGCATCAAATTAAAGATTGATTTAAAAAATTATTTTATATAATTTATTCTTAAATTTTAAAAGTCTCATTTATTCACATGCAATTGTGTCATTGATTAAATAATAAGAAACCGATGTGTCATTTTGTCATTTTCTTGAGGAATATCATTGACTTTTATTTAACTGTTAAAGATTTCACAACACATGACGCTGCAACGTGGTGATTGAAGTCGATGGCTATTGGACATCACCACAAGTTTTAAGGAGGAGTATCCCTCCGTAGCTTATCCATTGCACATGTGCAAATTATACATTAATACCCATCGTGAGGAATATTTAAAGATAATTTTTAGATTAAATGACTAAAACTAAATTATCTTAAAATATTCAACAAAATCTAAAATAAAGATATTAAAATAAATGTTATTCTTTCTGTGCAAGAACGAGACAAATATTAGTTAAAATTAGTAAATAATTTTTTTTAATAAATTATATATTGTAGGTATGTAATCTGACATTTATTATTTTTTTAAAAAAAGAAGTAAATAGAAATTCGACATTTCCACTTTCTAAACAAATTTTGAAGTTAAAAAAATGTCAGAAATCTTAATTCCTTTTTAATCTGGATCATCAGGAATTAATAATTCTTTAAACTAGGAGATACTATGTATTGGCATCTCATCTTCTTCAGACTAAAAGTTGATAGATTCTGTAAGAATATTTTTAACTTGTTTTGAAAATTTGTCTTTCGAATCCGTGAATTTAACATATTGTTCGGAACCCACTACCCACAGAAAATCAATTTAATCTTATAAAACAAATTAATTAAATGACATATGTTATGACTTACGAATTTTCTTTCTATCTTCTGTGGCCGAAATGAATAATGATTGAGAAGATCCAGAATATCTGCAGAAATGAAAATGTTCCTTTTTCATCAGATCACAATCAAGGATGATTGGTGTAGCAACAAGAGAGTATATTTTGAAAACTTGCTATATTCCATATGTTTTTCCTAAGCTTAGAAAATCTTTGAATACTGAGGGTTTACCCTTGAAGACTCATTTTATTAACAGCTAAGATTTAAATCTTTTAAAGCATGAGGTGCATTTTAAAAATTAGAGTTTGAAATAATAATCGTTATTTTAAAATTAGTGATTGAAAGTTTAATGATTTTATAATTTATTTTATATATACATATATTTAATCATAACTTTAACTATTAATTTTTCAATTAACGGTTATTATTATTGTATTTTAGTTATTATCGCGCTTTAGAGGTTCCACATCCTGACAACTAATATTCTTTGTTCTATGCTGTTCAGCTATCTCAAACGGTTAGTTTATTTTATTTTTGACGTAGATAATCTCCGGTCAAAAGGACAAGACAGAAAAGCAAGTCCACGTGAATACATGATCTTGTATACTTTATGAATCAAAATCATTAACTTTACATATAAAATTCACTAATTGTTAATGCAGACGTCGTAACTCTATATATAATCTAATTAAAGTCCGGCATATTTGTACCAGAGTTAACAAAATTTAAAAACCAGTCCTTTCTATTAATTTAATTAACTTACATAATTCGTATAATCACATTGAGGATGAGCCGATGAGGGTTTTATGATTATTGATTTCATGCCAAGGAAGCAGTTATAATTTCTTGAACAGGTTGTGTTAATGGTTTGGTTTGTTTAGTTTGGGAAAGGGAAACTAGGAGAAAGAAAAAAAGGTATAAAAATATTTTTTATCACTTATTTGTATATAGAAGTAGAAGAAAAAAGTTTTTTTTTTGAAAATTTTACATGAATTTTAATTCTTTTTAAATAGGAGAAAAATGGGAGGAGAGATTTTTTATTTTAAATTTTAAAATTATTATATATATATATATATATATTTAAAAATAAAATAAAATAAATAAATATTATATTAATAAAAAATATAGAAAAAAATTAAATTTTATTTTTTAAAATTTATATTATTAATATTTTTTTCATCCATTCAAATAAAAGAAATTTTTTTTAATATTTTTACACATCCAAACAATTTATTTATCCTTTTATTTTTACTTTATTTTTTATGATTCTATTTTTTTTTTCACATCATCTCATGAAAGCATAAATATTGACCAAATTCTTGTTATGTATTATCACATACCTGAGTATATAATATGGTTAATGACAAAAATTGAAAATAAATTTTTTAAAAAAAAATCAAACACAAACCAAACAAAATATTTAAGAAAATTAAGACAAAAATAAAATATAATGCAATTACAAAATCTGAATATATTCACAACTTTAAAAAAAAAAAATAGTCCAATATTCTTTTACAGTATGACGGAAAAGACATCATAATATTAATATTTTTTTATCAAAATTGTTAACTTTAATATCCTTAAAACGGATCTTAAGTATTTAAAAAGAGTAATTTTTAAAAAAAATATTTATTAAGAATTGATATTTTTAATATAATAAATTATTACTTTTTTTATAAAAAAAAAACTATCATTTTTTATGCTTAATATTTTTATTTTTTATTAAGTACAAGATTAGTTGTTTTGAGCTTAATTTTTATACATTATTAATGTAAAATTTTCATATTATATTAACCAATCAAAAGATTTTTAAATATAAGTTTTGAAATAATTATTACAAAATTTAATGATTAATGGAAGTTTTTAAATGATATACTGAATAATATTTTAATTACAAACAATTTGGAAACATAAATTATAATCCCATGGACTCAATTTTATATTTTATATCTTTCACTAATATACTTAGCTTTACACAGATAACTGCGCATTAAGTTAGACATATCAGGAAAAAAAATAAAAAAATAGCCAATAAATAAATATATGTACCTATTTGTAACTAACCATTATATTATAAACATATTACACAATAATTTTTTCTATATGTGACACTGCAATTATTCAATGATTTTTTGTAAATTATTAATTATTTTAAATTTTTTGTTAACATCTTTTTTTCCTCTTAAAATCTTACCATTAATTACTTTCAAATTTTTTTACATAAGAGTCTCCTTTCTTTTTTAACTTCTAATTTTAGCTATATATTTTTAAATTAATTGTTTTTAATTTTATTTTAGAAATTTCTCATTTCCCCCTAAACCTTAACTATATTTTTTTATATTTGAATTAGTTATACATATTTTTTATAATCTCAAATATATATATATACATATATTTTTATTTTGATTTTTAATTTTTAAAAAAATCATTCTTATATAAAAAAATTACCCATATAATGTTTAGGTTATTTGCTAATTTTTATATTAAACAAAAGCAGGAAGTAAAATAAAGAATTTGGTGACAATAGGATTGATAGTCTCGTTTCTTAATCATTTTCCCACACACTCATTATCGCGAGGGGTTTCGTTCTGAAAAACTATATCAGCAATTCTTGCCTTCGTTTCTTTCAATGGGTTTGCGTATAGAATCAAGTCTTTTCTTTATCTTTTTCTGAGTAAAAATGGAAAAAAATTATTAAATGATCCACTTTTTGAAAAGAAGAAGAAGCAGAAGCAGGTTTGGCAACAAGAATATAGAAAAGAGGGAGTCCAACACTTCCCGTGACGAAACTTGGAATAAAACTGACTAAAATCATCCATAAAATTAAAATATATATATATATATATATATTGTTAAGAAAAATTTCTCCAAATTCTTCTGTAGCGTCAGATTTGTGGAAGTAAGAAGAAAATAGAATGCAGAATATTTGCACACACAAATTGATAACGGAGTTCGGCCAATACTGCCTACGTCTCCGGACTGCTGCAGATAATTTGATAGCAGAAAATTGTACACTGTGTTTACAAAAACACTCACAACCTCACACTACCCACAACCCAATTACACCCAAGAACCCTAAATTTTTCTCTCTTAGAAAAATCTCTCTTTCACAATGGTGTGATACATAACTTCCTATGACTATATATAGCAACTTCTCACATGCTATCACTAATTAAGTCAAGCCTTGCATTTATTACGCAATGACTTATAACCACTTCTCACATGCTATCACTAATTAAGTCAAGCCTTGCATTTATTACGCAATGACTTATAACCACTTCTCACATGCTATCACTAATTAAGTCAAGCCTTGCATTTATTACGCAATGACTTATAACCACTTCTCACATGCTATCACTAATTAAGTCAAGCCTTGCATTTATTACGCAATGACTTATAACCACTTCTCACATGCTATCACTAATTAAGTCAAGCCTTGCATTTATTACGCAATGACTTATAACCACTTCTCACATGCTATCACTAATTTTGTCAAGATCTTTGACTTTTCAAATCAACAATCTCCCACTTGAAGACTGATTTCAATCTGTCTTCACACTTTGATCACTACAGCAGTCTTCTTTGGTCTGTTATTCTAGCAGGCCGACTGAAGTTGAACACAACTTCAGTTTGTCAATGGTCACCACCTTTGTTAGCATGTCTGCTGGGTTCTTGCTTCCTGTAATCTTTTCCAATGTCAGCACCTCATCCTTAAGCAGAGATCTGATGAAGTGATAACGTATATCAATGTGCTTAGTTCTAGAGTGAAATGCTGAATTCTTTGCCAGATGTATTGCACTCTGACTATCACTGTGTAAAACACTCTTCTCTTGGATGAATCCCATCTCTGTTAACAATCCTTGAAGCCATATCAACTCTTTACTAGCCTCTGTTACTGCTACATACTCAGCCTCTGTAGTGGATAATGTAACGATCTTCTGTATCCGTGACATCCAACTGACAGCTGTAGTGCCAACAGTAAAAATATAACCGGTGGTACTTCTTCGGTGATCAACTTCACCTCCGAAGTCTGCATCTACATAGCCTTGTACTTTTAATTCTCCTTTGCCAAAGTACAGACACCTTTTTATGGTGCCTCGTAGATACCTTAAAATCCATTTGACTGCTTCCCAATGAGCTTTTCCTGGATTTGCCATAAACCTGCTTAAAACTCCCACTGCATGGCCAATGTCTGGTCGAGTACAGACCATTGCATACATCAAACTTCCTATGGCTGAAGCATATGGAATCTTAGCCATAAAGTCTTTTTCTTCCTCCGTCTGAGGGGACTGATCCTTAGATAAGCGAAAATGACTAGCCAAAGGTGTGCTAACTGGTTTGGCCTTGTCCATATTGAATCTTTGCAAGATACGGTTGATGTACTCTGCCTGAGATAACTGCAAAATTCCTCTTTTCTTATCTCTCGTGATTTGCATTCCAAGAATCTTCTTTGCTATACCCAAGTCCTTCATGTCAAATTCTTTTGACAACTGCATCTTGAGATTTTTAATCTCGTTCATATCTGAACCTGCTACTAACATATCATCGACATAAAGTAGCAATATGATATAACAGGACTTATATCTCTTGAAGAAACAACAGTGGTCAGCATTGCACTTCTGGAAGTCCTCCTTGTGCATGAAGCTTTCAAACTTTCTATACCACTGTCTTGGAGCTTGTTTCAGGCCGTACAAGCTCTTCTTTAATCTGCACACCATATTATCCTTTCCTTTTTCTGAGAATCCTTCAGGTTGGTGCATGTAAATCTCTTCCTCTAAATCTCCATGAAGAAACGCCGTCTTCACGTCCAATTGCTCAAGATAGAGCTCTTCACTGGCAACAATACTTAAGACAGACCTGATAGTATTGAGCTTCACAACTGGAGCAAAGATTTCAGTGTAATCAACTCCTTCCTTTTGCTGAAATCCTTTGACAACTAGTCGGGCTTTGTATCTCTTTGAGCCATCATAGTCCTCCTTCACCCGATACACCCATTTGTTGTGAAGTGCCTTCTTTCCCATGGGTAATTCAGCTAATTCCCATGTCTGATTGGAGATCAAAGAATTCATCTCTTCTATCATAGCAAGTTTCCACTTGTTTGCATCTGTGGTCTGACATGCTATCACCATCAGAAGAATTCCCTTTGTGAAGTGGCATGAAAAGATGCTCCAGAATCTAACACCCAAGACTCCTCCTTGCTTTCTAAAGAACATATCAATGCATCATCTCCTTCAGGGGTGGAAGTAACATTTGCCTCGTCCTTGGTCTCCTGATGCTTTCGTGCACTCTTGCACTGATTTTTGTAGTGCCCAGACTTCCCGCAATTCCAACACTCGATATTCTTCTTAGATTGAAAGTGACGATTTTTGGATTTGGACCTCCTGTCCTTTGATTTGCCACGTCCATTTCCTTTAGTTGAGCTTCTTCCTCTTGACTCTGTTTGCAATATCGAAGATGATGAAGATTCACCCGACTCCTTCCGTCGGATCTCTTCGTTGAGAACTAGATCACGAACATCATCACATTTCAATTTTTGGCTTCCCGTTGAGCCACTCACAGCCGTGACAATGGCATTCCAACTTTCTGGTAAGGAAGACAAAATTATTAATGCTCGTACCTCATCATCAAATTCGATTCCAACAGAACTCAACTGGGTTGTGATTAAGCTGAGTTCATTGAGATGTTGTGCTACTGATGCACCTTCTGTCATCCGAGAGTTAAACAACCGCCTCATCAAGTGAACTTTATTTGCGGCTGACGGCTTTTCATACATTCTGGAAAGAGCCGCCATAAGATCTGCTGTGGTCTTTTCTTTTGCAATGTTAAAAGCAACATTACGTGACAACGTCAGACGGATGACTCCAAGGGCTTGCCTGTCAAGAAGAACCCAATCCTCGTCCTTCATTTCAGTTGGCTTTGTACCTGTGAGAGGTTGATACATATTTTTCTGGTACAGATAATCTTCGATCTGCATTTTCCAGAAACCAAAGTCCGCACCATCGAACTTTTCAATTTTCACCTTTCCTTCATCTACAGCCATCACTCCCACTCAAATCTGACTTCTTCTTTGGATCGTTTCGTTTCTAACAATTTTTAAAAAATTGTAGAATTTCAAACCCGCTCTGATACCAGTTGTTAAGAAAAATTTCTCCAAATTCTTCTGTAGCGTCAGATTTGTGGAAGTAAGAAGAAAATAGAATGCAGAATATTTGCACACACAAATTGATAACGGAGTTCGGCCAATACTGCCTACGTCTCCGGACTGCTGCAGATAATTTGATAGCAGAAAATTGTACACTGTGTTTACAAAAACACTCACAACCTCACACTACCCACAACCCAATTACACCCAAGAACCCTAAATTTTTCTCTCTTAGAAAAATCTCTCTTTCACAATGGTGTGATACATAACTTCCTATGACTATATATAGCAACTTCTCACATGCTATCACTAATTAAGTCAAGCCTTGCATTTATTACGCAATGACTTATAACCACTTCTCACATGCTATCACTAATTAAGTCAAGCTTTGCATTTATTACGCAATGACTTATAACCACTTCTCACATGCTATCACTAATTAAGTCAAGCCTTGCATTTATTACGCAATGACTTATAACCACTTCTCACATGCTATCACTAATTAAGTCAAGCCTTGCATTTATTACGCAATGACTTATAACCACTTCTCACATGCTATCACTAATTAAGTCAAGCCTTGCATTTATTACGCAATGACTTATAACCACTTCTCACATGCTATCACTATTTTTGTTAACATCTTTTTTTCCTCTTAAAATCTTACCATTAATTACTTTCAAATTTTTTTACATAAGAGTCTCCTTTCTTTTTTAACTTCTAATTTTAGCTATATATTTTTAAATTAATTGTTTTTAATTTTATTTTAGAAATTTCTCATTTCCCCCTAAACCTTAACTATATTTTTTTATATTTGAATTAGTTATACATATTTTTTATAATCTCAAATATATATATATACATATATTTTTATTTTGATTTTTAATTTTTAAAAAAATCATTCTTATATAAAAAAATTACCCATATAATGTTTAGGTTATTTGCTAATTTTTATATTAAACAAAAGCAGGAAGTAAAATAAAGAATTTGGTGACAATAGGATTGATAGTCTCGTTTCTTAATCATTTTCCCACACACTCATTATCGCGAGGGGTTTCGTTCTGAAAAACTATATCAGCAATTCTTGCCTTCGTTTCTTTCAATGGGTTTGCGTATAGAATCAAGTCTTTTCTTTATCTTTTTCTGAGTAAAAATGGAAAAAAATTATTAAATGATCCACTTTTTGAAAAGAAGAAGAAGCAGAAGCAGGTTTGGCAACAAGAATATAGAAAAGAGGGAGTCCAACACTTCCCGTGACGAAACTTGGAATAAAACTGACTAAAATCATCCATAAAATTAAAATATATATATATATATATATATATATATATATATATATATATAGCAGACTATCACAGATATTCCACATTCTTTGCATGAGTAGTGGTTAAAAGTTAGGATGGGTCAGTTTTGAACAAAAGTAAAAATGAAATTGATTAAACTTTGTCAAAATAGATTAACTCGACCCACCTGACTATGATTGAATTGGAATTGACAGAATGATTAATTTTTTACTAAATAAAGTTATTACAACAGCATTGTTTGATATTTAATTTCTTTAATAAAATAAAGGGATAATCAGTTAATATGATCTAACTTAGTCAAAAAGAAATGTTCAAGTTTTACGTATGAAACAATGTTAAATATTTGAATGGAAAGCTTTATTATCTATAATAATTTTATATGTCTCAAATAGAATCATTTTTAATAAAAGATACCTATAATTTAGATAAAAATAAATAACATCAAATGTCAAAATTATTAACATAATACATTTTTAGTAATCAGTTACGAAATATATATTCTATGAATTCAACTTCAACGTTAAATTTTATAACATGATCTTGATAATTATATATTTAAAATTTAAAATTATTTAATTTAATAATAATATAATAAGTAACATGTTATTTATTCAAATAAAAAAGTATAATAAAATATTAATTTTTAAATTATATAAACTCTTGTGAAAAAATTGATCAACCTCATAAAAACTTTAAATCTAAAAATTATATTAATAATATTATATATTATATAAAATTATTAGTGTATCATTTAAAAAAATAATATTTGTTCTCAAAGTTTTTTACAAATAAATATTATTTTTAAGCTAAAAGAATTTAAAATATAAAATTATTGTGTTTGGGTCAGTGTGCATTTGATTGGGTCAATAAACAAAAATTAAATCTAATACATTGATGAATGTAGGTTGAAGTTAAAAATAAATAAATTTAATTTTGAATTACCCAAATGTTTTTTTTATATATATAAATTGATTCAGATTAAGGTCAAAAGACACGTCAAATCTCATCTTCTTTTACGCCTTAGAAGACAAATTTATGATATGGATATTAATATCTGTCTGCCCATTTAAATAGAGAATAATAAAATAATATATGAAGTCTACTTTTTGACTTAATTATTTCTATGAGCAACTATGGTGAGAGATAAATGTACCTTTTAAAAAAATTTGGGTAAGCAACTCATATGGAAACATCTATACATATGCCCTTAGTCTAGGACTTTGATGATAAGAACTTAATCTTGGAGCTCCATTCGACGTATATCCAGGGATGATAAAAGGAACAATCCGATGTATACTTCTTCACGAGGTTTGGACAAACTTCACCAGAGAAAACCAATTGTACTACTCTACTAGTAAATAATCCTAATATAAAAAAGGAAAACTAGTCTTAATATATATAGAATTGTGATTTTTTACAAGGTTTAAATAAATTCCTTATTTTTAGAATTATATGAAAAATTGACTTCAATTACTAGATTTTTTTAAAAAAATTTCTTTGGATTCTTAAAATTTATAAGTGAATACTTTTAATTCTTGTTAGTAAGTGATGTGTTGCTAAAAGTTAAGTTCGTCAAGAACAACCAGTCCAACTTATTATTATCATGTGTATCTTAATCATTATATTATTACCTAAATATATTTTTTATTTTTGAGCTGATAAAAAAATTATATTTTATCTTTGTAAAGAATTTAATTTAATTTTAATCTTTTAAAAAAATTATTCAGTTTGATCCCTATTTTTTTCGTTTAAAGTAAATGATTTAAGTGATTCAGGATACTATCTTTACATATATTCTCATCATTTTTATTATTCCATTTCCAATTCTTATATCACCATCTTTTCTCTTCTTCTTTCTCCCTACACCATTGTTATTTTATCCTAATTCTCATATCACTACCTTTTCTCTTCTTCTTTCTTTCCTCACGTTTTGCCCTTCCTTTTTTTTTTCTTTCCTTTTTCACTCTTCCACATTCTTCTTTTTCATTGACAAACCTGCCTTTCATATCTCTCCCTAACCTCATCTTTTTTGTTTCTCCACCACCTGCTCCAACACTTACCTTACCTTCATCTTTAGTATTGCATCAAATAATAATAAATAAATTGATCAAAATACGTGAAAATAACCTTTGGTTTATCATATTTGTACGTATATTTCTATGAATTTTTTTAATTTTATAATAATGTAGATAAATAATTCATAAAAAGTGAATAGGGATTAGATAAGGAGAGGAAAAGAGCATGGTAGATATTTGAGTAGAAGAGGATTTATGCTATATATATATATTAAGTGAGGAGGGGAAAATAAGCATTAGAAGAGGTGAATAAGGAAGCATATAGATATAGGTGTATGAAAGAGGGAGGGGAAGCGTGGAACAGTGGGCTTGCAGCAATGTAGAAAAATACATTTTAAAAAAATGGAGGTCTAGTGCAACGTTCTTTTACAGCATACAAAAATTGGAATCCAACTTTTTTAAAAGAAGCAATTACATTTTTAAAAATAAAATATAATAATAATTGTTAATTAAAAAATTAATGATTAAGATTATACTAAAATTTAAATATATAATTTTGAAATTAATTATTATTTAATTATTAATTTATTAATTAATAATTATTAATGCGTTTTATTCTCAACCACAACTTTCTCACATGAAAGAGTAGTCAAATTCAAAAAATTAACATCGGGCAAATGATGTCATTCCAATTATTTCTATTATTTATTTATTTTTATAATTTTCATATACTCAAGGATATAATTTGCAGTATTTATTTATTTTTATAATTTTGCGTAAACTTAAATCTTAAAAATTTCAAAACTAAAGGATATAATTTTTTTGTTGTCCAATTTTATAATTAGCAAAAAAAATTGGAGCCATATATGGTTAATTTATAATGAGACATAGAGTTTTGAGGAGGAGTGAAACACAGAATATGGCCAAAAACCCAAGTCTTCCCAGAAGCTGATTTGAAAAGCATTATGTAATTAGAGTTTAGTATAATTGTTTACATGAATTGGTAGAAAGTAAGTGGGGAAAATTAAACAGGGATAAAGAAAGATATATTTTCTTGTATAGAGATCTGAAGAGAGAAAGAGAGACATAGACTTCAGTTATTAATGTAAGTAGAGAAGGAAAAGAGAGACATAGACTTCAGTCATTCTCCTTTTCTTTTCTTCTTGTGCTCCTCTGACTGATCAAGAAGATCCTCCAAAACCTTATCATCCAAACACTCAAACTCAAAAACATGCCTCTGTTGTGAACCAGAAGAAGAGTTGCTACCACTGGGAAGAGAAGAGGAAGAAGAAGAAGAAGAGGGTGATGCTAAATAAGGAGGGTATGGTGGGGACCCCCTTATCTGAGAATAATACTCATTAGGAAAATTCAGAATTGCAAGATGACCCCTCAAGTTAAACGCTGCACGATCATAAGCTCTAGCAGCTTCTTCAGCCGTATCAAATGTCCCCAACCACATCCTTGTCCCTTGCTTCGATGGATCTCTTATCTCCGCCGCGTATTTCCCCCACGGTCGCCGCCTCACTCCGCGGTAACGCACCTCTTCCCTTCCCTTCTCCTCCTTGCCCTGCTTCCCTCTTTGGTGTTCCTCCATATTGCTCTTCTTCTTGTGTGTGTTTTTCAATTTTTGACGTCCTTCCTTTTTAATTGCTATTTCCTCCTTATTTAGTTTTTTTGTACGGTGAATTTTGTGATGGCCTCAATGCTTATATATAAATGAAATAGTCCGTGTGTGAAAATGCGTCACTTCTAAGGAAAATAATGATTTGTTTTCTATATCTCAATCTAGGAAGGTGCATTGACCAAGATTTGTTTCCCAGAAGGTTCTGTACTGAAATAGAAGTGTATAAATTCGATTCTTCGACTATGTCTATGTTTTGCCACGAACATAATATATGTGGAGAGGGTACATATCTTTCTCATCAATGCGCAACTAGGGGAAATCTTATTTCATACATTTTCCCACTATGAGAGAGAATCATGGATTTTCTTACACTGTTTGCATATATAGTTCGATCCATTAGCTATCTACACCGGATTTCTGTTTTTATATATTCACAGCACTTTAAGTGAAAGTGTATCTGATTAGGGTGGAGACAGCTTTATGCTCCTACAGATTGATGAGACTCCACAAACTACGCAAACTATGCTTCAAGTATTATATATACATCACCAGGATTAAATAATAGCTTCAATCATTTCTAAAACAAAAAATAAATGGAATCAATATTCTATCCCCAATTTCGATCCCAACTGCGTGCAAATTCATATCTATATTATACAGACAAGTCGAAGGCCCCGTCCAGTATAGTATACATTCATATCCACGCGTCAAATGGTTAACGATTTTCATATTTAATGAAGGTACTTCAATATTGGTATGTATATATATATTTATTAATTAGTTTAATTATTTCATATCCCTCTTTAATTTAACCTCACATGACTTAATGCAAATTCAATCTTTATTAATTGGATAAATTTTGGCTAGGTAAGTATATTTTTAATTTTTGTATAATATAATTTAATTAATTTTAATCTTTAAAAATTAATCATTTTAATTTTTATAAATTTAATATTATTATTTTATAATAATTTAAAATATATTAAATTATTTCACATAAATAATTATTTTAAAATAACTAATGATATGATTTATCCTTACTAAATGATAAAAAATTACTTTGAAAAGTTTTAATATTTATAAAATTTAAAATCAATAATTTTTTTAAAAGAATAAAATCAAATTTCACTATATTTTACGTGTGGCAGAAACATTAAGAAGCTAACTAGTCATAGTTATACACATTACTCATGTTTAGATGTTTAAATTTAAATATATTTTTTATTCTTTTAATTTACTTTAATTTTTTTTTATCAATCTTGTATTTTAAATTTGTTAATATTAATCTTTATAATTTTAAAAATGTTGATTTTGATTTCTATTATTAACAATATATCAAAACATGTCTTGAAATGTATAATCATTTAGACCAATTTTCAATATACTTGCTAGAGGGAACAAAATATAAACAAATACAAATTATAAAAATTTAAATTAAAAAATAAAATTATAAGAACTAAAAGTTAAACTTATAAAATAATTAAGATAATAATATTTTTATATTACAATATCCACAACTAAAATTCAAATAAATTATACATACCAAAAAAATTTATTATATATTCATTAATAAGCGATTAAAATAACAATCTAGCCAATCTTATTCTTTTTGGGATCAAGAATTTATATTATACAATGGTGGATCTAGAAATTTTGATTAGTGAGAGCAACATAATTCTCTTACTTTGAATTTGAATTGAAAAAAAAAATATAGTAGAGAAAAAGTTAAAAAAAACAATGAAATTTGAATAATACATAAATCTCTTACTTTGAATTGAAAAAAATAGAAGTAGAGAAAAAGTTAAAAAATATTTAAAAATTTGAAATTGACTGGAGGCTCGTCGCCCTAAAGTTGGTTCAATAAATTTGGAATTCTAATTTTGTTTGGATGAATAATTTAAATAATTTTTAATAAAGTTAAAATTTTAAATATTAAAATATTTTGTTTAAATGTTTTTAAAATTTTAAAATTTTAAAATAATATTTTAATAAATTAAATGATAAAATTAAAAACAAAATTTAAAATTTTTAAAATTCATCTTAACTTACTTTAAAAAATATTAATTTTTTTCTCTCTCTCATGATCTATCTCGGATTATCTTTTTTACCGTTATCTCTTTTGTTTTTCAAGTTATTATTTTTTATTTTTTCTCTAATTGCTTTTTCATTTTTCTTCAATCGTTCACTCTTGTATTTTTGAAAATAATATATTTTAATAATTAAATAATTTAGTTTTATTTCGATGTTGCTTTTATTTATTGAATTATTATTTTATTTAAATATATTATACAATATTTTAATAAAACATTTATATATTTAATTTTTTTTAATAAATAAAAATAATTTAAAATTAAAAAATTATAAATATTTAAAAATAAAATTTAATATATAATAAAAATAAATTATTTTAACTAAATAAAAATTTAAAATTTATCATCAAATCAAAAAAAATTATACGAGATTAAAAATTAGAATAATTTTATATGAAAATTTTATGTTCAAATTTTATCATTTTTTACATTATATAAAAAAATAAATAATTTTAAATATAAATATTTTAATTTATTTATTTAAATAAAATATTTTTAAAATAAAACATTGAAATTTTTAAATATTTAAAATGTTATAAAATTTTTCGTCCAAACACAAAATATAAAAAATTTTATAAAATTATTTTATAATATACATACTATTTAAAATTTTATGGTATTTTTTCAAGTAGCTAAAAGGTTAATAAAAAATAAAAATAATAATTAATTAATATTTATAAAAAATAATGTATAATTATATTAAATTGGGGTCTATTTTATTAAAAAAAAGGCATATTTATTATTTTTATTTTTCAAGACTACCTTCATTTCTATTCTTTATATAAAAATAAAATAAAATTTTTCTATATTTATTTATTCATATATTTGTTTAGAATAATATTAATAACCATTTTTATACATATACATAAATAAATAAACATAAAAATATGATGTAATTAAATATACAAGAGATAAATAATAATTTTTAAGAATTTTTAAATAAATAAAAAAGAATATATATAATATTATTTTAAAATTTTACTCTAATAAAATAGAATTTTCCTTGAGGGCATAAAGCAAAGGCTTTTCTTTTGTGAAAAAGTAAGATCAGCTCCGTGTCGTTCAATGCTGGATTGCTGGTTCATCCTCCGTATTGATGAATATGTATTTTATTTTAGAAAAAAAAAAGAATTTAACGGTAGCAGTATCTTTAATATATACAGAGAGAATAATGTTATATGCACAAGTTTTTACAATAATTTTTATACTTAATTATTTTTTAGTTTTCTTATTAAATATTTATTTTACTTATATCTTTCTAAAATTATAAAATTTATTGTACCAAATTTAGGTATGAATAGATTATTTTTATGACCACTTCATGTTTTACCTATATTTTATGGTGTTTATAAATATTATTTAGAAAGAATTCTGAATGTTTCATGAGCTTATCTCACAAGGCAGCGTTACCAGCACAGCATCCAATTCTAGACATATTCTAATAATTGAGCAAATAAATATTTTGTAAATCAGATCCCACATTGAACTTTTCTTGGGACTTGGGAACTTGTCGGAGAGACCATAGAGGCAAAATTTGCTTAGCCATCAGTTCGATGGAAATATTATGCATTATGGTACGATGAATTATGTTATCCTAAACTAATTATTTCAATCACAGATAATAATATTTAATTAACAACTTAGCACATTATTTATAGATATTTTAAATTTAAATATTATTTATAAATAAAATGAATTAATAATAAATATTGTGTTATATTATTACAAAAAGTTGAAAGGGTATTTTTTAAAACTAAGGATAAAATTTAAAATATAAATAATTAAAATTATAATATTATATAATCTTTATTTATATGATATATCAAAATTTTAAATTAATTTTAAATTTAGATTAATTAAAATTATAACAATCTTAAGATTTGAATTATTTAATAATAAATATATTTAATTATTTTAAGTATATCAATATTTTTAAAATTTAAATTAAATTAATATTTGAAAGAAGTATAAAGTATAAATTAAAAAATAAATATTTATGAGAAATTATATAATTTAATGAAAATAAATTTAAATCCTAAAAATATTCTAATTTAAGACTAACAATTTTAAATTAGTATATAAAATTAGATATATATTATCTCACCCGACTTAAGGAGAAATTGGGTTGACACTAAAAAAGAAAAAAACAAGGAAGAAGAAATTGAGTTAAAAATAGAAACCTTTTTTGTTGGTCAATTTGTATTTCTTTATATAATCATTGTCAAAAGTTGATTTATAATAAATTGAGAATTGGAAGTCAAACACAGTTACCCAATTCAAACTTTAAAAAAGAGCTTGCATACCCCGCACTTTTACATGCTATATTGGTCTTATGTCTGATGTAGGCATACACGTTATGTATGTATATATATTATTTTATTAAAAGAGTTTTAGTTTGAACTCTCAACTATATATTATTATGTTTTGATTTTATATTGTGTGAAAACAATAATACTCGTATAATAATATATTATTTATCAACATAAAATCTCATATATTAATATAATTAAACTCGTTAAGTAAAGTGTTAGAAAAAAAATATAGATGACGATATTAAAATATTTCGTACTAACATTACAACAAAAATAAATACATTATTGGAATAAAATCATATAATAATATATATAAAAATGGTAATAAAAAAATATGTTAATAATAAATCAATATTATTTTTGTTACCAACAATAATCATATTTTTAATATAATAATAATATTTAATTTTTAATAGAAATATAATAACAAAATATATTTTATGTTTTTTCGTTCCTAATCTTCATTTCATTATTATCTTTATTTATATTTCTACCTCTATCAATATTAAAAAATTAAATTTTATCTTTTAAAAAATTTATCTAAGACATGTTTTTATTTTTTATTATATTTTTAAAAAATATTTATTTTATTATTTTTTTAATCTAACTAATTTTATATAATTTTTATAATAATAACAATAATATATTTATAATTTCATAATCGAAATAGAATAAAGATAAGTATTATTTTTTTTATATTTATTTTTACTTTTAAAATTAAATTTTATCCAAATTCGTCTTCAATTTTAATCAACTCAAATTTTATATATTAAAATCAAGTTAAAATAAATATAGATGCCATGCTCTAATCTCATTTAATCTATAAAATTATTTTATATACTAATAAAAAATATTAACCGTGAGATTTGTTTCCTTTATAATTTTTATGTGAGAAAAATTGATCAGTTAGCATAAATATTATATATTTTTTTTACTTATTTTACTGATCAAATTTTAAATAAATTAAATTTTCTAAATTTACTTATATCAACGGTAAAATTTTAAACTTGAATTTCTATATAATATGGATCTAATCTTTATTATTTAAATTAATCTTTGCATAGCATTAAAATCTACATTATTACATGATTTACTAATAATTAATATATTATTATATAATATATATATATATATATATAAAGAAATGGTGAAGATTTTTTTCCGTCTATCTAGGTTAGTGGAAGAATAAATATAAAAAATATAAATAAAAATATTATAAAAAACTTATTTTTCAAACATAAGGTAAAATATCCTTAATTCTTTTCTCATTACTTTCTCCGCAACATTACTGGTGCATAATGTAGAATATAAAGAGAGAAAAACTTTGCAACTTTTTATGTTCTTAAACAAGACGGTCCATTTTCACCTTATTTACTCCATGTTTTTACCCTATTTTTAAAAGAAATAAATTAACAGAGCATAAATCATATTGAAATCTGATAAAGCACATTTAAACTATTAGAATTGTTATAATGGTAAGGGATCAAAACTTTTTTTATTATAAAAAAATAAAATAAAGCACTTTCATAATTTAAAACAATAAATAAAAGGAAGATATTCGGAGAAGTAATCATTTCTTTGAATTCAAACTTGAGAACTTCGACGTTTGAATTCTGTGACTGCTGTCTCAGAAATTATGTTGTGACAGCAACTGTTTGTGATAGCTGCTGGAACGATGATCTTTATTCTTTATTAATTGGTTGCTGTATTTGTCAAGACTGGTTCGAAAAAAAAAAATGTCGTTACACATTCGAAAATAAATGAAATAAAAAAAATTGTGTCATGATCTATAATATAATAAAAAGTATATATATATATAATAGAATTTAAAATAAAATCACTATTAAATATATAATAATATGAGAAGTATACATGTAGTCTATGGCATAATGGCAAGATGGTTGATGTATTTGTCCTCTAAAATGGAAAATATTCATTCACTTGAAGTGAGTTTAAATTGGATTATTTTTATAGTTATAATTTGATTATAAAAAATAGTATTTATGTTATGTTTACTTTTATTTATAACAAATATGTAATTATATAAATATATTTATTATATATGCAGGCTATACATACTAACTTTTAGAAATATAAAAGATTTGTATGATTAAACATTTAAATATGATTCAATTATAAGGTGGAACATATGCAGACGTCTAGCTCAACTCCTATAATGTAAAATTTATAAAATTAGATATTTTTGAGAAATCTAATGATAGAAGTGATCATTTGGAAATCTTTAAACAATGAATTTATAATACACTTTAATATTATATAAAAATTAATTTAAATTTATTTCAATTTTAAAAGTTATTTTATGATATTAAAATTATTCTTTTTTTTATAATTTTAATTTATTATATCTTTTATTAATATGAAACTTTAACATTAATTTCATATCAGCAAAATTTTATAAATTATTAGTTGTGTCTAAATTCATATTCACTTAACAGATAAAAATTGTACTTAAATTATTTATTATCTAATTTTTCTTTTTTGATAATTTTTTTCTCACCATGTAATCTACACATTCTAACTCTTAGAAATATGAAAGATTTGTAGGAGTAAACTTCTACAATGTAAAATTTATAGGATTAGACATTTTTGAGAAATTTAATCGTAAAATTGCTTTAAACAATGAATTTATAATACATTTTAATATCATATAAAAAATTAATTTTGATTTATTTTAATTTTAAAAGTTAATTCATAACATAAAAATTAATTTTTTAATATAATCTTAATTGATTATATCTTTTATTAATATGAAACTTTAACACTAATTTAATGTTATAAAATTTTATAAATTATTAGTTGTGTCTAAATTTATATTTGCTATAAAAAATTATATTCAAATTACCCATTATCTGATTTTTCCTTTTTAAAATTTCTTTTTCACCATGTAATCGTGACTCAAGCATAGATTGCCTTAAGAAATTAGGGTTTTTTAAATTAACGAAGACTATTAATAAAATTAATGGAACAATGCTACAAATTTTGGAATGCTAGTGAGGGCAATTGACGCACTATTTTACATGTTGGTTTGCCATGCAGCCAATCTTTCCTCACCTTCATGTTTTATTGTTAATATTATTATTAGTTAAATTTAGATGTGTAAATTAGCATTAATTAATTATTTATACTATGTATATAAATTATAATATTATTAATATTTATTTAATTTTGTAAACGACTACTTAATGAATATATAATATTAGAATTTTAACGAGTAACTGTGATAGACTAGACTATTATAGTTTTGGATTAATGTGAAAAGATTTATGGACTCATCTACTAAATTATGTAACTGTGAGCAGATATGTTGATTTTCATTTCACTTATTAGACTAAGGATAATTTACATCTTTCTTTTCTGCAAGAACTTGAAAATAAAGAACATCCCTCTAACTCAATTCTCTCTTTAAAAATTATAAAAAAATGTTATAATTGTGTATTTTTCTATTATAGATCTAGATTTTTTATTAATATATTTTAACAATTTATGGACACTTTTGTGAAGATAAAATCTGCTATTACGTTAAAATTGAGTTTGAAACTTAATTTAATTTTAAAAGTTAACTAATCATAAAATTAGATTTATTTTCACATTATCTACTTATGATAGATCTCTCCTTTAATCAATATGAGATTTTCTAATATTAAAATTTAATTTTATACATCCAAAATTTTTATTGAATTGTTGGAATTTTTTTCAATTCTTACCGATGTAAATTCAACTGATTTGAACATTTAAACAAACATAGCTGCAATTGTAGAAATTGTTGCATGTAGAGTTAGAAGCAAAATATGGCATTTTACGTTTCAATAGGGTTGGTTGGTATGGCTTCGTCCAACCCAGGGTTAGGATATTAAAAATGGGTGGACGACCAGTAATATTTTCCTTTGTTTTTCTTATCAGCTAAGCAAAACCCCTTTTACAGTGCTAAATGATTTTCATTGAGTGTATAGGATTTATACAGCAATCAGAAAATGATAAACTATCCCAAAGGTGTGATTTGGCTAACACAAGATTTTTAAAGATTATTTGATTCCTCTTGTTCCAAATCTTCTTTGTATCGTTGGCATTGTGGTTTTATCACCAATAAAAAACGGTATCATCTATACTAATACAGTTTGGCTTATAAAATCTTTCTATAATTCCTTTATGTATCATCCCACATATTGCTTCAGCAACCAGCAGATAAATTAAAGGAGCTAATGGATCGCTTGTTTTAGACCCCTGTAAATCGGTGTTTCCTTTGTTACTCCTCTGTTACTGTTAACCGATAATCTTCCTTCAAAGATGCACACTTTGAGCCACGTTTTCCATTTCTCCGACGACCCTATTCTTCCCCACATGTATTTTAGAAACTTCCAATTAACGGAATCGTATGTTTTTTCAAAATCTACTTTTAACATCATCATACACTTATTTGTATTCCACTGTATTTATATTAATGGATATATTCTTTTATATAATGAATTAAAATAAGAAAATTTAAATTTAGAATTTTTTATAAATTATTTTAATTTCTGATCATTAAGTTGAGTATAGTGAATTATATTAAAGAATATTCATGTAGAAAAGTGAGTATTCATAAATATCTGTAGTATTTAATAATTTTTAATTCATAAAAATAATATTATATAATGTAATTTCACATCATATAGTATAATATTTTATTAATTTTAAATTTTTATAAAATTAAATTAATATTACAATATCATATCAAGTTTATTTTTATATTTAATTTGCAATAATAATTTTTCAAAACTAATTATTATATAAACAACATCACTAAAACATTTATATGAAATGTGATGCTTATTCATTAATTCGTTGAAAATTTTCATATGCTCTTAAAAAGGAAAATTTTTTATATTTTAATATTATATTATATTTCTCAATTTTTATTTTTTATTCTTTCTATCACTTTACTATATATATAAACATTTTTTCTTATTTAACATCAGGGCTGAGAACAAATGAGTCGACAGAAACTTAAGATTTTTTTTTAAAGTTTGGATTAATGGTCACTTTAATTAATAAATAGCTTAGATTTGTTAAAAAAAATTAAATAAATAAGTTAAATTTACTTTTATAAAAAAACTGTTTAGTGAATTTAAGATTCTATTTAAATATATAAATTTAATATAATTTTTTAATTTATTTTAATATATTATATATCTTATATATATATATTATATAATATATATTTATATAATATTATATATAAATATTAATATATAAGGTACAAGATATAAATATATATACATTTCATTTATTTTAATATATTAAATTTATAATTTTTTTAATAACTTATATATAGATTTTATGTTTATTTACTGATATTTTTATATTATAGATTTTAAATAGATTAGTAAATTTTTTTAATTATTTATATATATATATATTTAAAAAAATTATTAGTTTTTTAATTATAAATTTTTAAATTTAATATATTTTAAACAGATTATATTTTGATAATAAATTTTTTTATAATAAATAATAAATTTAGAATTAAATTTTAAAATTTTTAAATAAATTAAAACTTAAATACTAAAAAATCTGGTGTGGCCGATATTATCCCCACCCCTATTTATGATGGATGGGCTTGTTCAGTTAAATAAGCATCATTGTCCTGGGTCCTGACTCTCACACTCAGTAGTCAGTACTTTTATTTTCTTTTTTGTGGATCAACCCCCCTCTTGTAGTCCGTGAAGAGAGTAACCAGGCCCTCACATTGCTGGCCCACTAATTTGATGGGCCTATTTGAAAAACAACTTCCAAAAAGTCTGTTGGAACACTATGCGTCTATGCTAGCTTACTGCAATCTTCCAATGCATCAGAATGAATCCCGAGATAAACCAGTCACAGTAGCATTAATTGGCTTGTTGCAAACTCCACAACACTATTAAGCCTGAAGCCCAGTGATAATACAAAATTTCATGGGCTTGCCATCACCCACTCTTCTTAAAGGGCATTACCTTTAACCCCTACCATTAGATTCAACATTAAAAAAAATGAACTATCTGTCCTTACAGTATAAAGACTTTTGCATTTTTAATTATTCACACTTCTCTTTTTTCTTGTATCAGTATATTTTTTTTTTATTAAAAAGCATAAAAATACCTTGGCTGGGTATGACAGGAATGGATATGCCTCTCCAATTCTACTTTGAAAAGCATATCAGCGTCTACCTGCTAACAATGTTACCTTTCAATTTGAATTCTTATTATCATATATTTCAACTATGTTTACATTTTAATATATCTTTTTTTTCTTATTATATCATATATCATATATGAGATATTCTTTTCTTTTTTATTATCTCTCGTTTCTTTCTACAGGCCCATCTATTTTTAGATGTAAAATAACACTTTTCCTTTCAATTTTATACAAAAATTATTTAAGCCAAAAAAAAAAAAATACTGCCTGAAGTACATCCAAAAAGATAAAGGTGGGGAGGCAAAGAGAGATAGAGAGAGAATAGAAGTGCTTGATTGATTGTGTGGAAATCAAGTGATTTCAAAGAACACTATTTTCTGAAAGTGAAAGGAAGAGAATGCAAACGAATTAATAGAAATGGGTTGTTTATGAAGTCAATCATAATTGCAAAGCAAAGGTATTATGCCAGTTTTGATAAGCTTTTCTCAGGACAGACAATCTCTCTTTTTTTTTTTAAATATTTATTTAAAATATATTAATTGAAACATGCATTTAAAAGTTAGAACAGATACAGCAAAGAAGAAACCAAACTACCAAAGGCGATGACTGATTGAACAATTTGTAGGCCACCTATTAGTGACTCATAAATGGGCTCTCTAGTTGCAACAAAGAACTGTGCAATACCAATAATGGAATCAAATGAAGAATCCGTATCAGGAGTTAGACATACTATAGTTAAATTATAGTTCAGCTAGCTATATGCTCAAGGCCCGCGAGCCGTCATCAATTTTACATTAATAAAATTATTCATCCATTTAAATGTAAATTTTTTTATTTAACTTATTTAAGTTATTAGATGAGTTGAATATTTAAATTAATAGATCAGCCTTTAAATTAATTTTTTTAAAAATAAAATTTATTTTATTTTATATAAATATTTTTAACTATTTTAATAATTAAATAATTTAAATAGATTGTTTTACTGTGTCAAAGACTAGATTAAAACCATTATTTTTCTTGATCATTCATTTTTATTAATCAATCTGATCTATTAAATTTATAGTTAAAGTTAGATATACGAATCAAAGTTTACGAGGTAAAAATTTGTATATTAGGTAGATTTAAATTAATGAAATAATTGATTTATTTAAATATAAGGTTTTTTATTCAATTCACATAATTTCTTAGATTAAATAAGTTAAACTAATTTTTACTTTTTAAAAAATAAATTTTTTATATATTTTTATTTTTTTATAAATATATTTTATCATTTTAATATATTTTAATAATTAGATAACAAATTAATCTCCTAATCTTCAATTCTTCATATAAAAAGTGGGTTGAACATCAATCATCCCTTTTTTAACCTATTTATCTTGATGCTAACCCAGCCTAGTTCATCTATAACAAGCATATGCAATTAAATTTAAACAAAACAGATTAAGCTATTTATCCAGCTATATTTAAAATAAGTCAATACATATAGATTAAACCAACAAGTATGCCATAGGTTGAAACAATCATCCAATACTTCTTTTCACTTAAATCCAAATAAGTAATGGCAAGTTTTATTTTTAAATTTTTAAGTTGTTATTAAATGAAACAGATTTGTATTTTCTTTAAACAGTCTCCTGAAAGTTGTTTTTTTAATAAACATTTTTATGTAAGTTAAAATGCTTAAAAAAATATTTTTATTATTATTTCAATATATATAAATATATTCATCTTTATATTATAAATTTAAATTCTTATTGTTTTACCAAAGATAATATATTCTAAAAAAAATAATGGTTACCCTTTAATTATGTGATGAAGTGCAAGTACTTAATAAGCCAATTTGACCTAGGGTGTTCACCGCCTCTCTAAATCACAAAAAAAAATCTATTTTTTTTATTTTTTATAATTAAATAAAATTCCACAGTGATCTCAATTATAAAATAAAAAATAAAAATAAGCCAAGTTATTTAATAAAATCAAAATAGAAAGTTATTTATAACAAAAAAAAAATGTTGAAAAGAACACATTCCTTTCAAATTATTAATTACCAATGTCTTAAATTAAAATGCGTGTTTGTACATTGTACCCAAAAACATAATAAAAAACTACACATCCATGCATCGCTAATATGAACAAGTTAATCATAATCATTTTGGGTACAAGTAGGGTACATATTTAGTTATTGAGAAAATACGTGGAAAAGTTCATAACATAGAGCAATAGAGCATTGTGATTGTAGTAATGTATGTGGTACATGTTACTGCCAATGTCGTATTCAACGAAACACTTCCATAAATATGTCAAAGTTGGATGCTGACCGGAACTTGACAATGACGTATTGGCGTATATTTTTTAATTAAAATAAAAAAAATAAGTTACATTCAAAGTAATGTAATAAATTTTAATATAATTAATACATATATCAACTTCAATTAAGGTACAAGTAACTATCCGGTATATGAATTAATTGAAAAAAAAATTGAGAAAAATTATTTAATTTAATTAAAAAATTTATTTTAATTTTAAATATTTAATTATATTATAAATATATTTTTAAAAAATATTATCTATAATAATGTTATTCAGTGTAAAAAATATATTTTATAATTGACAAAATTAACAAAATTTATAATTAATTATGATAGCTATATCTCCCGAACTGTTATTAAAATGTTTTTTATAAATAATTTTTAATAAATATAAATTTATAAAAAAGATTTGATAAAAATTAAAATTCTTACTATTTATTTTTTAAAATTGTTACTAAATTTTTTTAATAATTTAATATAAATAAAATTGCGTTTAATAAAAGATACGGGTGGTCTAACTCATAAAATCTGAGATAGAAGCAAGTCAATGTACATAGCATCTAACCGGATGTTCATATGATTTTTATTTTTGGGGAGGGGGATGGCATATGTCCACCGGAATCTGACATTTTTCTTTAAATGTTCTCTAATATATTAAAAGATATGATGAATATGTGAATTAAAACTAGTTATTTAGCTTCTTATTTTATTATGTTAAAAAGGATCTAGTCACTTAGCTCAAGGATGCCTTTAGGAACCTAAATTCAAAACCTAAGAATTCCTTACTCGGATTATATAATTTGAAATATTTGTTGTTCCAAATTTTGTTCTATTTTGAAGTTTCTTTTTTCTACAATACGAAATAAAAGTTGAATAGAAAAGAAACACAAAGTACCTGCTTCTTTGAATTTTTTTAAAGATTAAACAAATTTTATCAAAATAATTAGGAGTTTATGATAGATTTGACATAAGTAATTATTACATTTTCATTAAGTCACGGATAGAATTTCTTCTATATTAATTATTTAATTTTTATTTATTTTAAATATTAATTTCATTAAAAAATTATATTGATATTTTATACAAATTTAAATATAATCTTATTTTTTAGATAAATTTTTAAAATTATTGTAATCTTAATAATTTAATTTTAAATTTTAAATTATTAAAATTTTGTATTTTAATTTTAATAATTTTTTTAAAATTTTAAAACATTATCACTCTAAATTTTTTATCAATATAATATACTGTTTAATAATAAAAATAATCACCAACGTTAAAAATATTTACTATTTTAATTTATTATTTATAGAATATATTTAATTTAAAAATCATCTACGAACAAGGATAATATCCTAATTAATAATAAAGTAGTGTGTTAACCCATACAATTGTATAAGGAGTGTGATTATTTTATATAATTCAGTTAATTAGATTCGATTCAAGAGTTTTAATTAAATAAATTTAGAAAAAAAAACTTTAATTTAATTGAATTCTAAGGCAACAAAATGGATATGCAAATTGTTTGCGGAAATAAAAATATTGTGTATTTACAGATTATTACCTATATATTATATGGATAGTTTTAAAAGTTAAATACAATTTATAAATAAAAATTAAAAATTAAAAATAGTCAATATTTTTATTATTAATAAATATTATATTATATTAATAAAATGACATAGATAAATTTTAAAATTACAACATATAATATTTTATATCAACATTTAAAATTCAAAAATTAAATTTAAATTTAAATTCATTAAGATTATCTTGATATTTTTAGTTTATTTGAAAAAATATTTAAAATTTATTATAAGGTATCAATATTTAAAACAAATAAAATTAATATTTATAAAAATAAAAAATAATATATAAAATAAATAAATAAAAATAAAATGCTTACACTATTTATTTAAACATTTATCAGGTAATTAATTATTATATAAAAACTTATATTATAAACGTTTAAATTTAATAAATTATTTCTGTTTAAATATGTACACCTAAAAGTATTTATACAGAACAGTAAGTGTTTACATATACTCTCTGCATATAAGCATTACTGGAAATTATAATTTTAAAAATATAAAAATTAAGAATAAAATTATATTTATAATATTATATATATATATATATATAAATGTATGTATTATAAAAAATATTGTTAATCATCATTCATATATTTTTATTTTTTAAAATTAAAAATTATAAAAATAAAACAATTAATTTTAACATTATATATATATATATCATAAAATATTTATTAAAAACACCAAATACCATTCATGTATTTATAATTTAAAATATTGAAAAACAATAATAAAATTAATATTAAAAAAATTATCAATCACCATTCACTTGTTTACATTTAAAAAAATCAAACCATGATTGTTAATAAAATATGGAACCCATATTAAAAATTAAAAATTTTCACTAGTCATGATTTATAGGTATAATATAAAATTAAACATGTTTAATGACGATATATCAATGTTAGCCAGTTATAATTTTGTACATATGTTTTAAAATGCAGCTTTTATAAATAATAAAAATTTATTATAAGAAAAGCAGAAGACAATTCTATCACAAGTTCAAGAAGAAGGGGAGGATGAGGTAAAAAAGAAAGCCGTTATTGTATATTGTTTAGAATTTTAAAATAAAAATAAAAACATAAAAAAAAGTCAAAAGGGTATAGCATGTTTTGTATAAGCTTTTTGCACAAGTTTCTTCCAATTTATATAATAATCATCTTTTAAAAAAGACCATAAATATTTATTAAAAATTTATTCAAATATTTACATAAATATTTATGTTACAAGATAAATTTAATTAAATTTAGTAAACATTTCAAAATAAAATTATTAAGATTGATTTAATCTAGTGAAAAAGATTTGAATAATTTATGTAAGATTTTGAATTTAAATCTTATTATTTTTATCATTATTTATAAAAAATTAAAACAAATCTCCTAACAATATTCTTATTAAAGAATAAAAACTTTAATTTAATATATAAAATTAGATTATACTTTAGTAAATATATATATATATATATATACATATTTATAAAAAATGAATTAATTTTCTTGAACAATTGTGAATTTGCCGAAAATTTGGCCATGTAAATACAGATTCGAATTGAATATGTTGTTAATTGACCGTTGCAATTCAGCAGCCGCTTTCCAATAGAAGAAGCCAATCTAGAATTATGATCAGTCAAAAAGAAAATAAGTCCACATTATTTGTTGCCATACGCTGCAGTACATATATTTAAATTGGATGAACACTTAAACAAAATGTTTATTACTACCATTTTATATTCTAAATTTCAGACTGGAAAAAGGGGATAATAAGTAGCCCAATAAACTAAAATACTATAAATTGAGAAATTCAATGCTTGAAAACAGTTGTAAATGTAAGTTAAAGTTTTCTTCAAAGATTTTATTCCATTTCACTTTTTTATACAATAATTAAAGAAAGGGTGCTTATTCCACTTTATATACAATAAAACCTTTGCTTTAGCCTTTAGGTCACAATTTTTAAAAAAAATTATTAAATAGCAGATACACAAAGTTAAGAGTAAATATTTTTTATATAAATAAAAACAAAAATTTTACTCCTTAAAAATAGGTTTCTCCTCTAACTTATTATTCTCTCTCTAATTAAGTAATAACACCCCTGCTGTAATTGATTTTTTATATTTTATTAATATTAATTAAAATATATTTTCATTATTTGTTGAACACTATAATAGAAATACATTGGCTCTATCCCCAATTGAAAAAATAAATAAAATTAGTCACAATACTTCAATATATTATATTTAAAAATTTTAAGTTTAAATTTTAAATAAAACTAGAATAATTTAACAAATAATTTTAATTAATTTAAAAGAATGTCATGTTATTTTTATTTATTTAAACATATATTGGACTGCCCGTAAACAATGTATGCTAAGAACAAGTCTTGAGCTCAACAATCACTTTTAAAAGATATGTTTAAAAATTATGTTTTGAAAGAGAAAAATGGAATGATAAATATTTTATTTTAAAATCTATAAAATTATATACTGTTCATAAAATTAAACAAAATATCAATATTTTAGTTTATATAATAAGTTATTATTTTATAACTTTAAAATTAAATACTTATTTAAAATAAAAAATCTTTTTTTTTAATAATCTAACTTACAACCATATCATTTTTGTCTCTTATTCTTCTTTTATTTTTTTATTCTTTTAATTTTACTTCTCATCCAAACAAAATATAAATACTTATAGATAATCCTTAAACAATCGACTTTGAAAAAATTCAAATACTGACCGACTTAGTTAATGTGGTATGTCCTACCAATTGTGTCGCTGGTTGTATTTCATTAATTAAAAAAGAAGTTAGAAACCAAAGGAGCGGTCCTTTATATATAAAATAGACTGCCAAATGAATTGACAACAGAAAAATCTCTGTAGCAGTTGCATTTTAAGGGTTTGATTCATTTACGACGAAACCCACATAATATATCTAATAAAATTAATGAATTATATTGAACATTCTACACATTTTTTATTAAGTATTAATCTATCAAATTAAATTACTTAAGATTAGCTCATATTTTTAAGTAGAATAATTATTATCATATGTACAATTTTTTATCTTATATTTCTTTTTATTTATTTATTTTCTATTATATCATTTTATCATATATTATAATCATATTTGAATCTTATATATTTTATTTTTTATAGACCTCTTTCTATGACATCATATGCCTCTCTTTTTTTCTTTCAATCTTATTTCACCTCCTTTCAAATGTAGAATAACATTTATCATTTCTTTCATCTATCATTTTTTATTTTTTGTTAGATGTATCCGTAAAACCAATATCTTTCTTTAAAATATTAACAACAAGCCTTGTTTTATAACTGGTCCCATTTATATTAGTCCGCACAATTCGTATATATTCACCAAGTTTATTTGTGAATCTCCTCCAAACCCAGAGCGATAAGCTACCAAGATCAATATAACTTTCATCTGGCTAAATCCACATAACTGAGATAACAATTATATCTATCTTGTTCTGACTTTTCATTTGGCTGATGTTCATGCTTCTCCAAATATAGATAGTATTGACACTCATTTGAAATAGGTTTGTTAATTTTCCGACTTGGTAAATTTGTTAACATGTTACAGTTTGTTTGTTTTTTCTTGTGCAAATGTCAACGTTAACTTCAACTGATAAAAACAACATAAGCATCTTTTTACATCAAATCATGAAAAAGATGTCTACCGCATAACAACAAGACATATGAAGGAGAAATTAATAAATAAATATTGCATAAATTATAGAAAAAGAAACGCGGAACATTGTGTGTGCACATATTCGATGGTAGGAATTTGAAGAAATAGAATGGAATTATGAAAAGTGAAGGGGAAACAGAGTTTTACGTATACTGAATTGAGGCAAAAGGGAAACTCACTGCTTCAGCAGATAACATAACTACATATATGCATACAAGCCCATAACCGCTTCAATGCGTTCTTCAAAGTCACAATTCACAGAACACATGAATATTTACATTTTACACCAAAATTAAGAAACTTCAATGATGATGACATACTTCATCACCATATATACGATTGCACTTGGTAATTAAATACTAGACATACATTCATAATGACTACTTATTCAAACTAGTAACATTGCCTTTAGTAACATTATAGGAGTGTGTGTGTGTGTGTGTGTATAGACACACTAGTTTTTCAGGGTCCATTTTTCTTTTTGTCTTCATATTCAAGAAGCTCCTCCAACAACTTGTCATCCAAGTACTCAAATTCAAACACTTGTCTTCCTCTGCCTTCAACATTGGCTTGCCTTGAAGTAGAGGCAGAGGATGAAGAAGAAGAAGAAGAAGAAGAAGCAGCAGAGGAATGAGAGGTGGCACCACCAGAGGAAGCTGTCATAGGGTACTCATTAGGGAAGTTAAGGATTGCATAGGGTCCCCTCATAGCATATGCAGCTCTATCATAGGCTCTAGCAGCTTCCTCCGCAGTGTTGAAAGTTCCCAACCACACCCTCTGCCCCTGCCTTGTTGAGTCTCTAATCTCCGCCGCAAACTTCCCCCACGGCCGACACCGTACGCCGCGGTACCGGACATTTCCGGCATCGTCCTTGCCCTTTCCCCTTGATCCTTCTTCATCCATGATTGCTTTGTTTTTTGTTTTGTTTTGGGGTTTGCATGCATGATAAGGTGGTAGTGAGTTTGAGTTTATATATGGTTGAAAAATAGGCACACACGGGTAGAGGCTGAATTTGATTAGGCCACGTGAGCTTTGTTGGCACGTGATGATAAGAAGGTTCGATTCTGAAGACCAAAATTGAAAAGTTTAGTGTCCATTGTATCTGGATGGTCAAGGTGGTGGCTTTGCAAATTTTGAAATTCTTTTGCCCTTCTCTCTCTCTCTCTCTTTTAAGTGCCTTTTCCACATACTTATTGGCGAAACCTTTTCACTTATAGCCTCACAACCAAACAAATTAATACTTCTTTGTGGCTCACAAAAATATTAAAAAGAAAATAATAATAATAACAAAAAGTAAAGATATCCCACCAATATCCTCAATTTTATGAAGGTTGAAAATGTCAAACACGGTAAGATCTTCTAACCCCCAAAAGCAAAAAACACAGGAACGTGTGAGTCATTTTGTGAAGTCAGATTGCTTATTCATCCTAACTTAGCTGATCAATATTCTAATGATCTTACGTTATATAATTATATTTCGGTATATAAATCCACTACCATGATTTGAGAATTTTTATGCAGAACTAGGTTTTCTAGTACCAGCTAATATGTATATATTTTTTCTAGAAAGAACCTGGTTCTACTAAATGACTCATAATTATAAACAATAGAAAATATTGAATGCAAATGTTCAACTAGATAGAAAAAGAAAGGTTGAGGAGGCACTATAAGGGTGGGGGACCTTGAGGTTATTGTCTTCATGAATCCCCTGTGTGACTGAATAAGATTCTCTATAAATGGTTTTAAGAATCAGAATGTGATCTGCAAATTATTAATTGCAATAAGAGGAGCAACGACACCCAATACAGTCATATCTCATAAAGGAAAAGACATGTGAGTATTACACTAAGATCTTTTTTATTGTCTAACTCTCTGTACTTGCAGCTTGGCCGTTAGATTAGTATAGTAGTATTACGTTTTTACAAGTTTTTAAAATTTTAACATTATAACAACCTCTTAAGTCTTCAGCGGTTAATTCAAAATTACTTGACCCATAATCTAATAATGAAATATTACTACATCTATGTATATATAATATAAAAAGATATCGTGAATTTTGAATAAAAAGACTTTTTTTATCCCTTGTTTTTTTATTTGAAAGTCCAAATCTATGTACCGTGGAAAAGTAAAAGTGTCAAAAGCTATTAGATGCGTGATTAATATGATTCCGAACGAAATTTACGATTTGGGAAAGTCGTTTGGTGAATAAGAACATGTCTTTTCAAAGTATTTTAAGCATATATAGCTAAGCATTGCGTTCAGTATTGAGGTCATTGTGGCAAAAAATTAGAATAATTCTTAAGGTAAAAAAATAAGAATAATTTTAAATGTAAATATGTTTAACAATGGGCTGGGCTCAATTAGGATAAGGTAGAACCTCAATTTTACTACAAGGCTCACGAGTCACGACCATAGAGATAGGCCCAATACCTCAACATTGTTGGCCACCATTTGTATACCCCTTTTAAATAGAGCGAATAATTTTTTTGAATTAAAATTATAAAATAAAGAAGATAAATATTATGAAAAATAATTTTAGAAAATAAACCCTAAAAATAAAATAACGCTGTATTTTTTAGAAAATATCTGTCTGTTGATCTTATTATTATTATTTTAAAAAGATGATTTACACCCATAAAAAATTGAAGTTAGGATAAATTTATTTAATAAAATTATACAATTTAAATGATAGTAAATATAATATTCACTTCTCAATCACTATTATTTATCATTGTGTAGATTAAAGAAAATTTTATTTTTTCAAAAAAGTCAACAAGATAAAGGAGCTATAAAAAAGGCGTCAATAGCACAAAATGGCTTCAATACGACAATACCATTATTTTCCCCACCAACAATGGCTAATTAATTATTCGCAATTATTAAAACTAAGGCCCCCGACACACCACCACCACCAATAATAATAATAATAATAATAATAATAATAATAATAATAATAATAATAATAATAATAATAATAATAATAATAATACCTGCTTCGACAATTTTTGTACAAGTTTACGGACCCAAAGAATTCAAAACATAACGAAAACTGATTCATTACATAAAGTATACTTAAGAGCAAGTGTAAAATGATAGTTGTCAATCAAAAATTAATTATTAAATTTTAACTTCATATTTTTTATATATGTATAAATTTTGTCATATTTTTAATTTGACTTTTCAATCAATAATTATTACTTTATATTTATTATATAAAGTAAATTTAATATTGTAGAAGAGTGCGCCAAATTCAATATAATGTGCTCAAATTATGCAAAGTGTGATACCTTTATAACCTCAATTGCGTTGAAAACAAATGATAGTGGTCCTTTATTGATAAATGTCAATATTATCAACGTGAACTAAATATTGTTACGGTTATGTCACGGACCACAATTTTGGAAGGACATTGATATTCAATACGTGTTTATATTCGCATTCTATTAGGATGAAGTGTATCTTAATGTAACCGATCGTTGATGGCGTGTAGAGTTTCATACAGTCGTTTAATAGAATCTGCAGCAAATCCAAATTGTGCTCATGCATTGAAAATGATATTTCTATTGTTAATTAATTCAAATGATTTTATCATTTTCTAAATGGTTGGATTACTAAGGATGAGAAGTTTTGTACGACACAAAATATACATATTGAGTAATATATAAAAGAGAAGAATTTGTATATCCAATGTTGGAGGTAGAATTCGATTTACTTATATAATTTATGCAGTTCATTATTGGAGATTTTCCTAGTGTTTTAGGCCCTCTCTTGTAGGAGTGTTTACAAATAGTTCGGTTTGAATCAATTTTAAAATAAATTATTTGGTTCAATTATCAAAAAAATCTTGCAATTTTATTTAAATTATTTTTTATATGATAAAATTAAAATTTACAATTTTATATAAACTATAAATTTTAATGATTTAATTTAAATCAACATAAAAAATAATATTAAAATTAAACTAATTCAATTTAAATATATTTTATAATTTGGATTGAATTGATTATTTCAATTTTATCATTATACACACATATTTAAGATATAATACCTAATTTATATTAATAAATAAATAAAATTTTATTAATTAATATGGATAGAGTCTTTAATCAATATATAACTAATAAAATATATCATAAAAAAAATTTATTTTAAGTATTAAATCTCTTCAAAAATGATAAATATAATATAAATTAAAAATAAAAAATAAAAATTAATCTTAATATTATAGAAAAATAAAATTGTATTAATAAAATATTTTATGTTAACGTATATATTAGGATAAAAAAATTAATAAGTTAACTAATATTTTTATAAATGAATTATTAAGTTAAAAGTTTTTGTTCATCTTTAACTTTAATAATTATCTTGAAAATTTATTTTTAATTTCATTTTTTATTACATTTTTTTATGTAGAATTGTTTTTTTTATATTATTTTTTTAATTTATGAAAATAGAGATGAAAATGAATTAAATGTCTAGTAAGAAATCTATAATTTAGTTTATTTAAAATATAATTTAATTTAATTTGTTTAATAAATAGATAGAATTGAGTTTGTTAAATAATTTTTTTTTTAAAAAAATGAGACATAATTTTATTAAAAAAATATGTAGTTTATTGTGAAGTTTATTTATCTTTACAAATTATATATTTTATAATTATTATATTTATTTTAAAATATTATATTTACAAAATATTAATATATTTATATAATTGATTACAAATTAAATTTTTAATTTTTAATTTTAAATAAAAAAAATTTAGTTAATTTTTTTTGTTCTCAAAAATAGAATATTAGACAACTTATTTAAATAATATATATATATATATATATATATATATATATATATATATTTAAGATCTATTCAATGGTTTTTCTATTTTGTAAGTTTTAAATTTGTTTATTTTTTTAATCAATTCTTTATATAAATTTTAAGTTTATTTATTAATTTTTTTATATTATATAAATTTTAAAATTTTAAAATAGGTTTGATATTGAAAAAAAAACGTATAACAAATAATAGATCCAAACTCAAACATCAAAATTTTTAAAATCAAATTTAAACATTCAAAACATAATTTATTTAAATTTATTTTTATTCCTAATTAGAAACATAAATATTCAACCATAAAAATTAATATAAATATAATATAGGTACAATTTAATTTAATGTAATATTTTAAAGAAACTTTATAAAAAATTTAATTTTCAATTAACAATTTATTTAAATTTCAATTTTTTATAAATTTAGGAATTTAAAACAATTTGAATCAATTCTCAAACAATGTTATCTCTCGCATACTAATTCCATCTAATGTAGGACTTCTCACACATTTAGTACTTCAATAATATATAAGTAAGAAGGATGTATACACATAATGACTTAAGATTTTAGGGTGAATATAATGTCCAATCAACTTGTAAAATTTGCTTCCTAGCCTGTTGCTGAAGATTCCTGAGATTTTAAACTCCCTCCTTGACCTAACGTAAGTAATTATAATCGATTTTCATTAAATTAATAAAATTATTAATTTAAAAAATAAAGTCGATAATGGTTACTTTCTGTCTAAATATGGAGAAGAGGGACATTTCAATCCTCAGCTTCCAGCTTCCTAATCTCATAAATATAACAAGCATAGCTATGCAACCTGTCGTAAAGACCATCCACAAGGCCAATCAGATTACATTGCTCGAGATCGATACATCATCACCTAAATACTTGAAGGAACCTAAATTTGATAGAAGGGCTAGGAAGTAGCAATTGGGCTAGATTGATACTTGGGCCAAGATCTTGATCAGGTCAACTCGTAAGGATCCTGCTTTTTCATCCCCCCCCCCCCCCCCCTTTTTTTAATCACACTCTTTTTTTTTTTTTAAATTTTATTTTCAATTTTACTCTTCCGTAAATATATGAAAATAAATTTTTAAAATATAATTTTAAATTATATTTTTATATTTTAGAATTAAATTTTTAAAATATATTTGTTACATTTCAAAAATAAAATTTGGGAATGTATTTTTTATTTCAAAATTAAAGTTTTGAAATATATATTTTACCTTCCAAAATTAAATAAAAAAGTACATTCTAAAATACAAAAAATGTATTTTGAAATTTTAAATATAAAATAAAAATTTAAGTATAAATAAAGACATAAATATAATTTCGCAAGGAGGTACAAATTGTGTTATTTTAAAGGAGTCCAAAAAGCCATTCCCAACTCGTAATTATTTTATGAAGGTCTGAAAATTTTTAGCCCAGTTCAAAAGATGAAACTAAACAAGTACACACGTTGGAGATATTCCAGGTATTTCGTGGTTTAACTGTAACGCACGACATCTTAAAGTGTGTTGCGGACTGGGAACATAATTAGTCCATTAGCTAAGATCAGGTGAGAATTTATTATTTTTAGTTTTTAAATTCAATTTTAAAATAAATTTATTTATTTTAAATAATTTTTAACACATATTTAAAATAATTTTAACTTAATTTTTAAAATAAAAAAAATTATTTATTTTTAAATTTTAAAATATTTTTATTTTTAACTTTATAAAAATATACTGTTATTATATCCTCATCCTCATTAATATTATCATATTCACAATCATTATCATTATTTTTATTATATTACTATTATAATAATAATAATAATTTTTAATTATTTTAAAATTTTTATTGTTTTAAAATAATTTAGTTTTTTTACTTATCTAATTTTTTGACTTCTTGATAATATATAGCAGCAACTTTTTAAAAACTATAATTTAAAATTTAAAGCTCAACAAAAATTGGAATAAAAGATACATGTGATGATTTTTCAAAAATTATATAATTTATCAAATACAAATCTATATATTTTTATTTTTGTATATATTCATTGCATCTCTCAGTTAAACACTAATTATTTTAAGACAAAATTTATTGTAAATTTTATTTTTTATTAAATTTTTTCATACACATGATTAAAAATTGAAACCGTATCAGCATATGTATGAGGCATTGTTATTTATAAATATTGATAAACTTATTAGTTTTATATTTTTACCTTTATTATTTTATATTTTATTTATTTTTCATTGCTTTTATATTTTAACTTTTATCTGTCATTTTTAAACTGGACTCATATCTCTTTCCTTTTATGTATTACTTGAAGAAGAAGAAGACTAAAAGTGCGAATTAGCTAATCTGTGTTGACTAATCAATGGAAAATCGTTATAAACAAATATATTGAGCATTCATTAAAATAAAATAGCGGAAGTATGCAAGTATATTGTTTTTGTTATGTGGAATATTTGACTGGTGATTTCAAGTATTGATTTAATAAGGTAAAGAGTACAGAGATCTTAATTGGGAAAAGAACTATTTTCCTCGTGTGGACGGCCTGCAGAACACGTGAAGGCACGTGCACAATCTCAAGTGAGTAATGTTTTTCAACCTTTCAGAAGAAAAGGCTCTGAAATAATGTGAAAACGTTAGAACTTCTGCATTCTGCAATGAAAAATACAGCAATAAACAAAACTAATATGGTTGCTGCTTTGACAGGTTCCATGCACTCACGTGATAGAAAATTTACCCGCGAAATCTAAACTGATTAAATAAAAAAATTGTTACCCTGTTGTTACATATATGAATGTGTCTCTGATTAATTAATATTAAGTATTAAACTTAAAAAAAATATTTATTAATTTCTTAAATCTATTTTTATATTATATATAATAATTATGTTAAATTAATTTTTAACTAATTCATATATTTGCATACATATAATTTAATAATAATAATATTTATATTTTAAATATTGTCATATATTAAAAATATAAGCTATATATTACATAATTTTTAAATTATATAAATTTTTATAAATTTAATCTATTTTATAAAAAATTTCACAACAAAAAATAGATTTTTTTCACAGATATCTCTTTACAGTTTACAAATTGATAAAAAAATATATTAAATTTTTCCGATTATACTTTTTAAATAATCATTAAGATGTCTTCCTATTATGGATGACAACAAGACAGGGCAAGGCGGATCTTAATTCCCCATCCATATTTACGATATTTCAAAATGATACTCATCCGGTGATCCTCAATCTCGTACCCAATCAAGGTTGAGGAAATTTACCCTACACATATCACCGCAATTTTCTTATATTTTGGTTTTTTTCTCACCTCCACCCTGTTGAGTCAAATTTTATATTTCACAAATCAATTTTTAAATGTACTAATTTATTAAATTATAAAATAAATAGAAAAATATCTTAAAAAATATAAGAAAATAATGAAAAATTTTAAAAAAATCTCAAAGTGAAAATTAGGAATAATGTAGGTTCTAATCCTAAGCAAGTAATGAAAAATTTTAAAGTGAAAATAGGTATTATACTTGCCTAATGCAAAACTAAATTAGAAGGTGAATATGAAATATCTATATTAATCTACACACAGTAATAAAGGGTATAATTATAATTTAAATATCAAGGAATGAATTGAAGATAGACATCTGAGTTTCAAAGGTAAAATCCCCATCCTGAGTTTCAAAAGTCAAATTTTACCGAACTTGAATCAACACAAATTTTTTCTATCAAAATTAAGATTGGATAGAACGAGTATTCACGAATTTAACTTCATTTATCATCCTTATTTTTTATAAATAATTTTTAATAGATATAAAAATATTGAAAAAAAAATTAAAACTATTACATTTATCTTTTAAAATGGTTACTAATTTTCTTTTAATAATTCTAAACAAAGATAAAGTTACTTACTAAAAAATAAAAGAATTCTAATTGTTTCCCTCTCTAAATATTCATTTAAAGATTTGTGACATTAAATCAAGTCTTTGACCTTTAAGGATTAACATATAAACAACATATCTTTATTTCGATATATAATAGTTTGAGGAAATTAATTAATATTGATATTATTTCAAATTTTGAATAATAAATGTGCTAGTTTAATCTTATGCGAAGTATAAGATACGTGAAACATATCTTCTCAATATGGATAGCAGCTTTCTTCGGGGTTTCGTACGTTTTCAACATTGAATGAATGGAAACAATATTTGATTACCTCTTACCTCATGTGTCAATTAAGCCGTAACTTTACAATTGATTGGAAAATTAGATTATGTTTTCTCACAATAGAGCATGAACATGTGTTGAAATATAGTACTAACGCCCCGGATACCTGGCCGGTTTACAATATCATTCTAAATAAACCTGTGGATAAGGAAAGATGTTTGGAAAAAGTAGTGGTAGAAACCAAAAAATTATTGTTCACCGTATTATTCTATTTTTATGGTTTTTTTAAACCTTGATATATAACATTTACTTTAATATTTGATTGATTCGAACTAAGTTGAATAAATTTATTTTAAGGAATAAAACTTTCCTAATATTTCTCTTTTATTCATAAAAATTTAAATATAAAAATATTTAAATATTTTTCTCTTCAATTCTTTTTATAAATTATTCTAAATATAAAATACATAATCTATTTTTTTAATGTATTAATTATTATTTTTTCTATTTTTATTTTATTGTGAATTTTATGTTAAGAAGATCCTTAATTTTTTAGACTACCAATTTAATATGATAAATATTTTTAAATAAATAAATTTATAATATGTTAAAATGGTTTAAATTAATTTTTATTAATATTATTAAACTGGTTATTTATTTCTGATATAAATATTAAGAAAGAATAACTGAATTTATCATTTATCACTTGGATTAACAGATGTTAATATTTTATGCTTAATTAACACTTCTTTTGACTTTATCTTTGAAGAATAACAAATTTTAAAAATTAAAGTAGTTTTATATATAAATTTTAAATTCGAAGCTTGTTATTTTTCATAGTTATCATTATTATTGAATATGAATAATTTATTTTCATGAAAAAATTTAGGATCAATGTAGACTACTTCTCATAACTAGAATGCACTTTCAAATTATTCATCACTATTAAATTCTAACAAGACTTAAACATCAAATATTTTAACGGATTGTAAAAAAAAATAATCAACTTAATGCAACTTTAATTTTATATATCATTTTTTTATAATAAAAAAATGATGAGATCTGAACCAATTATTTTATATAAATAATTCTAATATTCAATTTTTTATCATTAAATTAATTCTAATGATTTAGTATCGACGATTACTGAAATTAGATTATTGTAATTAATCTAAGAGTAATTTTTCTATATCTTTCCACATTTGTTTTTACCTTTTGTTTTAATAATATTTATATATATTAATAATTTAATTAATATATTTATTTATATTAAAATTTTTTATTATATTTTAATATTTAAATTAATTAAGGCTATAATAAAATTTTGAGGATAAAATGGATAAAAATAATAATAAATATTATTTTAAAGCTTTAAAGTGATAGATAAAAAAGAAAAAATTAAAAATATTTTAAAATAATAACAAATAAAAAAACAGAGGCAGCATAAGAAGTAATTGAAATGTATTGAAAATCATAATAAAAATGTATTAATAATAACTTTTCAATTAAAACTTTTTAATTCCTTAATTGTTAACATTTCCCTAAAACATATACTTATCAATAAATTTTTAACTATACAATGTGAGCCTTTATCTTCAAAGTATAACATGCTGCACTTTTATTCAATTGGTTTTACATCACATATTACATTAAGTAGGCTCAAGCTCTCGTCCTCACCATCAGTGAGGTAAGATCCCGGCTTTTACCACTCTGCAGTCTGGCTATGGGGATCGTCTTATTAAAATTAGTATTTTTTTTCTTTAATTCGGATAATTATTTTTTTTAAGTGAACTTGGATGATCTTAGAACTTTAAATACAAGCATTTATATAATTAGATACAATTGTATTATTATGCACAACGTATTAATACAATACATAAGCGAAGAAATTTTGTTTGATGGTATAAACTAACAACACCACTCTCCCCTCTCCGAAGAAAAAAAAGTGTCATTCTACCTGGTTACGTCCTCAAGTAACAGAAAAGGTACAATTATTGTGAAAATTTAAGGAATTTTTTTTTTTTTTTTTAAAAAGAAACTTTGTGTGTTGTGTGTGTCCTCTGCTCTTGTCCCTAGTAAAGTGTGTACCAACAGCTGTTGCCCCTTACCATGTCCATGTGCCACTTCCTCATCACACCACTATTGCTATCTGTATTATTTTCCCTCAACATATGTGGTCCAATATTTCACTGTAAACATAGAAGCCATTAACAATCTGCAGATATATGCTCAACTAGGGGGCAACATGTGCTGCCATCGTATTTAATGGGGAAAAATATTTCATCTCAAGATAATATAATTTTAGTCAACAAACTTGGAGACCAAGACTTTGAATTGAAATTTTAAATGTGAAAATGAAATCTGCTAAAAAATGTTAGTCATATGTTACATTCAGCCTAGAAATTGACAATAGTGCCAGTAGTCACTGCACACTGCCTATTGTCTGCTACTTCTCAGCGAAGGAATTATATATTATGCAATATTAAATGAGACCTTGGCTTTAAGATTCATTTGATATAATTTCAGAAGAAATTTTCTAAAATGGAGCAAATTGAAAAAAAAAAATCATCCGAAATAGTGTAAATCTCAAATGAAAGCGAGATTTCTATAGTAAAAGTCTCACTTAAAAAGATACAAAATTATCCATTTATCTTTTTAATTATAATTACAAACTTTATTACATTATCGTAGATTTGTGTGTGTTTTAAAAGTCTACAATGGCTTTTGAGGTGGATGAAGAATAATAACCCACAGTTTGCAATGATTTTAGCGAAGATAATAAAAGATCATGAGTAGGTTTTTTGGTGGATGTCATTGTACATAGATTTCTTTTAAGAAACTTAAAGACATCCACAAGTCTAGAATGGCATGATAAACATTTTAATTATAATTAAAAAGATTAAAAATCATAAAATTATTAATAACATGACAGGTTTTGTATAAAATAATATTTTTTACTTCTAAAGTAGACTTAGTTTTAGAAATCTAACCTCCCATCCGAGACATAAACATAGCTACGCCGGTCAGGAAAAAGAGTAATATAGTGTGGTTCATTTATAATCAAATTACAATTTCAAAGTTTTAAAATTGCATAGATATCCATTTCCATTCTTCTAACAATATGAAGGACACTTACACGCATATAAAGGTTTTTATTCACCTAAGTAACTTGACTAAGCAATTTCATTACACAGAATTCATCCATACATCCTAGAAATTATGAATTGTCATGTCATACCAAAAAATGCTTTTTAAATTTTGTTCGTGTAAAAGGGTGTAAGTTACAATTACAAATACAACCAAACTTTTTTATTTTCATCTTAATCTGAGATAAGTATTGCTTCAACCAAAGCTGCATATATACTATTAAAATGAACCCTCAACATGAGAAAGTTATGGACACACAACAATTTTCTTTTCTCCATTCTGGCAAGTTTGGACACAGGGTGGGATTTTCAAATGGTTGGTTAATTTTATCCAAAAGTTGAGGGAAGTTTCTTCTGGCAGACGCCACGAGGCCCATAGGCCTCAACCTTTGACTAATGTGTGAAACATTTTTTGAAACTCGGAAAGCAAAAGGGTAACTGTGTGTATTTATTTCCCACATTAGTTGATCTCTTTCCACTGCTTGTCAACAAGCCAAATATAAGTATGTGTCGGTTCTGGACCTTTTTTATGCCTTTCTAAATAGAAGATAATACTGCACACGGATTTGACTTTCCTATAAAGCACTGTATCAGGAATAAAGGACCCACTAGAATTTTTTCCCCTAACATATAGACCACTACCCTTCATTTGGCCAAAAAACTTTTCAAATAAGATAGGCGGTGCCAAAGGCCTAAAGTGTTCTGCTGATGCCAACAGTCAACATCTTCCATCAACGGTCAGCCCTTTGATTAAGGACTCAGTGGTGGGCTGCATGTGGGGGTGTGAGACTTTTTTTTTTCTTTATGATTGATGATGATTGACAATGGATGTCTCTAATTTAATTACAAAGCTCAATGACTCTTGCTTTAGTCATTAGCCCTTGAGTTATATGTTAAATTTTTTATTAACTTGTTCATGTAGTTTGTTTTCTATCTTCACTATTTTTACCTTTCTTGATTAATTTCAGCCTGCTTTTTATCTTTTGGGATTAATAACCTGTGAATGATTGAATGTGGAGAACAATTATCATTAACTCTCCTGTTCTAAGCTTTCTTTTCTCTTGTGGGGACAAATACTTTATAAAAAAGTTGAGCCAGCAAATGCCAAAGATGACATATTTGTCCAAAACTTTAATTACCATGTTACTTTGTATAGCACAAATATGGATATTAAGTATGTAGTCTACCTTTCATACTGATATAATTGTATAAAACATGCAACCATTTTATCCATGACAAGTCAAATTTCTTCCAATAAGATAATTTATGTGCATTATTTTTATGTAATAATAATCTATTTGAATCAAGGTAGCATCCGTGATTTTGAAAATCTGCTTTAGTGTGTATTATTGAATTTGAGCATATTTTGGAAGAAAAAAAAGAAAGAAAGAAAGTCGTGAAGAAAGGGACAAGAAATACTTGAAAAAGTACTCTTGTTGAAGCCTTGCAAAATAGGAGTCTCTTTTAAGGACACAACGGAATTATTTGTACGCTCCATGATTAATTATGATGAAATAATCCTTGAAATAGAAATGCTTATGCAAAAGACATAAATAATTCTAACTATTCAATCATTTATCAGTAAATAGCAATGGCGATAAACACATGGAGCAATGGTCCAGCATTGGTCCTTGTTAACCACTATCACCCTTGATGGACCCTCATTCATTCTATAAAGTCTCCAATTTTTAAATTGGATCATACGCTGCTGCTACATAAAATATTGGAGCAGTGACCGAGACACTTGAACAATTTTCTAGCCTAACTCTCTGAGAAATTCACCAACTACGTACTCTGAGCTAAGACTCCACCCTCCAACCTTAATAAAGAAAACAAGTTTTTGACAACATTTTTCAGTGAATTTCAAGCCCTTAATGCATTGTCTCCCTCACCTTCACCACCCTCATTTAAGCACCACCTAGGTTTGCCTTCTTCTCCCTTCTCTCTTCACTCTTCTTTGTTTCAAAACTAGTTTTCCTCTCTATTTGATAACAACCATGTACTTGGCCCATTAACTCTGTTTTGCTTTGTTGATGAAAGTCACAACCTACCCCAACTAGTACACATGCTATATATTTTCAAGGAAAGTGCCATTCAATTTTTCTCTGAACTCTTGCATTGCTGAGTTGTTGTTGTATTCATGTCTTGTGTTTATGTTCAAGATCTGAGAGAACCCATTTGTGTGCATTTTATTCTGTAACATTTGGTATGGATCTTGGAAACAGAAGATACTTGATCTATGTGTCGCAACATGGGTCACAAGCTCTTTCTCCAATCACTAGTCCTGTTAGTTCAATCTTTCATCCCCATCTGCATCCTTCTACTGGTACCAGTTTTCCCATCATTGCAATTGCTATAATAGGAATAATGGCTACAGCTTTCTTGCTTGTGAGTTACTACATCTTTGTCATCAAATGCTGCCTCAATTGGCACCGAATTGATCTTCTAAGACGCTTCTCTCCATCTAGGAGGCGTGAAGATCCATCACCATTGTACTCACCAGGCACAGAACCTCGTGGACTGGATGAGGCAATGATCCGGTTGATCCCAGTGATTCAGTACAAAACACAAGAGAATAACAATGGAAACATTGGTGAAAGAAGCGTCTGCGAATGTGCTGTGTGTTTGAATGAGTTTCAAGAAGATGAGAAGCTCAGGATTATACCAAATTGTAGCCATGTGTTTCACATTGATTGCATAGATGTTTGGCTTCAGGGCAATGCCAATTGCCCTCTTTGTAGAACAAGCATTTCCCTGACAAGCAGATTCCATATTGATCAGCTTCTCACCTTGAGGCCTTCTTCTTCCCCTCAAGATCAAAACCCACCTGTGGAAAGTCTAATTGGTGGTGATGAAGATTTTGTTGTGATTGAATTGGGTAATGGCCATGATAGAGGCCAAGGCAGAGAAAGAGGCAATGCTTTGGAGTTACCAACATGTCCTATTAGTCCTTCACCAAGGAAATTGGAGCATAGAACTGTGCAAAAGAAAGCAATGAAACTGCATAAAGTGACAAGCATGGGGGATGAATGTATTGATATTAGAGCCAAAGATGACCAGTTTTCAGTTCAACCCATTAGGAGGTCTTTCTCTATGGACTCATCAGGGGACAGACAATTTTATTTAGCAGTTCAAGAGGCTCTGAAGCAACAGAACAGGCAAGTCAATGAGGTCAGCTCCATTGAAGGCTGCAGTGGTAGTGGTAGAGCCAAGAGATCATTCTTTTCCTTTGGACATGGAAGCAGATCCAGAAGTTCTGTGCAACCTCTTTATTTGGACCCCTGAAATTTCTCTTTTGTCCTCCCTTCCCCTCTTTCCATTATGTTTGCAACTTGCAAGTTTCTTAGATTTTTATTTTTTGGTGACATAGAGATGTTAGTTGTATGAATAGGTCATAGGATTGTATGACACAAATATTCAATTGGATTTAATTTTAATTTGAAACCATTATTTCTTTATTATGTTTCTTTGTGTATATAATGACATGGTGTTGAGGTCTGGTCTAGTTTGTTTCATGTGGCATGGAACTATGATGATGAGCATCATTGCTGAAATCATCACATACTAGCTTTCTGAAGAAAAAGTTTTACCGCTATTGATCAATTAAGTTATTCAATGTCTTATTCTAGATGCATCAAAAAGAGAAATAAGCAAATCTGGCTTTAAAGTGAAGTGCTGGTAGGAAATGAAGCAAAAAAAATGTAAAAGTCGACCAATTACCAAAAAGGAGAAGCCAAGGGTGAATAAAGTAGATAGGTAAAGGTATCCCAAAATTGATTTTAAATAGTGTATACACCCACCAAAATTATATTTCTGTACACACTGTCTGTGTGTGTTGCAATGCTGGTAGATGGAAAGGAAAGTTTGGTTATATTTGGTTGGTTTGGTGATGCTTTTTTGTTCCACAGTTTCATCTGTTTCCAGCTTGTAAGATTCAATCATTATTTGGGGTTGAAATATTTTATACAACTAATTAAAGAACAGCCAAATTTATTGGTAGTAGTTCATCATTGTAGTTATGATTTTTTCCATCCAAATATTTGTCTGCACAAAATAATTTGTTTCAAGCTCATTGCAGGGTCAACTCTAATTTAAAACTTAATGTCCATATGATCTTACCTCTTATTTTGGATAAATTGTGACACTAACACTAAAATAAGCACCGGAACTTTTGTCCAAAGCATCCCTTGCTATTGTTCTTTCACATAATGAGTCCTCCCAAGTAGTGCACTCTTTCAAGGCCATGTGCACGTAAGAATGGGCAGGGGCTACAAGATCTGTTGCACACTGCAGGAACCCGTGAGATGCTTCATCTTTGTCAAAAGGTAAAGGGAAAAAACACGACAAAAAGTTCAAACAAGTTAATCCCCATAAAGAGGAAAGATAATCTTCAGTGACATGGGGCCTTAGTGTCTCTTGTTTTTGGAAGCAACTCAACAATCTTCTTATACATGAATGCATAAATTTATCTCAAAACGTGCTCTTTGAATAAGACAAGAAGCGAACGCAAGGTTTGATATCATTTTCTTAGGCTTCTCAATTTCACTTACTTTCGACTATATAAAAGTATTATACCAAACATAAGAATATATGAAATAATAAATTTTCTCCTAACTTTGCTCTAGGTGCTCGGTGCACAGTATTTAACATTAATCTTGGGATTATTTTTTTTGGTCAGTAAGGATTTTTCTTTTAGATATTTTTCTGTCCACCATTTTTAAAAAAATAATTTTAAAATGGCTTTTAAAACTCTACCAAAAAAGAGGTTTTAAATTTGGGTCTTGCCCATCAGGCATGTTTATTGGGCTCTAGTATTTATTGAGTTAGGCCAATTGAGACGGCCCAATTTATTCCTCACCATTCGGCAGAACATATTCAACTCATCGTAAAGGTGATTGACAAAAAAAAAATATTGTAAAAAAGGGTTTTTGTATAGCAAAATTTTCTTTTCTAAGTTGTAAGTTTCAAGGTTATTTTATGCTACAGAAAAGGTAATTAGAATTTTAAAAAATTTAATTAATCATGTTGATTGAAGATAATGATTACTTGATAAAATGATACTATATGTGTTTTTTTGGGAACTATAATACTGTGCATGCTATTATGAACAAAATTAGTAAGAATTATTAATATTCTTCCATTACAATTAGTTCAACATATTTTTTTCTATTATTTCATTTTTAAAAGTTCTAAATTTATTTAATATTTTATTCTTGATCTGGTCGATCCCTTAGTTATTCTGATCAATGAACTAAAACTTCATTGTTTGGATGAAAATATAAATTCTAATGGAGTATTGAAAATAGTGACAATTTAATATCAAGTTATTGTGTATTCTAATAGGTAACAATATATGAAAAGTGTTTACATACTTGGGAAGATGATGCTTATCCTTTATAAAGAATCTGATGTATGAGTCATAATCCAATTAGCAAAGTGCTTCTACAAAATACATTTGAGGCATGTGATTATAATTATTGAATATTTTGAGACTTTAGAGTTGTGGGAGATTAATGTTGGATTAATTTATGAATTAATTATAATTAGAAATTAAAATTATATAATCAAAATTAAAAAAAAAACGTATATTTATGAATTAATTAGAATTTATTTATAGGTAAGAGTTGAAGAGAGTAAGATATAAAAGAATTTGACTTTTTTTTAGTCAGCATTATGAATTTATGAAAATATATTCTTTTAAATATTTCAAAATGTATTATATTACTTCTGTTATATGTGATGTTATTACGTACTGGAAAAGAATAATATATTTATCAACAGAGATAAAAAAAATTATTTATAAAATATTATAATCTATCATAAATTATTTATATTAAAATATTATATAATATTTATCAATATTAACATGTGTATATAATTAAATAATTAATATTAATAATTTATATAATATATATTATGAAATTAATTAATGCTCATCTATAAATTAAAGTAGGATTTTTTATTATTAATGAAAACAATAATAATATAATATTATTAATTCTCTCTTAATGTTGATGAACATATGAAACGTCTGGTTAATTATATTGTTTATTAGGTTCAATTCTGAAGGTTGGCAGTGTGGTTTGATCTTGAAATATATAAATCAAGAATATTTTTTAATTTTTAATTTTTTTTTCACAAGGTATTGAAAAATATAGAGCTACAACATTTCTAAACCTTTTAATTTTAATTTTTCAAAGATCTACTAGAGGTAATTATCTCATCTCAATCAAAATTTTGAAATGATGATAAATAGAATTTTTGCAATTGAGATTAATGTACACATTTATTACTTCACCTTAAAAACCAAGTCGCCTAAAGCATTATCAATAAATAATTATTTTTATAATATTTTAAAGATGATAAATGATAAGAAATATGAATATAAAAAATGTTAATACTGTATTTATTTTCTTTCTTTTTATCTTTTTAAAATAGAAAAATTATAAATATTAATAAATATAATTAATATTATTAATTTTTAATAATTTATATATTTTCCTAAATTTTAGTTTATATATAAATTTTAATTATTATTTTTATTTATTACAGTTGATAAGCATGATGGTATATATAAAAATAATAATTAATACTTTTCAAAAAATGAAGTAAATAAAGAAATAAAAATAAAATTTTTATTATATTTTTAATAGTATAATTGGTTATTTAAAATAGTTAAAATAATTTTAAAAAATGATTATATATATATTTATTAATAGATATTAGACTGCAAACATGTGGGAGATAATAATATACGGTTCCTTAAAAGCTCACTTGGTCAGCGCATAGGATAAAGATTAAACACAGAAGGCTTCGTATACTCTTACTCATGTTCGTCGTTTCAGCCTTATTTGGCGTGTCGTGTAAGATAAGCACTCATCTCTAGGATAAGATCAATTGCAGCACCAATCATGATATGTAATGTAATTAATATTGTTAATTTTATAAAAGATTTTATTTATTTATTTTAATTTATTATAATTGATAAACATACAAATATATAAATAATAATAAATATTTTTTAAAATTAAAATAAATAAATAAATAGAAATATGTTTTTCATTCACGGATAAAAAAATAAAAAATATTTTTCTTAAATTTAAAAGCTGTAAAAATAGAGGTCTTATAATTTGAAAATAATAATAATAATTTTTCTCGGTGTACAGTAATTATATCCCATTATTTTTAATTTTTAATTGATCAATATTAAGAAACGATTAATATTTTTTATATAATTAATCATATATATAATTGATTAATTATATAACTAATCGATTATATATTTTATTAATAGATTAATAATTAATTTTTATTTTACATTTATATTAAATAAATAATCATCTCATTTTATCCTGTTGGTCACATTTTTTCATAATAGTCACTTATAAAAATATTAATTAATTATCAAAAAATATTTTACTGAATATGAGGGGTGAATAGAAAAGAAATTCATTTGAAAAATTAACTATTAGCATAAGGAGAACGCGACAGTTATCATTCGGGCAAAATATGTGGTACTGCTCTGGAATACAATGTTAAAAACGTTTATATATGTTTTTTTCTATGTCACAACAATAAAAACTTCGAAGATGAGGAAGAGATCATCCAACAATGAATAATAGGCAGTCTAACGTTTACTTACAATCCTAATAATAGATTTTTTAAAAGAAAAAATATTTTATTAAAATTATTATATAAATTTATTTAAAATTTATCTTTAAAATTGTTTAAGATACAAAGTTATTTATTAAAAAACAATTAATTTCATTAGATGTTTTTTAATTGATAACAAAATTAATCTATCTAATCTTGATTGAGATGCTTTTGGAGAATTTTTACTAATTTTATGTATAAAAAACTTACTTGATATATATAGTATGGTTAAATTAATCATTATTTGATCTACTTTTCTTTGATAATTAGTTTTAAGTCAAAAATATCAATTTTTTTACGTAGTACTTATTACTTTAACTACTATGATAGATAAATAAAGATATTATTAATTTGTAGGTGTTTTAATATGTCTACATGTGCAATATCAGATTTTGAATTACTAAAAAATGTTAGATTAATAACTTTTTAGTATAATTTTATAAGATGAAGATTACTTTCTTATTGTTTTTTTATACATTGGAAAATGTTGAAGAGATTAAAAATTATAACATTGTTTTCTAAAACGAAGCAATATCTGTTTAGTAATTAAAATGAAAAATTATACATTCACTGAAAAATTAACAATTAATTTTTTATAATTATATAGTTTTTTATATTTGTACATATATTTAATTATAATTTCAATCTTTAATATTTTTAATTAATAACTATATCTCTTCATTTTAGAAAGTCAAATCATAAAATGTTAGGTTTTTTTTTAGTAAAAAAAATTCAATTATAAGTAATAGACTTATATTTCTTTATCAGATTTTATATTTTTCTAAAAATATTATTATTCAATAAAATTAATTTTCAAAAGGCCTAAAACAAAAGTTTCATTGACTTCACTCTTGAGCTGATCCTGAAGAATAATATAGATGTCACGTTTCATTAGAAAATATCCATACAAAAAAAAAATGTATGGGACTTTTATTTGAGTTCAGTTTTATTAATTATTAGTGTAAAACAATTTACATTGTTAATTAATTAAAATTTATAATAGATATAATATTTGAAATAATTATTATAAAATTTCATGATTTTTAATAATATGTCAGTCCATAATAAGATTGTCGTGTAATTTTTTTTACATGATTCACATATTATAACTAAATTTGTTTTATTTAATCTTTAAAACTTATTTGATGATGACAGTAAAAGAATATAATAGAAGAACTTATTCTATCCTATTCTATTTTAAATGTTTGTAAAAATAATAGGATATAATAGTTTATTTTGTTGAATTATCTTATATTATATTACAATACTTTAAATTCTTATTCTAAAGCGATATGAGATTAGAAATTATCTGAATAAAATATTTTTTATAATAATATAAATAATAAAATTTAAATTAAAGATCTCATAATATACTTAGATTGATTTAATGATAAAAATTAAAGTTGTTTAATGATATTTTAGGTTTGAATCTTAATATTTTTATTATTGTATAAAAAATTATTCATTTAATGTAAATTAATTTAATCTTTCATCATTAGACTAGATGGTTTAACTTTTTTCTCTTTCTTATCCTTCGTAATTACTATATTTAATATTCATAAAACATATTTTTATAAAAATTATATAAATTCTTGTAATAAAAAATAAAAAATAAAATAGTTTACTCATTTATAAAATATAAATTTATTTTTTATAATTTATTGTAAAATTCATTCTAAAATTTATTGTAAAAATAAATTTTAAGAAAATATTATAATTTTAGTACTATTTTTAATATTATATAAAAATAAAAGTAAATTTTTAAATATTTATATATTTCTGTTCAAAAATTAAAAATTAAATTAAAAATATTATAAAAATTATATTAATTTTTATAAATAAGATAATAGTATTATTTTTATATAAATTACATCTTATTTTATTATTATTTATTCATATCCAATAATAGAAATGATAATATAATTTTGTTTGACTTATTACTATATCTGACTACTGCAAAAATATATGTTTATCACATTTATTTATTTATTTTATCTTATCATATTATATTAAATAAATTATTATTATTATTATTATCTATATTATCAATAACTTGATAAAATTTTAGACATATTTATTATATTATATGATAAATTCTTAAAAATTTATTAAATATAATTGTTAACATTTTCTAAATATTAACAATTTATTAGATCTAAGCAGTTTCAAGTATTATACAAAACTTAACTTATTTGGATATATATATATATATATATATATATATATATATATTATAGTTTTGTTGCATAAAAAATAAAGAAAGGATAAACAAAATTTACTTAGAGATAAGTTTATCCTTTTATCTTAACTGTGTTAAAAAACCAATAAAAATGGTCTTCATGAAATTTTGAGTTTAAAGTGTATATTTTTTTTTATTGTACATAAAGAAGATTGTATTAAAAAGAAATCAGGAAAAAATTGAAAATATAATTTAACTCTTTAATTTCCCCTTGAAAGTGAGAAAATGTAATATTACGAATTTGATGAAATTATGTTCACTGCCTCGAGGCCCTCCATTGGTGGACAAAGTGACTAATGAAAGAAAAATCAATTTCTCACTTAAATCACTCCTTCCAAATTCTTTCTTGGTAAAACACTGCAAACACACGCTGTAAACAAATTTGTGAGGTAGCAATCATTTGTTTCTTGTTTCTTATTTTAAATTTTATTTTCTTCCGATAAAAAGGAGAAACTTTTAAATATGTTTGTATTTTTTGTTTATTATAAAAATTATATTTAATATTTTTATAAATAAATTAGTCGAATTTATTTTTATGTAATATATTCATTCAACAGAATGTTTATTTACTAGACAAGTTATTGAAAAAGTTTCACCATTCAAATTATTTTATTATAATATAGTCACCTTTTACCTAATTAAATAAGAATGCATTTAGATATAAGGTTTAATGAAGGTTTTAAAATTTCTCATTTTATTTTTATTTTTGGTTTTAATTTCTAATATAATTTTTATATTTTTATGCAATATATGATTCCATTAAATATATAGTTTAATTCTTGAAAATCACATCACATATATTTTTAATATTTAAAATTTTGTAACATGTATAGTTTGATATTAATTTAGTCATATTTTAATGATTTTTTAAAATAAAAATAAAAATAATAAATGATCAAAATAGAAATAAAATCAAGTTTAAAATATATAAGTTGATATTTTTCAACCAAATGATTTTTAAAAGATTAAATTTAAATAAATAAATAAATTTTAAAATTAAATTGTACACATCAACATTTTAAAATTAAAATTATAAATAATTTAATGAAAAAATTAAAATCAATAAATTGTGCAAAATAAAAAAAACTAAAATTAAATATAAAATAAAAGACTAAAACCTTAAATATAATTTGTGAAAAAATAAAATGCAAAAGAGTTTTTTATTATGATAAAACTCAGGTGGAATACCTTAGATATTTCTAATTATAATTAGAATGTTACATCGTTAATTTGCAATATAAAAATAAAATTAAGAAGAAAGTGAAATTTTAATTAAAAAAATAATATAAAATAATGTAAAATAATGGCGCTGAGTTATCTGGTATCAACTCCTTTGTCCCAACACAGCACATTGCATTTTACATAGAAATTCCAGCTCTACATTACATAGAAAAACACATACAGCACCGTCATCACCTCACCATGAAGATAATGGTAGCCATCAAGAGAGTGGTTGATTACGCCGTCAAAATCAGGGTCAAACCGGACAAGGTAAGCACCATTGCCAACCACTCTTTTTTCTAAACATTCTCAATTTCCGCTCAGAACGACGCCGTTTTTGCAGACCGGGGTGGTGACTCAGAACGTGAAAATGTCGATGAACCCCTTCTGCGAGATTGCCCTGGAAGAGGCACTTCGCATGAAGGAATCTGGGTTGGCCTCAGAAGTTGTGGCGGTAAGCGTGGGACCCTCTCAGTGTGTTGACACTCTCAGAACTGGTCTTGCCATGGGAGCCGACAGAGGCATCCACGTCGATTCCACTCTTTCCCTCTATCCACTCTCTGTTGCCAAAATTTTGAAAAACCTTGTCGATATTGAGAACCCTGGTCTTCTCATTCTTGGCAAACAGGTATTCTCTATTTTCTTTTAATTTTTTGGGGGTGTTTCTGGAAATTGAGGTTTGAAGTTTCATGGGAGTGGTTTGGGAATTCAATTGTTTGATTATTTGGATTTCCAGGAGGGGATGATTGTTTGATTGTGATTATAACAATTGACAAACCTTGGTGGATTTGATTAAGTGGCTTTTTCGTTTCCTTAACCTTTTGCAGGCCATTGATGATGATTGCAATCAAACAGGGCAGATGATAGCAGGACTCCTCAACTGGCCTCAAGGGACTTTTGCTTCAAAGGTCATTTATTCATTTCCTTCATGACTATCTATCATATGCTTAACTTACATATCATGTTAGAACTTAGAACTATGTACTCAGATTATTATTATTTCTCTCCATTCTTAATCCCAGTTTGATCAAAGGTAAATGTTTTCTTTGAATACCAAATGGATTCCTTCAAATGCAAAGTAGCTGGTTGATTCATTCAATTTTCACATTCCCCCCTAATATCTGCATACTGTTTGCCTTTCCATAGAACTGCCCCATCCATCTTATGTTTATTAGTTTACGAATACTGAGGCCTTTGTGAAATCATTAGAAATGAGTTGTACAACTTCTTATGTTCATTTTATATTAGAACGGATATAAATGTGACATCTTAGGTTGGGTATGTTTATAAGAAAGAACATTAATAGCGTGTTTGCTTCTCTCCCCAGATTATGGTTTTTGCATAAGTTCCAATCTCATAGAAGCAAGCTTTTGCACAAACCATGGTTTGGAGATTTCAAAGCCTAACTCAAAGATGGTGTTAGATTAGAAATAAAGAAAACAGAAAACAGCAAGGATCTCTGAAGCTCCTATGGTTATGGATATATGCATGTGTATTATTGATATCTATAGGGTATTAGTTGTAATGGCTCGGTCAAGTAATTTAGACTTTGGTCATTGTTGTGTCTTTTTATGTCCAACTGTACTTAAGAAATTATTGATCAAGCGGATGAACTATGCCACCGTGTTCAGAAAGAATTATCTGTATTTGTTCTTGGCAGGATACAGGTCATATGCTAGGTCTGAATTAGGGTAATTAGGATTTTGTGGTAGAATTTTCTAACTGTTGATTAACTAGTCGGACATATGTAGCAGGCTTAGAGAAGATATCCAAGAAAAATTGCTGTTCAGTTACTGTTTTGAATAATCATTTTCATCTTAAATCAAATATATTAAATTATTCTTTTGATTCAATTTTTGTTAACTAACTGCTGTTTTCCAGTAGGTTGTCCTTGATAAAGAGAAACAGGTTGCCACAGTGGACAGAGAGGTTGATGATGGTATTGAAACTGTGTGTTTGAACTTACCGGCAGTAATAACGTAAGCATGACATTCTTCAAGTGTGCAAACCTATCTTTATTTTTAATAAGCCTTGCCTTCTTTGACTTGCTCTTCCATGGTATATCTGTTTCACATGGTCGTGGGCTCAGATGCATTTAATTTTCCACTTTCTGCTTATAAAAAAAATTCACTTTCTTTTCATTTCTTTCATAAATAAAATCCAAATTAACTCATTTGATCCTGAAGCAACCTACAATCCTGTCTAAACTAACTTTTCCCCAGATTGGTTAGCAAAGCTTTCTCTTTGAATAATATTTGCTCATTCATTTCACTTGGTGTGTGAAAGAAAGGAAAATATTATTGGGGACATTTAAAATCACAAGTGTGGTTGAATCTATTTCTTAATGATATGTTTTCTCATTGTTTGTTTTTGGTTTTACTGTTTTTTTTTTTGGGTACTTTCTGCAACATTATCAGCAAATTATGAAACATTGTACCCTACTCTGCCAAATTTCTAAATGCAAACATGAATTGCTTCTTGTTTTAACATTGCAAATTAGCAATGTCATCTTGAAATTGTGATTCATTTGAAACCGTTTTTGAAATTGTTTTTGGATGCACATCTTTATAATTGCAATTGTATTGAGCATCTTGATTGTCCATATAAGACTATTTTCTATCAAGCAACCTTGATGAAAGCATAAGGATGCTAAATGTTTTCGGAATTTAAAGTTGGAACCTGCTTCCTGCACCCTTCGAAGGATGAATAATATATTGTACTAATATTGCACAATAATATATTTCATTTTGTACCTGACTAATTTATTTTATCGGCAATTTATGGTATAGCTATTACTATCACACCGTAAAATACAGGAGTATTGTCTCCTCTGAGACTTGAATAGTGGTTTTTGTTTGTAGAAATGATGAGAGGATGGATTTTCTTGATTAAAACAACATTGCTTTGGAACTTGTATGATCACAACAAATATTCATGTGATATATACTTTCATCAAAGTGCTTCAAATGAGCAGTGAAATAAAAATGCATATTCATTTCCAAATCCTATTATACGGATTACTTAAGTTTGATGATATGTTGCATGAATAGTTGTATCATGACATAACATTTGGTTAGTGATAGTTGCACAATTGGTTGCTCTAACATATGGATGACTTGGACAAATTTCATTGGTAATCCCATCTGCTCAGCAACTCATTTACCAATGGAATTTCTCCAAGTTACCCATAAGTAAATAAATGTGATAGAAAAGTGTCTATTACTTAAGTGTCTTTTTTGTTTATATATTTAATTTTTTTATTGGAGACCTGAGGAGTGCAGTAATTGATGATTTAACCAGTTGTGTGTTTTCACTCTCCTTTTAAAACCCTTTCTTGATGTGTAAATTTGAGCGTTTTCTTGCAGCACTGATCTGAGACTGAACCAACCAAGGTATGCTACACTTCCCAACATAATGAAAGCAAAATCAAAGCCCATAAAGAAATACACTCCGGAGGAGTTGAATGTGGAAATCAAATCTGATTTGGAGATTGTTCAAGTCACAGAACCTCCCAAGAGAAAAGCAGGTGTTATTGTTTCTTCTGTGGATGAGCTGATTGACAAACTAAAACATGAGGCTAATGTCATCTGATTATTCTCCAATTTGCTCTAGATTACTTCTCACCAAAGGATGAATAATATTGTACCAAGATTCTGATAAATGATCAAATGATACCATTAAGTTAAACATTCTTCCATTTCACTTTCATATCCTGCATCTTATACAACCCTTGGCAGCTGAATGCAAAGCACCTCGTGGAAACAGTGCAAGTCTTGTAGAAAAGTAGATTTTCTGTTTTTCAGGACCGTTGCTATTTGGATCTTATATATTCAACTAAAACGGATCGAGTCTAGTAAGGTAAACTGCATTTCCTGGAACACTAATTTGAAACCTTTGGTTACGTTAAAACAGTCTTCCGCTAATAATACATGTAGTCAGTGATTGTAGAGAAGTAGATTGGTAGGGGAAATGAATAATTTTTAAAGGGAAAATTAGTAAAATTACATTCATATCTTTTGAGGTTTAATAAAATTTTATTAAATATTTTTCTTGTATTTTATATTATTTTGATCTTTTTTATTCATATAACTGTGTAAGAAACTAAGAGTAATTTGTACAACTGAAAATGATATGTTAAATAAATTAAAGGTTAGCGTGAGGTAAAAAATAAGCATATTAAATGAATTTTTATTTTTGAAAATTTAAACGTAATTTATCCTTTTTAAAATACATTTATTATTGATTTTGAACGATTTTGGGACCACTTTGAGTAAAATTTTAAAATTGGTAGTATTTTTATTTCTGACCAAAATATGTAAAAAAATTTAAAATAAAAACAGTGTCAATTAAATATATTTATAGAAGAAAAAAGTATAATTTATTTAATTACCTAGATTATAGAGGTAATTTAATTCTGGGAATTAAAGTGATAATTAATCTTGAAGTTTTTTTTTATCATTTTCATGAACAAAATTTCATATTTCTTTCTTAAAACATTTTTCCAGCGTGTTCGCTTGAGATATTCCACCTTCCCCACACCACACGTTTAAAAGAATGAAAAACAGACTCGGGGGTAAATATTAACACTTCTTCCAAGTTTCTGGTTTATATACCTTAGCTAGTAACTTTTGTTAAAATAGGCTTGAAGTATTTTTTGATGGCAATCATAAGAAATTATTGATGTCCATTTCAAATTAATTTCCCTGTTGGTCACTTCTTCATAGTGTCTATTATAATTTGTTACGGTGATTCGTTTCAATTTTAAAGGAAAGACTTAAGTCTAAGGTTATGCTGGTAACCTATGCTATAACTTATGGTATATCATTGTGTAAAACATAGATTACAAAAATCTTTTACTTAGTTAACTTGATGTCTGACTTCAGAGAATTGGATAATAATTACATGTCTTTAATGGAGACTTGGTTTTGTAAATATCCATGACTTGTATGTTCTTCTTCCCTCTTACACGTGCACTTATTCCTTTACCTTTTCCATTTGAAGTAGTTGACTATATTCTGCTTTCTGGGTCCTCGGTACTGCACTGCGATTTATCTTTGGCCTTGACATAAATCTCTTGGTCACCTTCTTTGCCCCACAATAGCATGTACAGGCCAATGATGACAATAAATGCTCCTATGATGCTGCAGATCTCATAAGAACCAAATTTCAGAATTATAATTCTCATTCCGAAGAATGCTGGATGTCAAATATGGATGATTGTTTATTTAATTTAGGGCCAAGTAACATGCTGCAATTCGTGTATAAAACTATATGTAAATCCTTGCATGCTTGCGAATTGCACACGTGCTTATTACTCATTAGTAACTATATCCTATCTTGGTAATATTCAAATAGATACTATCACGTATTTAAAAGCTCAGTTACCATGAAACTAATTATTACTATCAAACACAGAGTGGTAGTTTTCATAGAACAAATTATCCATTAACTACATATTCTAATTTTTAGGATAATGTTTGTATTTTGGAGACATAAAAAGGACTTACAAGTATAGAGCAGTTTAAAAGACATGTAAAAATATTCTTGATGTTAAAACTAGATTTATCTGCAATTCATTGGTTTGTAACGTTTGAAAATGGGAAATTGTGAGGCATGATTATTACCTGCCCATATAAAGTTTCTCACCAAGGACAAAGTAGGCTAGAAATGCCACTAAAATTGTAGAAAGAGGGCTAAACATTGTGACAAAAACTGGCCCTTTTTTTTCAGTGCACCATAGTAGAACATAGAATATCAAACCAGAAACAATAACTCCCTGCCATTAATGATTGATATTGTTAGAATTCTAGATTTTTTCCTTTTTTGGGTGCAAAGATTTTGTACTCTTTATAAGCAGATTATTTATACTTAACACCATATATTGTGGACCACAAGTCAATGTTGAGGCCTATAGTCCATGCTGAAAGGTTACGTTCTGCTATGGCTGCGAAAATAGCCGATTGTGCTGCTCCAACAAAACACATCCACGTAGCGAGCGAAAGTTGAGCAGGGTATCTTCTCAACGTGGCTGCCTGAATTTCCACAGTCACAAAATATCATAATTACAATAATTTCCAGTTACACACCGAGGCAAAAAAGTTAATTAATATTTTTATTTGTATTGAAATTGTTATAATTTTTTATTATATTCTTAATTTCTTATATTAGTTATCTTCTTTTATTAATTAATATTATTGGAAAAATAAGAGTAAAATGAAAAAAAAAAAGATTCTTAAGCTTCTACAGTCACAATGAACAGGAACAAAAATTTTTATGCATGACGTGTAAAATGTTCACATAAAACTTGTTAGTTGTTTGTAGTCATGACCGAGTTAAGGCGAAAACCTGCATAATGTACCATATAGACCATGTAATGCTGCTAGAAACTGTAAGAAGTGAACCCTTTAACCAGCTCTCATTGATAGCGGCACTTTTCCCTTGAATATGGATTAGAGGACGCCATAAATTTCTCATAATGGGTCCTTTACATAGTGTCATGATCAAAACACCAGCTAAGGAGAACAAGGTCCCAAGAACTTTTGCTATCCCTCGAGGATTTCGAAGATCAAGAACCTCAAACCTGCATTTAACTCAACTCTCTTAAGGATAAAATGAAAAATGTAAATATTATAATGGCTTGTGTTTTAAGATCTCCAAAATCATGTAAATCAAGAATTAAGCAAACCTTAGTACCACTGCTATAATGAAAGTAATGGTAGGAACGGAGTTGAGCATTGCAACAATAAAAGTTGGGTTTGTACATTTCAGGCTTGCAAAGTGCAAATTAAGAGTCAAACAAATCCTGAAAATTTGTTGAAGTTAGACAAATCAAGTTTCCATTACTTCCAATGTTATGCTGAAGCATGCATATTTATTTGCCCTTACCCTATCAGAGATAGCACAAAAATTTCTACAAGAAGAGTGATTGTCAAGTTTGGTCTTGCTTTTCTACAAGAAAACATAAGTCAAATTATAGAGGTCTAGAAACGGATCAGGAATGTAAATGCTGAATATATTAAAATGAAACCAGAGATGAAGAACAACAATGATTGATGCACCTTTTAAAGAGTCCATGAATCAAATCAAGCATAGGCATATGACAAAGAATAGAGTCATGCAAATGCAGACCATATCTTGAAGAGAAATGCATAATTAATTACCTCTCTAGAAAGTATGCAAAAGGGAACATAACAAGCCCAGCCACAAGATGGCGATAGGTTACATACACATGAGGACTCATTCCATGATTGAAGGAGGCTTCGGTGATGAAATATACCAGGGCAAAGCTCACCTGAGCTAAGATCATCAGCATGTGTGGCTTGAATTTTCTGACTACAACCACAACAGAAACTCTTTTCTGTTCCATAAATTTACTGATTGCCTTATTTCCTCTACTTATTCACAACCTCAATTCATGCATATATACTAACTAATAAACTAAGTTATGGGAATTCCTCACTTGGACTTTTAATACACATGTTGAGAATAAAAGAGGAAACATGTCTACAACACTTTCAATTAATTATAAATTCACATATTATTAAAAAAATCAACTTTTTATAATTATATTAGAAATTATAATTAATATATATTTTAATTTATTAATAATATAATCTTTTATTAAGACGGTATTCCAAAATTAATTTCTTATAAGAGAGTATATGTTATGAATTATATTTAAACAATGCTGGTCGAAAATTATATAATTGCAATTATAAGTAAATAAATTTCGCCGATATATCTTTTAAAATATTGGTTAAAAATTATAAGAAATTATGTATTAATAACATTATTTAAAAAAAAATACTATAAAAATATTGGTCAGCACTCTAATTTATATTTTCTATAGTGTCCTGACATATGGAGTAATATCACACGTGGAGTGAAATTGAATAATTGAATTTGATAATCTTTTTTCACTTCTCTACAGTGGACATATGAGGATATATGGCTGAGAAGAAAGGCTAGCCCTTTGAAAAATCTTTTATCCCACTTTCATGTTGTATTGTCGATTCTGCTAGGAATTTTTCCTCTGGGATAGGGGTAAAATGATTTAGTACGAAGTTATGATAGCCCCCAGCGTGAACGCAAATTATCATAATATTCTTTATATTAATTAATTCATATATTCATATCTTAGCATTTGTCCTTTCATCTTTTTCAATGGAAGGAAAACACTTTATTGAATTGTTAATTTATGCTGTGGCAGTATTGATATAATAAGACAAGACTAACGATCATTCCTTGATTTGAAATATTTTTCGTTTTGGTCTTTGATTAATTTTGAAAAGACATCAGGATAAACCCTGAACTAATGATTACTTCAATTCAACTTGTCTTCATTGGTACCCATTTTTTGCATTTTAATGATATCCACGTCATCATATAATGTTATCCATTTTAGTGTATTTTAATTTAATGGTTATATATATATATATATATATATATATATATATATATATATATATATTAAAAATCAGATTCGACAACTTTTTACCTGGATAATGTCTGTCCACCATTTCCTTTTCTATATTCAACTTTTTTACCCTTTTCTTATAACCAACTCTCAATTGCCTCTAATACATTATAAAATTAACCGACTAATTGCACAACAGTGGCAAGAAACAGGCTTTGTAGTAAAAATAAATTGAATATAGAAACTTTAGTATATACAATTCATTTTATAGCATACAACCCATTTAAAGTTTATTAAAATTAAAAAAAAAGTTGAATTGCCATCATCTAGGAATTAAAAATTACGATTAACCACTCGTATTTTAGTCATTTTTAACTTTGGTGCAAGTTTATTTTATATCATATAACCCATTTAAAATATATATAAAAAATTAAAAAATTATAGATTTTAACATTCCGTCCGTAGGTAAGGCTGCTATGGCATGCAGCTAGTTAGCCTTCTCATGTTCCGTGTGAGATGTCAAAAATGATAAAAGGAATATTTTTGGTTCTAAAAACTGCAAATCAGCATCTTAAAAAAGAAAATTTTCAATTCAAAATTATTATATAAAAATAAAAAATTTACTTTTTTAAATAATTAAAAATATTTAATATAAAATGATTTATAAGAAGTACTTTTAGGAGGACTCGTTAACACTTCCAAACTTCAGGAATTATGTATTACTAAACAAACGATATATGAAATAATTTAAAATGACTAAAACATAACTATGGCTAATTGTTTGTAATTTAGCATTTTATTGATGTAATAGTCACTTGAAGCTATACTATTTTTTTACCCTATTGTTTGAAAGACTAGGAGAGAGGAAACTACCACTTGACTTTGATCTTTGCCTATTTGACTATTTGTGGTAGAAAAACTTTGTTAGTCTCATCTAAAAGTCCTAAGCAAAATTCTCAAATTCTCCTTAATGAATATCACAAAGTGGTCAAGTGCTTATTAGAATATCCATACTCTACATGCAATAATGAAAATAATATTATTTAACAAATGATAATTTTAAAATTTGTAAAATAATTATTAAATTTAATTTAAAAAATTACAAAATCATCCTTATCCTTAATTAACTTTTTCTTCCACCACCACGATTAAAAGCATCCCGCTGTTACCTTTATTATAACAAAGCATATCGACATGGATCGAGAATCTGTGACTTGATGTCGTTTTATAGCCAAAAGAGACACCAAAAGACTGGTCATGGTGGGAGTCACTGCTGAGAACACCAACACCCATGGAGATGAGGGGTGGGTAGGGGTTTCATAGCAATTTATAAAATTATTTAATAAATAAATAAATCAAATATTACCTTTTATGTTTGGTTAGAGTAATTTAAAATTTTTATATTTTATTTAAATAATAAGAATAAGAAATTAAAAATATTATAAACTTTTATTTGTATAGTTTTTATATAAAATAAATTTTTTAAAAATGATTCTTATTTATAAATTTTTTATTTTTTTTAAATTATTATTTACAATTCCCTTTATATTTTAATCATCTTTTAATAATTATTTATTTTTATTTAAAAATTAATAAAATTTAAAAATTCCTAACTCAAACATAGAAGCATTTTAAAAATCTCCTATCTCTCACTTGTCAAATTTAGTTGGAGTATGAATAACTTCCATTTTACGGAAGACAGCTCCTTGTATGTGGTCTTTGGTTATCTTCTCTTTTTGTGGTCCTTGAAAAGTTGTAATTTTTATAATTTAATATTCTATTTTTAATTATTTTTAAATGAGATTTTGATGAAATATTTTAAATATAAAATGGTTTTTTTTTTTATTTATCTATCCAAATATTATAATTTTTTTATTTAATCTCTTATTTAGAGGATTAATTAAATAAAAATCCAAGATATTTATGAAGTTCAAATAAGAAACTAATATTGTAAGAGACCAAATAAAAAATATTTGCAATATTTAAAAGAATTAAATAAGCAAACAAAAATCACAAAAGAATCATTTATTAAAAAAATATATCATGAAAGAGTTATTTAAAAAAAAAAAGTAAAATAAGAGATTGAATAAAAAAACACAAATTTTAAAAAAATCAAAAGCTTAATTAAACCTATCTTTTTTATCGTTATATTATTATTTTCTTTGCTTTCTTCTTTGTAAATATGTCAACGTAATACATGTGAAATTGAAATGTAGAAGCAAATGAATGATGGTATCAGTTCCTTCTATATCAACTAATATCATTCATGTCATGTTCAATATAATTTCACTCCCTTCTGTTAAGACATCTTAAAATTAATTATATAGTGTTTTCAGAGAACAAATATAAACACAAATTTGGTCTGTTTGAAAGGAGAAACATCAAAGATAAAAAGATCTTTATGAAGAGAAACTTAACTGTTTTGGAAACATAATATTTTGTGGTGATTATATATATTCCTTTGGATTTTAAAAGAGAAGCCTTAAAAGGTTGTGCTGGTAAGGTAAAAAATAGATTCAAAAAACTTCTACCTAGTTAACTTGATGTCTTACATCAGAGAATTGAACCATAACAAATCTTTAAGTGGTTTTGCAAAAAAAAAAAAAAAAAAAAGTTTGGCCAGAACATGATTACAAATCTTCATGACTCATGCTCTGCTCTCTTCTCACTTCCTTTTCCAGTTGAAGTTATTGACTATATTCTGCATTCAGCGTCTTCATTACAGCACTGCGATTTATCTATGGTGACACAAACCTCTTGGTCACCTTCTTTGCCCCACAGCAGCATGTACAAACCAATGATCACAATAAACGCACCTATGATGCTGAAAATTCATGAGAAGCAAATTTCAGAATTATATTTCTCATTTCATGAAATACTGGATGTTAAGTGTGCATGGTTTTACTTAATTTATGGCGAAGTAAATAAATAAAAAGGTGACATGCTGTATTCATGCATAGAGCTACATGTCACAATTTACAAGCCGTGTTACCATGACAATAATTATTTTCAAATGCATATACTAGTTTCTACTCATTTTTTTTTATTTTAAAAAATACATTGATCATTTTCAAAGAAAAAAATTGAACCTTCAATAAAATTTCATCAAATACCACTTTCATCCTTTTCACATTATATTAACATATATTTATAAAAAATTAAGAATAATTTATATAATATTATTAAAAATTTTAAAATTGTATCAAATAAAAAAATATCAGATAAAATTTAATAAATCTCAAAATAATCGTAATTTATCCTAATTTTATTATTTAGAATAATAATAATATTATAAAAATATATAAACATGAGCAATCTTTAAAAAATTCAAAATAACATGATTACTTAAAAAATTATATAACCTTTTTAAAAAGTTTACATAACTTTTGTATAACTTTTTTAGGATAAGATCTACTTTGTTGAAATTAATTTTTTTATTCTTAAAAAGTTGATTTTAATTTAATAGGTTGCTTTATATATATATATATATATATATATATATAATTAAGTTATTTTTAATTAATTTTAGTTAAAATTATTCAATTTAATGAATTTTATAAATAATTAAATGTTATTAATTCAACTATTAAATTATTAAATTATATTATATCAATCATCCTTATAAAATTTTTACCTGTAATTTTAAAAGAAAAACAAAATTTGAGGCATGGATTATTACCTCCCCAAATAAAGTTTCTCTCCAAAGACGAAGTAGGCTAGAATTGCCACTAATATGGTACCAAGGGGGTTAAACATTGTGACAAAAACTGGTCCTTTTTTCTCAGTACACCATAGTTGAAGGTAGATTATGAAACCAGCAACGACAATTCCCTGCCATTAATGATTGATATCGTTAGAACTCGGGATTTTGTACAAAGATTTTGTACTCTTTCTCAGCAAGTATTTATACTTAACACCATATATTGTGGACCACAAGTCAATGTTGAAGCCTATAATCCATGATGAAAGGTTGCGTTCTGCTATAGCTGTGAAAGCAGCTGATTGTGCTGCTCCGACAAAACACATCCACGTAGTGAGTGACAATTGAGCAGGATATCTTTTCAAAGTCACTGCCTGAATTTCCACAATCACAAGATATCAGAATTGTAATAATTTCCAATAATAAAAAATTAAAATATAGAAACCATTCTCTTTATTTTACATTGAAGCCAGATCTTTCTTTATGCATTACGTATAAAATGTTCACATAGAATTAACTTGTAAATAGTTATGACTGAGTTAAGGTTAAAACCTGCAAAATGTATGATATAGACCATGATACACAGCTTGCAACTGTAAGAAGTGAACCCTTTAACCAATTTTCATTGATGGCAGCATTTTTCCCTGGAATATGGATTAGAGGATGCCATAAATTTTTCATAACTGGTCCTTTGTATAGTGTCATGATCATTACACCAGCAAAGGAGATCAAGGTCCCAATAACTTTTGCTACCCCATGAGGATTTCTGAGATCAACGATTTCAAACTTGAGTGCCACTGCAATAATGAAGGTAATGGAAGCTATGGTGTTGACCACAGAAGCGACAAAGGTTGGATTTGTGTATTCCAGGCTTGCAAAGTACATATTAAGAGGTAAACTGACCCTGAAATTTTTTACAAGTTAGACAAATCAAGTTTGCATATTTCCCTATGGTGTAGAACTGCAGAACCATGCATTGTCCTTACCCTAACAGAGAAAGCACAAAAATTTCCATAAAAAGAGCAAATGTCAGCTTTGGTCTTGCACCTCTGCATGTAAACAAGAAATTAATTGTCAAGACACATGATAAAAGTTCTAAGATCATACCAAATTAAATTGTTAAAATAAAAAATTGAAATTAATTATAAGTATAAATGCTAAATTTTGATATTAAAATACAGCCAGAGATGGATAACACAAGCAATAATGCACTTAATAAAGTATTCATGAATCAAATCAAGCATATGCATACCACCACAAAGGAGTCATGCAAATGCATACCATAAGGACTCATTCCATGATTGAAGAGAAACGTATATGTACCTCTCTAGAAAGTATGCAAAAGGGAACATCACAATCGTAGCCACAAGATGGCGATAGGTTACATACACATAAGGACTCATTCCATGATTGAAGGAGGCTTCAGTGATGAAATATAAGAAGGTGTAGCCCATCTGGACTAAAACCATGACCAGGTGTGGCTTGAACTCTCTGCATACATGCACAAGAGAAACTCTTTTCTTTTCCATAAGTTAAGTAGTATAAGATTCACAAGCTCCCAAGAGAAAAATTTTCTGTCTGTACTTGTTCACAAATTCGCCAGAAGCTTTGGACATAAATATAGTATAGAACTTGATACGGATTGTTGAATGTGATTCTTATGCAAAATGATGGTATCCTGTTCTTTATTAAATTCCCAAATGATGTATTCAAATTGCTGACTAAAAGACATTAGATTAGGCATCTAGAGAATATAAGATAGTATATATTGTCATTCTCAAGAAAGAAAATTTATGCTGGCTGAATATTATAATACAACCAAAACTATAATTGTGTATTTTCTTTACGAATTAATTTGTTATTTGCCCTGAATTATAGAGTGACATCACACGTGGAGACACTGAAAATTTTATCATCTTTTGCCTTTCTCTATTGTGGAGTACACTTCTGGCTGAAAACTAAGCTGATCCTGGAAAAATATATTGATTTTTACACAATATTAATGCATTGCTAAAATGATCCATTGTTGATATGTTAATTTTATTATATTTAATATTCAAGCACTTTGATTTCCATATCCGTGCATTTCATCTTTTGTAGTCCATCACTACTAACATCCAAAATAGTTAACATTTGTGAATGACAAGTGCCATGCACTATAGCAATAATAGCCCACCCCATCACCACACATGCGGCTGGGAATTAGCAATTCCAGCAGGTCATTTCGGTTTAAAGTATATTTTAATCTTGTGTTTAATAAGTACATAAGTTTAATTAAATTATATTTTAATTATAAATTTTTAAATAAATTTATATTTATATAGATTTTAAATCTATTTATTAAATTTTTAATATAATTAGTTTTTAAACAACATATATTATAATAATTTATTTACAGTATCAACATATATATATATATATTATATGTATTTTTAGTTAAATTGTTTTATTGCATTAATGGAAAACACTTTCTTGAATTATTTAATTGAATTAAAGCATGATGTGGATCGTGTTGGTATGATAAGATAAGACTAATGATCATTCATTGATTTGAAGTTCTGAAATCGGATATTTAAAAAATAAAGTATAATTATAATTATTAATTAAACACTTAGCGATTGATTTATCGAATTAATGGAAAATACGTTCTTGAATTGTTTAACTGAGTTAAAGGATGCTGTGGATCGTATTAGTATAATAAGATAAGACTAATGATCACACATTGATCTAGAGCTCTGATGTGGGATATTTTAGAAAATAAAGTACGATTATAATTATTAATTAAAAATTAACAATTGATGTTATAATTAAATACATCAACATGTATCACGAAATCAACCGTAATAATCATATTTTATTATCTAACGTCCAATCTGTTCAATTTTGAAGAGTTTATACATTCAGAAAAGCGTTAACAGCATTCTGCATAAGTTGTTTTCATACATCTTATGTGTTTTATAATTATACCATCTTTTTATTTCATATAATTTTAACAATTTAATTTTTTAATAAAAATTATTAAATAATTTTTATAAATTATCCAATGTTTATTATTTTTAATTTTATTCTATTTTAAAATTTTATTTTATTTTAATTTTTAATGAAGAAATACATTAAAAATATAATAATTTTAAATTTTTAAAAATATTTATGTTTATTTTTAAAATATAAAAAATTTAGCTAAAAATATAATAATAATTTTTAATAATTAAAATATATTAAAAATCATAACATTTTTAAATAAAACAATATATCCTTATTATTTTTAGTAATTATTGAATATCATTGTTAGGTCTCCTCAAATATTCTAATTCAAAAGGTTCATTCATATTCTTTGTGAACATTTTCAAACATTTTATTACATTGCTTTCGTTAGTTCAGACATAGTTATCGACATTATCAACAGATGATTTATACACCAATATATGTATAGTAAAAATGTATTTTTATAGTGATGAAATATTTACTTTACTAATTGCATCAACCTTTATTTAAAAATACTTATTTTTATATTTGAAATCTTATCAAAATTAAGCCATTAGATTTTTAGAAAAGTAGTTATTGAACAATTGCTTATAATCTTCTTTACAATTGTGTTTTTTGTAAATTATTTTATGTGTATGCCTTCTTGAGTTATTGATTTATTGTGGCCAATGATTTTTATATACTAATCTCATCTATACTTTTTTTCTAAAGAATCATTGATAACATCTTCAATTGATTCATAGTTGAGATGTTTTATTGATTCATAATTGAGATTCGTAAGATCCATTTACTCATAATTTGAAAATTGATAATTTTGAGTAAAATTGAAAAATGCTAAAAAAGACAATTAAAAAAATATAAATTGATACAAAAATTATTGTTATCGTAAGAAATCTATAAATAATATCATACAACAACTAATTTGAATAATGATTAATTTAACCATAATTATATTTTAAAATAAAAAATATTTTAATTATATTTACATAAATAAATGCACATAATTATATTTTTGTAATTATATTTTATATAAAAATTAATATATTTATATAATTATGTTTTAAAATAAAATATATATTTTAGTTATATTCACATAATTAAATTCTCGTAATTGTATAGATAAAGATCAATATATTTTAATTACATAGTAGTTTATATAATTATATTTATAATTTTAATTTACTTTTTATAAAATTAAAAAAATATATAATATGGAACATTGCATAAAAATAAAAATATATAATATGTCCTAAATTTTTTAAAAATATTTTATTGATGAAACATATCAATATATTATATATAAAATTTATTATATAATTTTATATTTTATAATTCATTAGCAGTATTATTTTTGATTTATGAGTTATTTTTTATTAATATCAGAACTTTCATTTTTTTTACAATGTAAAAAACAATAATAATGTCTAAATTTAAGATCTTCATTAAGAGTTAAAATTATTATAATTCCTAATATTTTATTATTACATCAATCCTAATAATTTTATCTCTTTTATTTTAAATTCTTCTTTATATAATTATATTTATCGTTTTAATTTATTTTTTATAAAATTTAAAAAGATATATAGTATGGCACATTGCATAAAAATAAAAATATACAATATATACTAAAATTTTTAAAAATATTTTATTGATAAAATATATCAATATGTTATATATAAAATTTTATAAGTTATTAACAACATCATCTGTGATTTGTAAGTTATTTTTAATTCATCTTAGTTGGATCTTTGAAAAGAACTTTCGTTTTTTTTTTTTTGGTACAATGTAAAAAATAATTATGTTCAAATCCAATATTTTCATTAAAACTACTCTAATCCTGGATATTTTACCATTAGATCAAGTCTAGTGATTTTATTTTTTTTATTTTAAACACTTTTTTAACCTGTTCACTTATAATTTTAATATTTTCTCCTTCAACTTATTTTTTTATCCTTCATATGTGTCAGTTCTTGAATAGAAAATATTTTTTATTTGTATGCAATTTTATTTCATTCCGTATTAATTTTTTAGAAATTTCATTTACTTTTTCTTTTTTCTTACTTTTTGCACTTTTGTTACTTATTAAATGAATTAAAGTCAACGAGATGAGTTGTATTTGTTTATTAGTATTTTTATGTTAAAAAGTGATGAACATGTTTTATAGGCAAGAATTTTTATCCTTTTAAAGAACAATCAAATAATTTTATCATTCAATTTGATTCATTTTTCAATAATCATCATGCATGTTTGAGTTTAAATTTATCATATTTATTATTTAAAAGAACCTCATTTCCACTACCAATATCATTTTTAGATATGTTGTTCTTCTTTAAAAGAACAATTTATTTGTAATATTCAACAAATTTTTGAACTATGGTATTGCTAGTGAAATTTTAGTTTTTTGTTTTATTATAGTTTTCAGTCATTCTTAAAAACAATAAACTTTTTTATTAGTTCCAATTGTTGCATTTTTGAAATATTCAATTAAGATGTAATAAAAATTTTATCTTCTTTGTTGATGTATCTCAATTTATTTTTTTTAAATGTGCCTAGTTACTTTCATCAAATGTGATACTTTTTCAACTGACTAGAATAAAAAGGATAAACTTAAAATTTGAACATAAACTTAATTAATATTTTAAATTCTTTTAATGGATTATATAATATTGATATTTATCAAAACTTCATATAACATGTTAGTATTATATGATGATGTTTGAATCATTAAAATTCTAAAAATAAAAAATTTGAATTATTTTTTAAATTTTACAAAGGTGTACAATTTTAAAAAAAGTTAATTAGTAAAAATTGATAATTTTGTATAAAATTTAAAAGATATTTAAATTAAATAACTGGCTGAGGTTCATTAAAAAATAATAAATTTAAATTATAAGAAAAAAAATTGAAATCAAGAAATTGTTTTTTATTATAGGAAGGAAGTACAATCCATTTGTATTTATGTACAAGTTACAATTTTAACTGCTGCTAGATTAACGTTCTACATCCAACGTTTAAATTTAATTTATTTCAATTAGATTACTATTCTGATTCTCCATCAAGATTGATTTTATTTTTTAATAAAATTCAGTTTTTCTATTAATTATTATTTTAATTTTTTCACAGATTATTTATTTATATTTTTGATATCATACAGTCATATTTTTTTCTTTTTTCTTTAAAATAAAATTAATAAAATCATAAGATTTATTTAATGATAAAAAATTAAAAATTATAGTAATTTATTTGAAATATTGATCTCATCATTTTTTATATTATAAAAAAAATAAAGATAATTAAGATACAGAAATTTAATTCAAATTGTAGTCACAGTATTGTATATAATCCTCCCAATTATCTTGCCACTTAATATGGAGAAATTATGATTACATTCATATTATAGTCATTTTCAAATTGCATAAAGCTTATTTTGAAACATACAATCCAACTTTAAGTTTGGATTAAAAATGAAAAATAGTAAATTCAGATAAGTTTTAGCGCATTGAATCAACTTACAAGCTTGTAAACCTTTTATACATGCACCTTATTATGAAACTTAAATGTTTTTCTCATTCTAAGTATCACAAAATAACCTTTATAACGAAAATCAAAAATGCCCAAAACATCATCATAGTTATTTCCAATTTATTCTTTCATTTGCGTTACTGCGTACTACTCACATCAAGCTATATTCATATATTTTTTTCTTGTATAAGACTAGCAGCGCGGGAGAGGAAATTACAATTGATCTTTGCTTATTTTGTAGAAAGCTTTGTTAATCCAAGAAATATGCCGGTATCTATGTCCACGGCAAAATTCTTAAATTCCTCATATGCACTCTTAAGATTATAATCTATTTAATCCGATTTTTTTATTTTGATAATTTAATTTTTTAATTAATAAAGTTTTTAAAAAATATTTATTCAATTTTAATTTACATTTTATTTATTCAATTTTAGCTAATTAAAACATATTATATAATTTATATTTTAATTAATTAAAAATTAAATTATCAAAATTTAATTAGATAATTTATAATGATGGATCTCATCCACCAAAAATTTCTCTTTTCATAGGGAACAGGAAAATAAAATATTTAAAGAAGTGGTTTCCATGCTAGAAGCAATTATTATGCAACTCTATTAACTTGACAATTGACATTCACCAGCTAGTTGAGCCCTATCAATAGACCCACAACTTTGCTGCATCCAATGTTCCACTAGCTATTGTTGGCTAGTTATGTCTTTCTTTATCTTTTAGGTAATTATTAACCACTATTTTTATTACCATTTTAAAAGTAATATTAAAAAATTTAAAACTTTTTATTAAAAAGTATAATATATCTTTTTTTTAATATAACTTTTAATAAAAAATATTTATTATTTTCTTAATGAATATTAGCAAGATCCTATGATTTATTAATATAGTTTTCATAATTTGACTGTGGTTTAAGTTTTTATCAGTTGTCACTGACTTGAGGTGGAGTTCCACTTAGCACATAGTGGTTCATTGTTTAAATAATGTAACCGTGACTTAGTGGTGTTCCTTTAAGCAAACGTAGGCAAGATGTCACCACCAAGTGCCTCGTGTTTCCAGAGCCACAATTTCTGGTAAATAAATCTAGGTCCAGAATGCTGAAGTACCTGTTTTCAAAAAAACAGTTATCTTAGGAAGATGCTGATATGTGAAGAACCAAAAATATTCCATTCCATGTGCACTATACTGTAAACATAACGCATGTTACGGAGAATCTGAACACTGATTTTACTCTAATAACACGTTACTTGTATAAATATACGAGAAAGAGAAAAGAAAAAAAAATATGAGAATAAATAAAAAATTTTAAAAATAAATTATTTGGATATATAAAAATGGAAAAAAATAAAAAATAATTTTTTATTTGGATAAATAAAAATAAAATATATATTAATAATATAAATTTTATTTTATATAAATTTATAAAAAAAAAATTAATTTTTACTATATTTTTATTAATATAATATTTATTTATTTATTATTTTTTAAAATATATAATAATTTTAATAATTTATAAAAAAAACTTCATTTCCTCCTTTTTTTTTCTTCTATTTTGAAAAAAACTGAAATTTATGTAAATTTGCAAAAGAAAAAACTTTATTTCCTTCTATTTTCATGTATAAATAAGCATTGAACAATTTTTTTATGTCTTTTTCTTCATATTTTTTTCTTTTTTCTTTTAACCAAACAAATTATAAGAGAAGTATTAAAATATAATATTATTCAAAAATTTTCATTTATTTAATTATATTTATTCCTAATTTTAGTTTAACACAATTTAAATATTATATTTCAATAGTTGAAATAATGAACATTAATTATAATTAAATATTATATTAATTATAAAAAATAAAAAAAATATTCAAACAAAAAAAAGAAAAGAAAAATAATTCAATAGTTAAAATACCTATTCCTGTAAAATGATAATATGATAATACAGAACAATCATTCATTCCAAGTTTTAACATAAAATTTTTCATCAATAAAAAAGAGAGAAATATATAAATTAATTTTTGAAATTTTGATTATAAATCAATTTTACCTTTAAAATTGTAAAATATTATTTTAAATTTCTAAAATTATAAAATGCTGGTCATTTTAATTTCTAAAATTATGACTCGAGAATCAATTGTATCTATCAAATTACAATAATAATTAGTAAAATAACCTATATTTGATGATCTTAGGAATTAAAATAATATTTTTACAACTTTAAAAAATTAAATTGACTGATGCTTGTAATTTACAATCTTTATTTTTTAAAAGAGTGTGTTTTAGGAGCTACTCTCCCACGATAAGCATTTATTTTATTTTTTAAAATCATTTGCAAAAACTATTTTGATTTAAATTTTAAATATCAATACACTATAACAAATTTAAAGATATCTTTTGTTTATGTAAATTAAATATTAAAATTATTGAAATCTTAATCGATCTTAATTTTAAATTTATAAATTTTGTTTGATTTTAAAATGGGCATACATTATACGGGAAATGTGCCAATTTGATATATTATTCGGAGAGTGAGAATCTCTTTGACCTATGCTTAATGCTGCGACATTTTTGTGAACGAACGAATAATAAAAAGGTTATAAGACATTTATCAGCTACATATTACATTCTTGAAGACAATTCCTTGGTACTTATGCGATTCGTAATCGTAACAAGACTAGCAAAGGCAAACCAATCACTAATGAAATTACATGGAGACTACAACTTTTGGTTAGTATTCTATATCTAACCAAATCTTCCTTCTTTTTGGTTTGGTGGTTGTCTTCCCAAACGTAACAACTTTTGGTTAGTGATTTACACTTCTCGAATCTTGAGTTCTTTAAGCCAAAACAGATTCGCTTAATGTCATTACAATCTATCTTTTTTACAGTGATGTTTACTTTAATTATTAGGGACGTTATAATCCAGGATTGGGCACAAAGGTACTCCATTCATAGCACCTTTAAGAAAATGATTTGTGGACACAAATAATCTAATAAACAAACACAAGTCCCTTTTTCTAGTATCTAACTGATAGATACTTGTGAGATGAGACAAGACAAAACCATCTAGCAAAAATATGCATTACCAACACAATATTCTTTAAACATAAATGTTTTCAGCATCTGGTGACAGTATCAGGAAATCAGCATAACACTGTTGGTAGCCTAATTTCTTTGCAAGGCAAAATCACATATACATTTTTACTTTTCTCTTTACATTATGCAGATATCCCATTTCTGGTTGAAATGAAGGAATCCATTTAAATGAGTGTAAACCTCTACTCTATTTCCTTTCCTATTGACACTTTCAAAGAAAATTTTCATTAAGATGAGCATCTGCTGGATGAGAATTCTGGCAGAATAAAGAATCTGCTACCCTGCAGCTAATAGCCAAAGCATAATTAGGGAAGATATTGAAATCGGTATCCAGCTCAAGAAGGCTAATGCAACTGAAATCTGATATTTTTGGCATTCTTCTCCAAAATGGCAGTGTCCCAAATCGTTGAAGTACAAAACTATGATGCCGGCTGAGGAAGATGCTGCAGCTAGAGATAGAATTGCTGTTACCTGAGGACAGTGGTCAAGAAGACTTGTAAGTGAAAATCATAACTTCAGCATTCTCACCATGTAACAAACCAATTAGTAACTAGTGAGAGAAAAGGTTTTGGCAGAGGCTAACCCAATCTCCAACTAAGAAGAGGCTAACCAACACAGCATTGTGGAGGACCTTCTTTCTCACCAAGGCATATGCATCCAATAAAGCAAGCACAACACTCCAAATGACTTGTAAACCCATTGAAGCTATCAAGTAACTGGAGTGCAGAAGGAACACTCAGCATCAAGTTATTCCATATACAATATCCAAACAAGCTATTAATGAACAACACAAGCACATTTCCAGACCATCATATCAAATAGTAAAACAGTTGATGGCATACATGTTTTCATAGGGAAAAACAAGAGCATCTACATGAAACAAAACAAAATTAATAGTCCAGTTATATGACACCCCACTGAGGTTTTAACTTTTGCCAAAACATCCTTTTTTTTGGCCAACCCCCTTCTTCAATCTCACCTCCAAGCCTAGTTCCATACTCAATGGAGCAGGGTTTAGTTTATTCAGAATTGCACTCAGTTCAGTCACCATTTGCAAGGAGAGCCAAAGCTCATATAGCCATTTTCAGATTCATTTCTTCAATTCTTCGCATCCAAGCATACACTGATTAACAAAAAAAGCTTGACATTTAATGTCAACATGAATTTGAACTTCTTAAGCAGTAATCATGATCTAAAAGTATGATTCATAGACTCTAAGGGGCAGGATAAAGAGAGAAAATAAAGAGGGGAGTATCATGTGGACACTAATGAATCTGACTGAACTACAATACATCACACCCAGCGAGTATTCCATCGAAACAAAAACAATCAACTCATAGCCATAGGCTCTATTTATAGTGTTCTTCACACTGTTTAGTCAAGGTGAAAAATATCATCTTCCATTGAATTTCTCTCGTAATTTTATGATCAAATAATTCCAACCACTAGATCTTGTCTCAGGAATCAATTTACATTAGCTCAACCAGGTACTAAACACATGCCTGTTCAGTGTAAATTGTTTTCCACAATAGGCAAGTCAAAATCTTCAAGTACACATTGTGTGTCAAAATAATTAGGAAAATGTATTTGAAATTGAATGGTCAGTAGTTTCATGTTCAACTGTTCTAGCAATTCAAAAACCACAACCAGAATTATGCAAACTGCTGGCAAGGATAGCTGGGAATTTAGGATGCATTTTATCAACCCGAAATGAGTAACACACAACTATGATTATTTCAGAAATATTTTGCTGGCAAAACATCTAAAGCCTTTGGTCTGACACTCAATTTGACAGAAAAGGGTCCTAAGAAACAATATAAAACCTTCTTAGTGAGGTTGAGCAGTAGTCATTTCATGGTAATGGTCATACAATCAAAGGGCAGCCGTTCCACAAGGCTCCCACCTAATGGGGTCCGCGGAGGATAAATTCGTGTAGCCTTACCCTCATAGTAATCAAACCATCAAGAACCTTTCTACGTATAAAATGTGTGCCAGTAAATAGTAAACATTGCAGTTTATTGTCAAAGCTGTGTGGAAATAACTAAAGATTAAGGAGGAACAGTCACAATCTTCACTTCTTACTTTACAACTAGCTTAGGTAGAATGTTTTTAAGAACCTTACATATACGTTTCATGAGGATAAAGATAGAACCTAACTCCCATTCCCGTCATCCTCACAACTCTAAATATCCTTTGATTCCCATCATCTTTGATTCCTTTCCTCCTGCTAGACATCCAGGTTCAGAAGATCACTTTGCTAATCCAACAAATCAGATAGTTGCAATTTGATTCCTCATTCTTGAGAGTGAGATATTCTCCTTTCTCATATAACCATGTGTCTTCCTCATTTGTGGCATGCCTTAAATCAATATTGTTTTCGTCCTTAATTAGTTATTCAATCAAAGGAGACATTACTTTCCTTAATTTTTTAACCCAATGCTTATATTTTGCACTCAATATTAAAATATAATGATATGTTTGCAGATCATCAATAAAGGAATCTTCCATCAATTAAACCATTTTTTGAGATATTCCAAAGCTAAACAATTTTTTGGTAATCCTTGTGTAAATCTCCTCTAATCCAATCCCCTCATCACTAGATCAATCCTGGTGGCTTCAAAATTAAACAATCTAAAGACCTGCATTATATATTTTAATTATAAAAGATAATCCTTACCAATTTAAATCAATCTTTTCTTAAATATTTCTTAATAAAGGAAATTCGCTAGTTATTCTTTTGGAGACCTATGCCAATAAGGTAAAGTTATAAGCAACTGATTAGTGAATCGATTCGATCACGCAAAGATTATGACTCACATATCTTGTACCCGAAAACAAGCATCATGAATATTAAAGGTCCCAATTCCTAACAACTTGGACAAATCCCCAGCACACATTCAAGTCACGACTGTAATAGACAATGTGATAAACTTGCTTAAAAAAGACAAATTGACTTGAATGCATAAATCCAAATGCGAAACCGAATCAACATCAAACAGCTGGATAACATATGAACAATGTATTTTGAAAACATGACAGCACGGCAAGAAAATCACACCAAAAGAGAAAAATGCAGATTTAGAAGTTTGAGAAAAGCAAAATCTTGAATTACCAAAAAGCAGTAAAATTAAAGAAACTGGGAGTGGTAGCCATGGAAGCAATTGATCCAGCAGCAAAAATGAACTGAGACATCCTTAGAGCCAAACCAAGGACAGTGCCAGGTGTCCCAGGGAAATCCTTCATCTTAATATCCAAATGAAGCAAATGCTTAGATTCTTAACGGCTAAGGATGAAAAGCCATCTTCAGATTTGTGGCAAAAAAGCAGAAAAAAAACCACCAACAAACCCAAAAAGGGAAGACCTTTAACATCCACTTAAACTCCAAAACAGTGTAGAAGAGGAAAAGGAGAGAAATTGGAGGAGCTAAGGGAAATGAAATTGTGAGGTAAAATGTGAAGAATAGATTAGAGGAGGAAGTTAAGGTTGGAAAAAAGGAAGAGTCAAAAGGTGTGACCAAACAGAACAACATATTTGGTTGCTTGTAATTTCATGAAAGTGAACTCTCACCCACGCGTCCGTAATAGCGTGCAGTTTATTCCATGACCCACACCACACAGCAAAACCATGTCACAGTCTTGGATGGACTTGTCAACTTCAAACCCTTGTATTAAGGAATATGGACTATACATTTCTTTTTCTTTCTACTTATTTTTATACAACCCGTTGCTCTTTGCCATTCAAAATAATATACCTTTCGCCTCACTTTTCGTTTAACTAACACCAAACGGAAATGTAAACTCACTTCTTCAAAAAAATTTCCCTTAATATATCTTTTTCTCCCTCAACGTCATTTATATATAATTTTAGTTTTTATTTTTTTAAATAATTTTAGCCTTTTACTTTTAAAATTGATTAAATTTAATCCCATCAATTTTTATTTAAAATTTTGTAAGTCTTATTTTCTATTTAAAACTTTTATAGATTAAATTAATTAAATTATTTTCTATTTAAAATTTATCAATTAAAATATTAATTTTTACTCAAAATTTTCCTCTCTAAATTATAATCTCACGTCTTATAAAAAATTTTAAATTTTATCAAATTTATACAAAATATATTACTTCTAAAATATTAATATGATTTCATATTTTAATATCATTACCATTTTTTTTTCAAATTATAGATAAAAATAAAAATTTTAATTTTAATTTGAGTAAAATCAATGGAGACCAAATATTTTAAATTTTGAAAGTAAAATAATTCAATTTTTCAAAAAACTTATAAATAGAAAAAAATTACAAATACATCGAACTAGATAGATCAATAATACTATTATAAAAAAAATTTAAAAAAAATGTTAACAATAATTTTTTTTATTATTCATATTCTTCTATATCTTCTATCTTTTTTCTTTACTTACTCCTATTCATATATTTTTTTTCAAAAACAGTTTTTGCATATTATTTTACAAAATAATTTTAAAAACTAAAAGCAAATTAAAAAATTTCAAAAAAATACGATACTAACTACTTAAAATAGTTAGTTTATTGAAAAAAGATTCTTAAAATTTTTTTCAGTTAATAAATTTAAATTATTTTAGCTAACTAAAAAATATTACCCTACATATTCTATATCAAAGAAGTTGATAATATCAAATTATTATATTATAATAAAACAGGTATTTAAAAATCAGAACAACCTTACATTGGATTTAATTTATGGAACAAAAACCTTTAGAAGGTGATTTAAAACAATGGGAAGTATTGTTAAGTGTATTAAGAATATTGATTATGAAGTTAAAAGTGAAAAATAGTAAAAATATGCAACTATTATAATTTTTTATGTATATTAATATTTTTAATAAAAAATCTATTTTAATTTTATTAAGCAATATTCTTAAAACATTGGTTAGCAAAATTCTAAAAACCAATCTTGGGTGTCCTATATTCTATAGCGGTCCAAAACATCCAATCGGATGATAAGCTATCTAAATCTCAAGTAGTTGTCAATTCAGCCCACAATTAGTGTAAGAATGAAATTTGAATATGTTTGAGTTATCTACCACAAGCTTTAAAATAATAAGTTTGGGAAAGCAGATTCGCAAAACTATTCAAAGTCCAAGAAAACTCCTTTGTTATAGCATTATAGAATTGAAATTTGGCATAAGTCATCTTTGAATGTAGCCAATTCATGGGAAAAAAAATTCCTCTAGATTTTGACAAATCCTCCTTTCCCACCTTGATTTGATCATCTTAAGCTGCCACATACACCAAGATCTTTGATCCCTGACGAGAAGTTCCACCTCACATTAATAATTTACTTCCCTCTTTCTTCAGGAATTTTCACTGAAATTCAAGTAAATACCTTACTACTTTTAACCTGCACAATAATTTTCAAATATTAAAAGTTAAGGGCAACATTTCCCTCGCCAACATAGTACTCAGAAAATGATTAATTTGATTCATTCACTGTTACTCACGAAAGATTTAAATATTAGTTAACACCATTTCTATAATTAAAATATTTTTAAAAAATCCAATGATATCATATTACTTTTTTTTTAAATCATACGAATAGCCAAATTTTATACCATAAAAACAGAGAAGTGGACAGGCTCAGGAAAAGAAGCTCCTATGTATTGTTTGGCAATCAAAAGGGAATAAGAGAAATTTTAATAAAGAAGAAAGGAGGGAAGAGAAGGAAATTTAACAAAGAAAAATCGCACCTTATTCAATTCGCAAGAAAATGAGAGAGAAAAGGAAAGAAAATAAACAAAGTTACCATTACATAATTTTAGTGATTAAATAAATCTTTAAATTAAGGATAATTTTATTTAATTAATTTAAAAGTTATTTTAAATTATAAATTAGTCTTCTAAATATAAAAAATATTACCCAATATTTTTTAAAAATATTTAGGTCACCAAATTAGTTTTTTTAAAATATTTAAATTACTATTATGTTAATTTTTCAATTTTTTAATCAAATTCGTCCTTCAAATATTAAATTTGATACCAATTTAATCCTTCAAAAATTTAAATTTTATTATCAAATTGATTCTTTAAAAATAGTAAACTAATAAAAAAGAATTTTTAAAAATTTAACTTGAAAAATTAAATCTTTGAAGGAGAGAATCTAACATTTCATCAAATTAGTTCTTTTAGAGAATATAAAGGATAATAGAAAGATAAATTTAATGAAAAAAAAACTTTAAAAAAATTAACGTGTAACTATTTAAATTTTTAAAAGACTAATTAATATGATGATCCAAATTTTTGAAAGACGTATTCGGTAATATTTTCACTTTTAAAAGATCAAATGGTACATTCTTTTTTACTTTTTCCCTTCCAAACTTTTCAATTTTGAGAAGAGTTAAAAATAATTGAAAAAAATAATTTCCTTATTTTTCTCCAAAACTTTAATTAAATCAAATATCAAAATGTTATCAAATTTTTTCTTTTCCTCTTTTTTCCTCCACCTCCAACCAAATAGAGAAAAAAATCCTGATCTCCTAAAGAATGAGAGAAAAAAAAGCATAATAGAAAATCTTAGGAATGCAGCTCTATTAATTCTATTCAAAAACTCCACTAAGACCTAATGAACAAAAATAAAAACTACAACTTATAAACAACACCTCTACTAGATAGAGAGCAAAATATTTTTTGAGAGAAGAATGATTAATATGATCTTGAAGTATCAACTTGTGATACAAAAGTAGAAACAAATATTCCAAAGGATAAAAGAAAAAGTAGGATGAGAAGGAAGAGATGTGTTCTCTCTTCGAAGGAGTTAATCCAAGCTGATCAAATCTCCAAAGTTGAATGGTACAATACCCATCATTTCAAGAAGAAGAAAGTTTTATAAATCAGGTACTTTAAATTTATATTTCAAATTATGTTATTTAATATTTGAACTAATTTATTGTGCATGTCCGTTGATATAAACAGAATCTAATATTACATGCTAGGTCAAAATAAAATCAAAAGATAAAAAAATTAATCCGTATAATGATAATCTTACATATAGTATAGTTTATACATTTATTTACACCATGATCTAACCAATTAATATTTTTTAAAAGTAAATCTAAAGACTTAAGATATATACATTGTTTGTTTGTGTGTATCAGCTTCGTTTCAAAAACTAAATTAAACAACAGCATGAATAAATTAACATACTGTGAAACAGCATTGTGAAAGATATCGATAAAGTTATATATTGACAGTCCACGTCTTGATATAATTTAAAAACTATTGAAAATGCTAAATGAGTTCATGATCAAATATCTTGTGGAAGAACAGTCATGACACACACATAAGAAAGTAATTGTAAAAACAACCTTCAAGAAATCAAATCAAAATATTCATACAAACTGATTAATTGCACAAGTAAAATTTGAAATGTGAAGCAATTTTATGACAGTCACAATAAAATTTTTGGGAAGAAATAACTTGATATGAAATGAATACTATCGATTGCCACAAGTTGCCCATTTAACTATGAGAAGAAAGAAGCAATCTTAATTCAGATATATTAATTTTGATCTTCTCATAATTAACCAATCCAAAAAAGTTAGGGATGTCAACGGGGTAGGTACATACAAAACCTAATGAAATGTGAGAAAAATCTGAAAATTATTGGGAGAGAAAGAGAGAGAGATCATAGCATCACAAAACTCAATCTCATTTAGCAACATGTAATTCAAAATAAGCACCCAACCTTGTAATGCAACATGGTAATTCAAAATTAATTATACATCTCCGATGAACAAAAAACAACATGAAATTTAGATAATGCTGTTAGGTAAGTTTAAATCAAATGCCCAACTAACACCATGAAACTAAAATATGAGGTAGGAGAGATAGTTACAAATATATTTTTGGCTTAATTATATTTTTTATCCCTCTAATTTAAATTATATATAATTTTGATTTATTAAATTTTTATTGAGTTAATTATGTTCTTTTGTTTTTAAAATTAAATAAATTTAATTATTCATGGGCTTTTTTAATCTAAAATATTCAAATTATCACTTCTTACTTAAAATTTTTATAAACAACTTAGTTAATCTATTTTTTAATCAAAATTTACCAGTTACAATATTAAATTATAGCAAAAAAATGAATTTTATTTCTGCAAATTCTAATCTCATATTTTATATTTATCAATTTTCAATCAATTTTCAACCAATTTTCTTATTGTTAAACATTTAAAATTATTTCTTATCTCAAATTCAACATAAATTTCTTAATACTTAAATAAAAATAAAAATTTTAAATTTTAAATAAAAAATTTGATAAAAGAATAAAAAATAAACTTATCACAGCTAAAAAAAACTAACAATACAATTAAATCTATATTTTCTTCTTCTTCTATTTGCGGATGTGAGTGGTGCTCTTTAGATTCAAGTACTTAAAATTAAGGTAAATTATACATTCCCTTTCATATTTTTCCAACTTTTTAATTAAAGTGATCTCAAAATTTTCAGTTATTTTCCTATAACATTAATTCAAAATTAAAAAACAACATGTCAATTAAGTTTAACAAGGAAAACAACTTATTATAATCGTTACCCCGATTATTCCCTCTTCTTTAACCAATCCTTTTAAATTTGAACAATGACATTTTTACTAGTGGATAAAAACTTACATTCTCTTATACATAAATAATAGTGGAGCATTTTTTAGAAGTAAAAAAAAATTCAACAACTTACATCCAATATCCAATTGTATAAAATACTTTTGGTTGTAGAAGAAATTTTTTTCTTTTAAATTTTATAAAATAATTATCATACATATTAAAATGATTATTTTTATTTTTATTTTTAGTTTATAGTTTATTTATGGTTAAATGATTTTTTTATATTAAAAAATAAAAAATTATCAAATGTTAAATTTAACATATAGATAATGAAAAATAATTTGTGTATAAAAATGAATGATTACTCTTAAATTTTATCTCACCAAATTGTTGGTAAAAAGGAAGAAGAGGAAGTAACTTGAGGGTATTAACGAGAAAACAAAGAAATTATAGTGAGTGATGCGTACTTTTTAATCTTAAAACCAAAGGTAAAAAACACCAAACAAATTAAAGCGATAAGGTAAGCATATGTGTTAATGACAAAAATAAATAAAAAATAAAAAGGGGGTTAAAGGCGGCATATGTGTTTTTCTTGCAAAACATTTCTTTAAATATTCGGAATGTCTCGAACCTTATATTTGGTTCCCACTTCCCATCGATATCATTACACAAACAAATCAAACACTCACTTTTCTTCTTCTTCTTCTTCTGCTAGGCTGCAACTGCAAAACACACTCAGAAAATGGGCTTCTCCTCCTTTCTTGGCCGTGTCCTCTTTGCTTCCCTCTTCATCCTCTCAGCGTGGCAGATGTTAGTCCTCTCTCTCACTCTCTCTTCTTAGATCCATTCATGTTTTTTCTATTCTACTTAACATTTACATTACTGCAAAAAAAAAAAATTGCTCCTTTTTTCCATTGTATTTTCGTTTTTGGGCATCTGGGTTTTCATTCAGATTTGGGCTTTCACTTTTCAGTTTAGAGGCACGTGGATATAGTGCCAACCCATAAGTTGCTCTCTTCAAATCCTTGAGGATTTTCGAGTTTTCAATTATTAGTACTGAGAGTTTGATATCTAAGTGAGGCACAGACTATAAATTAATAGTTTTTTTTTTGGCTAATTTAACATGGGTTGCATTCCATTCAAGTTTGTGCCTAACACAATATCCAAGGAGCTATGAGACACTATTATTGATATGATGAATTGTTTTATATATTGATTGTTTACTTTATAGTTTATGTTGGTTTTAGTCAATAGTGATATTTAATATTGACTTTTAATTTTCTACTTACAGTCCTTCTGAAAGACCTGGTTTTTGTCTAGGGATTATGCTGCCTTTAGTGTCACATTTTGCCAATATTGGGCGGAAGGGATGGATATTGAATATAAGGACTTAATAAAAGCTTAGTGTGTTGAGAAACCAACTGATAGAGTAAGAACCCAGCTGGCTGGTTTTCCAATTCTATTTGTTACACAAAAGTACCATTTGCAATTTGTGCAGAGATTGCAAGTCTACTAAATTTTATTACTCTGATATGATGTCTTGAAGACATGTTGATTGGAATGCAGTTCTGTAGTCAGCCACAGTCTTTTGTGCAGTTTTTAAGTCCTGTTACTTCATTTTGTAACTTGTTTGGTGGTGGATCACCTGGTTGATGTTTATGAATGTGCATAGCCTATATAACAAGTACATTGTTTGACAAGATTTTAGCCAATCAAATGTTGGCATGTTAAAGTAATTTTTAGTTTGCTAATAATACTATTGAATCAACATTTAGTACTTTCGCATTTATATAGAATATATGTGGCTAGGTTTAATGAATTTGATGACACTGGTGGACCCATTGCAAAGGAGTTGATTCCCAAGCTTACTGTTTTGAGGAGAAATTGGTCCTCCAAGCTGGGGGTAGAGGTACCAGAAATTAATGTAAGGGCAATCTTTTCTCATATCAGTAATTTTTTTTGGAATGCAATTCAATTTCTGACTTGCATATGCCTTTCTGATTAAAATGTTAAATACAGGTTCGGCAAGTCATTGCCTCTATCATATTTCTAAAGGGGGTTGGAGGGATTCTATTTGTGTTTGGCAGCACCTTTGGATCATATCTTTTGGTAAGAGTCTTCACTCAGCTTTGAAATGAATAGAAGTTGCCATTCTTAAATTTACTTTTCAAGTTTTGATCTTTGTTTTGGTCCTAAAACATTATAATCCTGAGTGCTAACTACTATTTTTTTTTCCTAGCTTTCGTACCTGACGCTTACTACACCAGTTCTGTATGATTTCTTTAACTATAGACCTAATAACCCTAAATACAGCTTACTGCTGAATGATTTCATTCAGGTATGTGCAAACTATTGGTATTTCCTGTGTTTCTATCTGATGATTTTTTCAGTGAGAACTTAATATAATGTGTTCACTTTTGATGGCAGTGCACAGCACTTTCTGGTGCATTGCTATTTTTTATAGGGATGAAGTACTCTATTCCCAGGAAACAATTCAGGAAGAAGACCCCAAAAACAAAGACATTTTAGAAATTAGAAGAAAGGAATTATGTATCCGTTTCCAGTGAAAAGGTTATTATATTGCATTGTTGCTGCGTTTTGGAATGGTTACTTAAACCTTTTTACACTATTGTTTTTGTAAGTTGGCACAGAATTTGATTATGGATATGCTTGAGCGTTCTCATTCAATTCTGTTGTACTTGCTCAAAAGAATAGCTATTAACAAAAGTTTTGGTTAGAGTTGCTCGTCAGTCAAAGTTTGATGGCTAAGATATTCTTCCACTATTTATCTGCACCAACTAATTATCTCGTAATGTTTAATCCAGTTCAATTTGTTTTATTTTAGTCTAAAATGATATAATTGAAATACGATATAATATCCAAGATATGGTATATGCAAAATATGTACTTCCGATTTGAGAGTCCTGATGTAACTCTTACTTTGCAAATACATTATTATCCCTACACACCAATTTTGAAGTCTCAAATATATTATTATCTGTACGAAACAAACGCTGCAAAGCGCAATTGTTGCTTACATGCCACATTCACATTGGGATTAACTGAATTAGAATTCAAGTATGTTTTAATTAACTTAATCGCTCAGAATCAAAATCTTGATAGGATCAGACTTAACGCTTCAAATATTGTGTTTCTAGTATAAACTTCCACATTCACACAGGAAAGTTAGTTGCGCATTATTTATGGAGAGCGCTGAGAAAATAGTAGTGTAATCCTTGTTCATAAACTAACATATTTAGCATCGATGCCCAAATACGATTGAATATGTTCACTGGCTAATAGTAGTTTAGACTCAGTTATATCCAAATATAAACCATCAAATTACCACTCTATGTCCACCTGTTTTTGTCCAGACATTTCACTTTTTAGGTGAAATAAATTTTATTAAACCTAGATATTTTGGCTTCGTATTATGTTCTTTATCTCTCTCTTCGTCTCTTTTTATTTTTTAGCCAAGTCCAACGTGTTCATATCTAAATGAGGTTAACAAGAAGTGATGTCAAAATAATTTTTTCCAACTTTTGGGATATTACAATTACAACTGCCTGTATTAGTAGAAGGTCATCTTAACGTGACATGAAGAAAAATATGATAACAGAAAAAATGTGTTCTATAAATTATGGTATAAAATTATTGTAGAAATAACACATCTCCACTTATCTCTCAACCCAGAACATCTTAATATCTTTCCTTTTTATCTAAACCAGAGGTATCTCTCATAGAAAACAATCCAGACAAAATCTTATTCGAATTGAAAACATTCACAATATGATAGAATTTACTTTTTCAGCAATTTTTTTTTTCATGAACAAGATTTAAACCTAACACCTTGATTAAAAAAAATCAAACATATACCATTTGAACCAATCATTCATTAATTACATCTTAGTGTATATCTACGAGTATGTTTAGTAACACTTAAATATAAAAAAATAATTACTTATTTTTTCAAAAAATATTTAAGCTAACAAAAAGAATTATTTCTTCAAAATAGACTAAACAAGACACGCTACTTATGTATTTCTTACTCTTTTATTATAAGTAGTGAAAGATACCGACATGAAGATAGTAATAATTTGAGGGCAAATCTTCATTTTGATCCCTAACATCTATGACACTTATCAAGTTTGTCTGTTAATTATCGAAAATTCATAATAAAATCTAAAATATGCAAAAATTCATAATGTTAGTTCCTACAATTTTAAAATTTCAATTAGATTAGTCCATAGTCAGGACTAACGCGATGAATATTTACATGCATTGAGTCTTATTATGAGATTTCCATTAATTTAGAGACTAACTTGATAATTGTCACAGACGTTAAGGATGAAAATGGGAGTTTGCTCAATAGTTACCTGTGGCCAATTGACAAATTAGAGACACCTTATCCAAAGCCACAAAGACAAATGTAAAAATATTTCTAGTTTAAGAAGTATTTGTTAGTCAACCAGTTAATGATGTTCAATGAGTGGTTAACAAGTAACCATTATAGAATTGATTAACTACTTGTGCAGTTAACTATTCCTAAATTGAAAGTGGAAATTTGCTTCCACCAAGTAGAAATTCTTCCTTCACCCCATTATATACAAGACAAGTGTATATCATGAGCGAGGAGAATTTCCAAATAATCTTAGAGGAAGTACGATCCTGTTCAAGTAACCACCTAGATTATCACCTTCGACAATTTTTATTTTTTTTTGGAGGGAAGGGGGTGTTACATGATAACAAGTAAATTTTATTCTATAAATGAATCAAACAATGAAAGGCAGACTCACACTTCAAATAACTTGTTCACACAGCATAAACTCCAGTCAGAATCGTCCCTCGAAGCAACTAGACCACCTCCATCAGTGCTTATGGACTCAGCACCTGAACATGATATCAAAGCTGGAAAATTTTCTTTGCCAAGACCATCAGCTACCAGTTCATTATCCTCAGTTTCAGTTTCAGTGATTCCAACATCATTGGTCATTTTTTTACTGCCATTTATTTCAACATTGACTTGAGGACCTGAAAACCTATTGATACCACTGTCACTGGTAATGTCTTCTTCATCTGACAAGCATCTACAGCTGTCAAACTCATCCAGCTCATGAAGTTGGCTCATTAACCCTTCCCTCCATGATATCCTCATTTGGGATTGTGATGCATTCTCTGTTGTAGAACTAGATAACCAAGGATCTTGATCATCCAAAAATTTTGGAAGTTTGCTGAGGTCAATGGACTCATAAGGCACGGTTAAACAATCAAATTGGAAACTTGAATTAACAGAATCTTCAAGTGGCATAGAATTATTGAGAAGGAAGCCTTCTGATAGAAGAACTTTGCTGGATGAGTCAAGGTTAGGGTTAGAATCATCATCCTTTTGATTGTCTGCATGCACCAATGACAATCCAACATGTAAATCTGAACTGGAATCTGACTGTGGGGTTTGAATAACATTTCCACTACCGAATGAATTCATGGAGAAGGGAGAATTCTCATCATTGACATTGTATTGATCACCTTTTCTATTTCCTGAGCTACCAGCCCTACATCTAGGTGTGGAATTGGAAGAAAACAATAAGGAGGGATAAGAAGGCGATAATATGGAATCAGAAGTTATTTGAAAACCAGCAAGTCCATTTGGAGAAATGGAAGAACTCAATTTTCTCCTGATCCCGTTAGCACTGCCAGACAAATCGCTGCTATCACTTACATTCCAAAAAGTTTTAGAACTGGATGATGGCGAAGTACTGGAAGCAAGAGTTGTGGATTCTGCCAGTCCCTGACTTTGATTTAGTCCATTTTCAAACTTCTGACTCAGAAATTTCTTTCCCTTGTTACGAGGAGAAGAAAGCCAAAGCACCACAGCTTCAGTTGGCAAAGGTAGCAATGAAGGACTAGCATTGTTATTAATATCCATTGTTTTTTTCTCATCATCATCAAAACTATTAGCAGATATTTTATCAAAGCCTGAGTAGTTCTCTTCTACAGTTAGAATCCCTCTAGGCCTACATTTCCTCTTGTCAGCAACACCGGAAATAACATAGCCGGCACCATAACAAGCAGGTGTTGTTTTTGGAACCAAAGAAGATCCGCATTGTACCTCGGGGGAAACAGAATCATGAATTGGAGGTGTTCTACTAAAGCTCGAGTTCAGATTCTCCACATCCCCATAAACTCTAATATTGTCCAGATCTGACTCAGTAAACTTTTTACTACTCAAAGGAGTCAAATTTGCATCACTACGACATGATTTCACATGGGTATGCTCATCAGCATTATCACATATCCCTTCCAGGATACCCTCTTTTGGCTTTAACTCCTCCGATGGAGATGTCAATCTAGGTGAAAACTTGCCATGTTCATTCAAATCAGAACAAGGCTTAGACTTTTGGCCAGTCCTGGAACCAGATTTCTTCCCAGACTGCCACTGGTAGAGGCAAGGAGGGTTCTTCCTATGCGTCCGCACCTTATCCAATGCTACTTTTTTCGTTTGCAGCCCAGCATTGCCCTTTGGAAGGTTTTCCTTGGAGGACTTAGATTTAGATTGTTTCAATGGAAGTTCATGAGGGACTGACTTGGGAGTTTTGGTGAGATTCTTGGGTCTATGAACAGGGGTTTTAAAAGAAGAGGAAGACAAGAACTTGAGGCAACCCTTTGAGGCTTCGGTGGAAACACTGGAAGAAGCATAACTACTGTTGCTGCTGCTTGAAATGCGGTTAAGATCCTGTAAAGGGCTTCTAGGACTTTGCCTCTTCTTTGCACAGGATGATGCAATATGTGGTGGGGGCAAAGAGGAAGGTTTCTTTGATGAAAATGCCCTACTCATAGTGAGGCCTGCAGGATCTACATCACATTCAACTGATCTCAATTCGTTAATTAACACCATATTCTACATAAACACAATAGTTTTTCAAAAACAAGAGGAACCCCACAATCTTAAATAGAAAGCCAGCACACAAATGTTATCCTACTAATATAAAAAGCAAATTTTTTACATGCACGGAAAACTCATTGGGGTCTAACAATAGATCATTCTTAAATGTTCATAGGGAAACAGAAGTTGGGAATGTGATAAGAGATTCTGAAGGCAAAAGAAAACAGACAAGTATAGGGTAAGTAGTTGTGACGTTACCTGCGATAGATCTGATGTTGGAATTGAAGAATGTTTGAGCAACGAAGGATCTTACACAATAACTAAGTTCCACTTCAACTGGAACAAACCCACAATGTGTCTGTGTCTTCTTTGTTTCTTGGTTTCGTTCGTTGCGTTTAAACTTTAAATTAAAATAATATATTAATTATATTATTTGCTCTTTAAAGTTGAAGTAATGAGGTTCATCGTTCCGCTCGACGACTGTGGAACCATTTCAAATAATTAAACTGACGAATAAATTAAAAGAAATTTAATAAAGACAAAATTTAAAAATATCATATAATATTTTAATAAAAGGATTTAAGTATTATATATATGTGTGAAAAGTCTACTCTACTCCTTAACTTTGGCTCATGAATGTTAATTAATTAAATTTAAAAGTTCATAATTTGAATCAACGTAATAAAAAAGAAATTCACAGTTTAAACCAAAAGGAGGTTACCATACGGTTACATATTGTTCTGGTCTATTTATTTTTGGATAGTTGAAAATTTTAATAAATTATGTTTAACAAAATCATGACATATCTCAAAATTTTAAAAATGATTATATAAATATTTACAGGTTATCTCTTAATAAAGTTTTCATATTAAAATTTAAATTTGTATTATCGTACGGTATAAATTTAATTCTTGTTAATTGGATCAATTTAAGAAAAAATATGTAATAGTATTACTTAATATGTTAATTTATTAAAAACCAATATTTTTTTAAAAATTATTCTGATTCAAAGTCAAGCTCTTTTATCAAGCTGACTCAAAAAAAAAAAAAAAACTCTTTTGTCAAACATGGGTTATGTCGTTTTTAACTCATTAAAGATGTAAAAGGTAAACTTGAAAAAATTAAATAAAAATTTTTAAAAATTTTGCAAAAAATCTTATATTAAGGATCACGTAAAAATTCTTAAAAGGACCTGAAAAAAATAATTCTATTTAAATTTGGTAGAATTATTATGAATGATAATGTTTTTAATATAATTGTAGACCTAAATCTTAAATTCAAAATATTTAATTAATTTAGATCAAATTCTCATTAACTAATTTGCAAAAATTTAAAAAATAAAAATAAAATTTTAATTGAAAATATTTATTATATTTAAAATAAAAATGATTTAATATTTATTTTTAAATAATTAAAAATATTTAAGACGGATAAATATACACTTTACATTTTTTTAAATGTTTAGTTAACTTTTATATTAGTTGAAGTTTGATGACTTCGGAAAGCACAAAGATTTACATGGAATTTAGGGACCTAAATAAATTATTCAATTCTTTTTTTTCTGGAAAAATGAATTGTTTAATTTTTTAACTTTTGAAATAAGCTTGTTTTATAACAGTCAAAATATCTTAAGCAGGATTTTGTATTGAAGTGGATTTTTGAGTGTAAATTAATTAAATCCAAATGTACATTGGTTATAGGTTTTTTTTATATGGAATGAAGGCAGTGAGGAAAGTCTTTTTTATAAGTTACTTAGTTTTTTAAAAGATCTCATATAAATTATTTAATTTTATATATTATTTTTAGTTATATATTTGTTGTGATCAAATATATGTTTGGAGTCTTTGACTCTTTTTATAGACATTTGGATCTTAACATGAGAAATTAAATAAAAATATTCCTGATATTTAGTGAATCAAATAAAAAGATTAATTTGAGAAATATTAAAAGATATTTAAAATGAAAATAATAAAAATATGAATTTTCAAAAGAATAAAAACCTATTTAAGCCTTTCATTATGATCTATTAATTTTCATAATTTTTTCAACCAATAACGGCTTCAAATTATTGTTAGTAAAGCAAAATGTTATCCATGAAATTGTTAATAAATATTATAATTAATTAGAAGATTTGAGAATAGGAACCTTTATTAAAGGAAATTATCAGAGTTTCTCAGTTCAAACTGGAAAAATCGCAGCGGGCATAGAAGCAAAGAACAAGTGCAGAGAAAAGAAAGGCTAAAAGGAAAAAGCACCCAATTTGCAAAATCTTTCTCACTCTAATCACTGTAACACCCTCTCTTTCTCATGGTATAATCTCTCTCTCTCTCTCTCTCTCTCTGTGTTACCGTTACCCCTTCCATAGTTTTGTTCTCATACGGGAATGAATGTCTTCATGTCACAGGATTACCTCAAATCCGCGCTTCCTTCTCAAATAATGTCAGAACGAGGCTCCAATCTGGTTGTTATCAACCCGGGTATACAATTTTGAGTGTTGTAATCATTTAACTTGATGTTAAATAACACCAAACACTTAAGTATTGCAACTTTGTTGATACCATACCCATTATTGCGCAGGTTCTGCAAATATTAGGATTGGTTTGGCTTCACAAGACACCCCTTTTAATATTTCTCATTGCATTGCACGACATACCAAACAAGTTCCTAAGATGAATGTTAAAGATCAGGTTTTAATGATAATTTTATTTGATACTACATTTTTTCTGCCCCTCTTCTTGCATGATTATATGTTTTACTTAAGTTGTTGTTGGTTTTTGTTTTCTGCATTTAGATGCTCAATAGTCAGGTTACAACTTTACAGCGCATGGAAAGAGAAAAGGCTTATGATGTTGTAAGTTATCACACATGTGAAGCTGTAACTTTTATATTACAATCTGCTAATATTGATTTTTTCCCCTTCTGTAAAAAAAAAAAAGGTTGCATCATTGTTGAAGATACCATTTCTGGATGAAGAAGCCCCTAGCAACTCTTTCCCCCGTAAGGTATATAGAATGCCTTATTCAGTTAAGCTTCAAATGAACTCATCACTTCTGTTTAAATTCATGTTTTTTTTTTTTCTGATTTTTTGTGGTACTGTGTGAAAATAATGTTTGGATCTACCCCGATTTTCTTTGTGACAGTTTAAGCATGGGACTGATATTCCCCTTTTAAAACATCGCATTTCAAGTACGGTGAAATCTGTGGCAATTTTGTTGTACTTGCTATGATAAAGATTTTGATCTGAATATAAGTGATGAACTACAGAGCACAAACATACCGACCAATATGTTCTTCATGAAGAAAGGGCATTGTCATTTTATTGACCCTTTTGGACATTCTTACATATCGATAAAGTTGCTACTATTTCTATTTAATATAAATAGAGCATATGATTTATATGCTTAACCGAGCTTTTATATATTATATGCTACTTATATTTGTAAGTGTGATTTGAAGATATATTAAATGTACACCTTACAATCTCATTCCTGAGGTTTGTCACCTCACACATGCCAGTTAAGGGTTCTCCCCAACTTGGCAGTAAAAATTATAAGTATCACCTCCTCAGTTCTATTTTCAATGGTTGCTTTCTGGTAATAAGAGTTTTATTCAATCAAAATAGAACAAAATCTAGTTTGTAATACCAGAGAAGTACAGAAGACCGAAGGAGCAAAATAGCAGGTTATGTATTGATAGAATAAGGCACTAGATCAGTTTTGGGGATCATTGTTATAACATACTAACAGATTATTTGATGAGTCTATGAACATTTTAACAAGGATGATTTCTAAGATTTCTGAAAAATCATTTTTCTACTCAGTATCTGGTAAAAAACATCTATTTTGGAAAATTCTGTCATTTGTTTTGGCAGTTATTTTTGATTTTTTCTAGGATTACTAGATCACTTTCAAACTGCATTGTAAGTCACTTTTTTTTTTATAATTGATATTAATACTATGAATTTCGATGTACTTGATGTGCAGATGGGACGTGTTGATGGACATAATCCACATATTATCCGGAAAGATTTGCCCTTCACTTGGACTAATGTCTATGAGGAGGCCACTAATTCGTCTTTGTCATTGGGTAAGAGGAAATTAGCCTCATTGCATTTACCTAGTACTTTCCTTAGCCCTCGACTCTTGAGTTGTATTTGGGGCTTTGTGTATGTTTATGTCACTTAGCTTAGCATTTGATTTATCTCAACTGTTTTATCAAGTACATAATAATATGAGCTGGAAAGTTCCTTTTGTGAGTATTATTTTAAACAAAGTAATGCCAGAGCTGACGTATTTCCTATCTTATTATGAATTATCATAATTATTATGCGGAAAGCCTGGAGAGTCACTCTAAGATAAATTTTGTTGTTCTTCTATTTTTAGTTGTATTTAATTAAAACATGTTATTGTCTTTTAGTTTTTCTATTTCTATCACAGCCTGGTCTTTTTGTTGGCTTTGTTGCTTGTTTTGATGGAATTGAGGTATTCATTCTGAAATGAGAAGTTGCAATATTCAAATAAATATGAGTATGTCTCATATGAGCAATGAAGTGTTGATGGTAGCATGAATTATTTCAAAAGTGAACTGGTACAACACTAAAGTTTTTTCCTTTAAAAAGAGTCATTATTGGTTCTTTTCCTGCTCAAAATTCACCAAGTTCTTGTTTGATGCTTTAGTTGCACTGTTTGGGTGTATTGACTGTATCCCACTTAGCGGTAAGAAGTGCATTAATTGAATGCTTTAGTGATGCACAATTTTATGGATCTGTAATCTCATCTAGTTGCGATAATTTTTCTTACTAATTGTGTCAAGGTCAATGGACTTGTTGCTCTATTTTTTTATTTCCAGTCACAGTATGTGAAGGAGAGGCACAATTGAGCATTCCTTTGTGCTTTATTTCCATTGATTGTCATCAGGAATTTAGGAATTCAAGACAGGTATAAAAATTTTCACCTGAAAGTTTGTATATAACAAACAACCTTAGATTTCAGCATTCTGAGATGCATGACATCATTACTTTAGTATACTGCCTTGAAGTTAGAATACAGTTAGAGAAGTTGCTGAAGATTTGCATGAACTCTTTCTACATTTTAACTTGTTGATCAGAATTATTTTTTGAAAATTTGATGTTCACTTTCTTGTTTTTCTGCCTTCATAAGTTCAGGTCCTTGTGGGGACCATCTATGCATAATTGCATACTTCTATTACATAGGCTCCACACCAGAGAGAAACCAAAGAAATAACTGTATGGCAACAAGTTCTCTAGATTAGTTGGCTGTTTCAGATTGTGAAAAAGATTATGTTCTGCAAAAATATGAATGGGGTTGTGCTGACTTTTGCCAAAGCTTAATCTTAATTTTGTTCAATCTATTTGTTATATGAATGAACAGAACAAGTTTAACTTTCTGGTTCTTTGTGATTCATTATTATTATCATAGACTTGAGTATGTGGCATTTAATTTTGCTTTATTTTAAATGCTGTTACTTTTATATTAATTAGCACCATGTTATGCATTGTATACAAATTGGCACTTGTAGAGACTTCAAGTAAAGATGAGACTGGTGAGTCTTCGGATCCAAAAGAAGGTACAGATTCAAAGGAACCAAGTGCAAGTGAACGAAAATTTAAAGAGTTTATTTGTGGTGAGGAAGCATTAAGAATATCACCAACTGAACCATATTGTTTATGTCGTCCAATCCGCAGAGGACACTTGAATATTTCACCACATTATTCCATGCAGCAGGTACTTTTCACTTTCAAACCAGAACACAATCAGTATAAGTAATTTAGTTAGATGCCATACAGTTAGTTATCTAATAGATAATATAGATATTATGTAGTGCGGGAATTCTATGTTGTACCTTAAAATTAGTTGTTACACCATAATGTAATGTCAAAACATTTTGGTGATCTTTAATTATGTATTATTAAAGAATGCAGCATAACAATAATTTTTGTTTTAAATTATGCATAGTCTGCTTACTAATTATGGCAGGCATTTTACTTTTAAGTTTCTGTGTTCCTATAAAACATTGAAATTGCATACTTTTACTTTTCAGGAAACGCATGATATACCAGCTTCAATAAAACAAGTAATTTGTTTTGTATTATTTAAAGACTGGTTGTGCCTGTTTTAACTCAAAAAGATTAAGAAAACAAAAAATAAGAGCACTTGTAAAGCCTCTTGACTACCTACTTTAGTATGAGGGAGTAGTATTTATAATTATTATTGTTAAGATGTCCTACGTTGGTTAAAAATAAAGTCAGAATACTAATAAAGTTTGAGGTAATCTTCCTTTCTTGTGCTAGCTTTAAGGAGTGAGTTAGGTCTAATTTTCTAATATGATATTAGAGTTGATTCAGTCATAATGTTGGGTCATCTACAAATATTCAATCCTGTAAATTTCAAGTACGAAATGTCCAATCTTTAACATGAGGGATGTGTGTTAAGATGTCCCACATTGGCTAGGAATAGAGCCAGGATATTCCTTATAAACTTTGAGATAATCCTCCTTTCTTGAGTTGTTTTTTTTGGAGTGAGTTAGACCCTATCTTTTAATAATTATGTTATATTAATTGATGAACAATGTTGTTGTAATTGAGATTTTGGGATTGATTATCTATTAGTTGGAAATTTACAATTTACTTATTTAGATCTTGGGATGGCTTATCATTACTTGAGTCTTAAGTTTGTGTTGATTGTCTTGTAGATTTCAGGTCTATTTAGGCCCCTATGTAAGGTTTATTATTTGTCTTGGGGATGTTAGCTTCTTCTTCTTGTTATTGTGAACGAGAGTTTTTGAGAATATTTATTGCTTGTGCTGTTTCTACGTCAACTTGGCATTTTGTGCATAGGTTTAATCTCTTTGTCTTTAGAAAGATTACATAATTATCTCATTTATGCAAGCAAGATTGTTGGGAAGGCATTGAGTCATTGTGATGAAGTTAGGTTGAAAAGGCATTGGGTCATTTATACATAATTACCTACATTGCCCATTGCATTAGGTCCTGTTGGGGTAAACAATTTATTTAAACACTTATTCGATAAATGCTTATCATATAAGAGCTTGTGTCATAAGCACTTAAACTTCAAAACATGATGCTTTGCATTAGTTCCATAAAAGCTCTCTGCATAGGCTTATCTCAGCAGCTTATACAAATAAGTTCATCAATTTTTGGGAAGACTGTAAGTACTTGTTGAAAATTTATCTGAACACTTGCATCAGTGCTTGTTATAAGAAAAGCCCAAATAAGTTAAAAGTAAGCTTTTCCAAAAATGCTCTTAGAATCTATTAGAGATGTAATATAGAACCATTCATGACTTCATGTGTCTCTTTAACTTACAACTTATGCTTTTGGGATAATTTGTTCATGATATGGTATCAAAGCTTGTGTGACTTAGTGGTCTAGAGTTCAATTCTTGCTGCCCTTTTTCTTCTAATTAAAAGTTGAGTTTCAGCACAAGGTAAGTGGGGCCACAAGCAGTGGTGGAGCTTATCCTAGATCCATTTTTGGGATATTGCAATTGGTTCACCCAGAGTTGTCCACATTCCAAATGTCCAATCATGGGTGTGAGGGAGTGTGTTAGACTTCCATATTAACTAAAGATATGGCAACCAAGTGTATATATGGTGAGAACAATTACCTCATGAGTTAACTTTTGGGCTTAAGTTAGGCTTATGTCTAATTTTTAACATGGTGTTAGAGTCTATCTTAAATCCATTATTAGGATATACGTAGATGTTCATTCCTACAATTGATCCATCAACAAATATGTCCACATTCTAGATGTCTAATCCTAGGCATGAGGGGGTGTTAGAATCTCACATTGTCTAGATATATGATTTACCAAGTAGATATAAAGTGAGGACAAGCTTTATCTCATGAGCTAGCTTTTCAGGTTGAGTTAGGTTCAAGCTTAATTTTTAACTGTTATGACACTGCTCCCCCAAACTTCTCATTTTTTTAATATACACAGATATTTATATAATCAATAAAAATTTAATATTTTTAGATGGTGTGTTTTGATATAATGAATAGTTTATTCTTGATTAAATTATTTTCTTACAAGTGAGATTCTTAGGAAAATTTTAAAACACGCTTGGTAATTTATTTAATTTTCTTAAGAAAAATATGTTTATAGTCAAATACCATGAAAATTTTTTTAGGAACATTATAGTTATTATGGAGAAATTTATTTTCATCTATAAAAGTGGAAAAGTTTTATTTTCACTGATTCACAAATTATTCTTAAGAATCTTTCATGCTTGGAAAATATTTGTATTCTCTTCTAAACATCTATTCTTTCTCTTTCCCTATTTATACCCTATTCCCTTTCACTTTCTAACAAACTCCTTTAACTAACTTACTAAAACTAGTTATACCTCTAAGACTCTAACTAACTATAAGGTTCCTATCACAATAATTTGGGAAATTATACTTTAATTGTTTGAGTTATTGTATATCTAATCCTTATTGGATTATATCTTTTTGTTTTCTAGATCGGGATAGCTTGAGTCTAAAGTTTAGGCTGTTTGTCCCAGAGTCCTTTGAGTTGCTTATATAAGACCTGTCTTGGGAGATGTTTTATATCCCTACTAGGATTGAGTAATGAAAATTTTGAGTGTTTTCTATATTATTTCCTGCTCTCGTTCTATATCACAACCACTTGCCTATTTGGCAGGTACTTGAGGATCTACAGGCTATTTGGGACTGGATTTTAATAGAGAAACTGCATATTCCTCGCAGTGAAAGAAATATGTACTCTGCTATTCTTGTGATGCCAGAAACATTTGATAATCGTGGTGTGTAGAATTTACTTCATTTAAACTGTAGAATGTATCACCTTTTCTTGTAAGACATGTCTGTGATGAATACTTTAAAGACAATGCCACTCCTGATATAGTCATTTTATGTTTTTTCATTGCCACAAGCAGAAATAAAGGAAATACTATCTTTAGTATTGCGAGATCTCTGCTTTGGCTCGGCCGTGGTACACCAGGTATGACCTTTTTATCTTGCCTTTATAAGTTTATATGATTATTGTAGGTATAAAGGACTATTTTTCTGAGATGATAAACATCACAATTTTGATTATTATTCTTTTGTTGCTGCTGCTGTTAATATTTTTAAATTATTTCTGGGCATGTCCCAAACTCCCTTGACTCCAGTGATCTAATGACCTTATATGGATACTGGTATCATCAACTAGCTTCATTCTTGAGATTGGAATCAAGCATGTTAGTGATGAATTGAGGGAACTGAACCAAATGCATGGTCCTCATCCTCAATTGTTGGTTCTTTGTCAGATACTTTCTCTGGGTAATTTCAGTCATAGTTTCAGTTAGCATTTTAGAATTGAAACTGAGTCATACTATTGGAAGGTATTATAGCAGACCTTATTTGAATTTCTCAAGTCTTGAACTTTTTGCTCTTGCTTTACAACTCCTTTGTGCTCTAATGATTGCTAACAATCCACATGAGCGATCATGATCCTGATGGGTGATGAAATTTATTGTAGAATGGAGGTACTGGAGATCAAACGCTAAAACATTTGATCAAATAGGCTTTTCAGTTTTTATACATTGAAAGGAACTATTGGCCAGGATTTCTCCATTAGTTTCTTAACATTTCATATGGAATTGTTTGGCCAGGAAGGTCTTGCTGCAGTTTTTGGAAATGGATTATCAACAGCATGCGTTGTGAATATTGGTGCTCAGGTGACATCACTTCTATGTATAGAGGTAAATGAAACTTCTTTCTTATTATTTTATTATTATTATTTTGCAACAATCTTGTTTGGCACTTGATTCTGAATTTTCTATTATGATATCTTGGAATTTGGATTAACTCCACAGTTTAACAATTTGCCTGATCACACATCTAGAATTTGTCTTTAGGGATTAGTTGTTCTACAATCCACTTGTCCTTCAATTATACATCACTGTATGTCTATCCAGCACCATCAGGTATTAGATTAATGACAGGGGAAAATGTATATACACTCCAGTTTGGAATTATACTTCTCTAGAATTTGGATGAACTTCAGTTTGAAGTAGCCACCTTGAACTTTCAAAATTGGGAGAATGTCCCTTAAATTTCTAAGAACCTTACAAATAGCACTTCTTCCCACAAATTAAACTAAAATCAGTTATTAGTTGACTTTCATGTGGAGATTGATACAACAGTAACAACTAAGCCTTTTCCCATTAGGTGGAGTCAGGTACATGCTCCATGCTGCAATCTTGGGTTGATAACTATGACTAGAGATATAGTCACAAAAGTCTTCTATTGTGTGAGGTTGGCTATAAATCTTATGTTGGCCATAATAATCATTAACAACAACTAAACATTGTTGATTGATGTTCATATTGATAATTTAAACTTCTGATTGTCATTGGATTTAGTTTTTCACTTCAGTTAAACAACTTTTATGGCAAAACAGCTTATACTTTGACACTAGTATTATTATTCGGAATGTAATTTTGCTAGTGGCCACATATATGAACTTTAATTACTAACTTGTTCCTAATATCAACTATTAAATTGAATTCTCTCTGCTTGATGGTAGTTTTCAGATAGACAGAAAAAACAAAAGTCACTAATTATGGCAGTTAACTACTTCTTTTGTTGTTCAGGATGGAGGTTCTCTACCTTCAACTGGCAAGACTTTACCTTTTGGTGGTGAGGTATAAAACAGTTTCATACTTCTACCCATTACTGATGTTTGAAAATAGTTTAAAACTTGGGAAATATGCTCTCACTGTCCTGCTCAATTTACCTATTATTCATTTTTACTGGCCTAGCTTTTCTTTGCTTTAATTTATCAACAATGTCATTTTTCCATTACTTGTGTGACAAGTTTAAATTATGCATATTGGTGCAACGAAATGGATTAATTCTATGTAATGTATTGGTCCAAACAAAAGTCTTCAGCTAGCCTTGACATTTGAAAAAGACCTACAATGAAAAAAGAATTGAGTAAAATGGGTTAATAGTTATAAATTGCGATGAGATCCTGCATTGAGTAAAGATATGACCAAAGTAGAGCTAATAAAGGTCAGACAATCCTTACCTCACAAACTAGCTTTTGGAATTAAGTTAGACTCAATTTAAATTTCAAGATGGTATCAAAGCCTATCTTAATTTTGGTATTGAGCTCTAAAGTCTGCCTTTGTTGTGGATCACTAGCCACCTTCATTGTCTGTACTCTAGGCTAACTTCATTTCAACTGTCCACACTCCAGTTGTTCAATATTGGGCGTGTGGAGGATGTGTTAAGATCCCACATTGACTAAAGTAGAGCTTATAAAGGTCGAACAATCCGATTAAGGTGTGGGATTGCTGTCTATTGAGGCTACTCTAGGCTACGTTCATTGCATCAGTCCACACTCCAGTTGCTCAATCTTGGGCGTGTGGGGTGTGTTGAGATCCCACATACATTAAAGATATTGTCAAAGTAGAGCTTATAAAGGTCAACCAATCTTTACCTTACAAGCTAGCTTTTGGGATTACTCAAATTCTAAGATGTGTTGAGATCCCACATTGATTAAAGATATGACCAAAGTAGAACTAATAAAGGTCTGACAACCCTCACCCCATGAGCTAATTTTTGGATTGAATTAGGCCAAGTTCAAATTCTAAAAAATTGAAAGAAGGATTACTGGTATAAGAACATTGGTTGACAGCAAAGCTCTTCTACCATGTCAAAGAACCACCTACCTAACACTGAACTGACTTAGACAACAACAGTTAAAAACATTTGGCAATACACCCTCTGAATCTTTTGCCTCTTTTTATTAAAGGAAATTGCACTTGTCAATTTGTGTAACTGATTCTCCAATTCCATTGTGCAATATGTCACCATTTTTTTACTCGTTTGTGTGTAGATTTTCATATTATAATTCTTGGAATTATTTAGTGGACCATATTGTCCGTGTTCCATATTTTGTGTTTTTGTGGTAGTATTTGATGTCATTATCCAAATAATAACTTCATACGTTCAGGATATATCGAGGAGCCTTCTCTGGACCCAAAGGCGTCACCAGACTTGGCCACAAATTCGTACAGATGTATTATCAAAGCCTATAGATCTGTTAATGTTAAATCAGCTGAAAGAAACATATTGTGAAATTAAAGTAAGTCTGCTACTTCATCTCATTTTGCTGAAATGCTACTATATTATGCTTGCACCTTGTTCTGAGTTAGCAGACATTTCCTTGAATAAAGTTAGAGCTTAAGGTCATTGAGTGTAAGCAGGTTTTATCATATGTGAATGGGTTGCAGCACATTTGTGCCCATGTAGATATGCTTATTTTGTTTCTGAATACAGGAATAGGAACAGTAATTTAGAGAGAGAGAGAGAGAGAGCAAGGAATAAAATTTACCTATGTAACATGTGTGGCATCTCAGGTTGCATTTCACCACAAAACATCTCTTTCTTGTCATGAATGGAGGGCTGATGTTGAAGAAATCTTGAAAATGATGTGTTACTAAAATGGTTACTATTTTATATTGCTATTGCTGGGAATGAGTAAGTTTGCGTGTTTTTGTAAGACTTAAAAACATTTGAGTGTTGAAAGTGTAGGTACTATCTGGTGAAATTATTTGTATAGATCAGTATTGTATGGTTGTATGATTTGGTATGTGGTACAGCTACATGATACAAGACTTCTCCTGGTACATGTAACAAAATATACGTGGTATGCTATTTCAAATTGAAATTCACTTAGAGTTACATCCCTATGCATAAACTTCAAACTGTGGAATTAAGTAGTAAAAATTGTGAAGGAATTATGGGAATTCTAATCCTTTGAGAAATTGAAGATGTCCAGTATGGCTAATTACTCTGGTTTCTTTTTGTAGCCTAATAATTGAATAGGTCCAAGACAAGTCTTGGGTTTGAAACTCTGCTTCGTAAGTGATGTTATGTATTTGTGCTTGGGAAACAACCATTGCTTTTCTATCTAAAGTAATGCTGTATGTTCTGCATTTTGCATTGTCTAGGGTTTTATACTCTTCTCCAACCCCGCTTCCTCTTTCATCCTTTCCTCCTGTGTATTGCCTAGTCTCTTCTTCATCTGCTCTACAAGTCTTTTATTCCTCTCTCCATTGTTACCTAGTACACATTACTCTTCGGCATGAGTACAAGGACACAGTGCATAGTACTTGTCAAATATATGGTATGGAAATCCTAGGCCTTTGGTTAAGAAATTAAAAGTGGAAAGCTTTTATTAAAAATATTATTAATGCATCCCAGCGTTATATTCAATAAAACATTTCCATTTTTTATTTTTTAACCAGTGCCCTAAGGACACTGGTTAGCAAAACCCTATATGGTGTATGGGATTACATAGTACACTATTTGCATTCCAGGTACATTTTAAATATTAATTAGTATTGCAGTATACTTTTCTATATAAATTTTTAAAAATTTTTGAAAAATTCCATAAAAAAAGTTGAAGGAAAGCTAACTTGAAATATTTAAAATGATATAAACATTAAAAATTCTAACACAAATTCCACTTCAATTTTTCTCATATTTTCTATATTCTTTGTCTCTTTGAATTTTATTTTTTTCCCAAATAAGTTTGCTTGCGCTTTACTATTTTTAATATTGTTTATAACTGACTTTTGACGTTCTAATAAACCGAAGCATATTGAACATGCATATGGCTTTCACAAATGCATCTCATCACTTACGAATAGTGATACTCTAAGCTTTTACTTGCTTCCAAACTTGGATTCATTTTTGAATTATCTATTATCCTGTCTACAGGAAGGGGAATATGATGCTGTTGCAGTGGTTCATTCATATGAAGACAAAGTGCCAGCTGGATCTCAGAAAGCAAGGCTTACTGCTCTTAATGTATGCATCCTCTGTTGAATTCCTTCTTCATTTGCCCTTGCATTTTGCCTTTGGACAATGTTATGCTTGGACAGTGATGATGCTTATTTCATAGGTTCCTCCTATGGGATTGTTCTATCCAATGCTTTTAGTTCCTGATGTGTATCCTCCTCCACCTCGTACTTGGTTAGTGCATTCATGAAGTTCTCTCTGTGCTGTGAGCCTGTTTGTGAACAATTACATGTTTATACAAATCTAGCTGCTTCCCTTGCTAGGTTTCATGATTATGAGGATATGCTTGAAGACACTTGGCATATTGACTTTTCCCGGAGATCTGACATGTCAGATACTTTCTATCCCAATATTAATGGAGGATTACCCCTGTGGGAAAGCTATCCTGTTTTTTCAACTAAACCAAAAAAAGAAGAAAAAGTTGGCCTAGCAGAGGCTATTACTAACTGCATTCTCTCAACTGGTAATTTTTTTTTGTCCTTTATTTTTATATGCATGGTTTTGAAGCCTTGTTTAACTATCTGGTGCTGCATTCACAGGTCGCATAGACATCCAGAGAAAATTATTTTGTAGCATACAATTGGTGAGTTTTACATGTTGAGCTCGGTGCATAGTTTTCCTATTATTACATGTTGATCGGAAGGAATTGACACATTTATCTGGAATAGACTGGCGGGGTGGCTTTGACAAATGGTTTAGTTGCTGCATTAGAAGAAAGGTTTGTTTCAATTTGGATTGACCTTTGCATATTTACCAACCTAACAACAAGCTAATTGGCTGAGTTACTGATATTTGCAATGATAATTCAGATATTGTTTCATATATGAAAAAATAAGATTAAAAACTAACTAATGAGGATCTGCTTAATTGACGGGATCAAACAACATCAATAAAAAGGTCTTGGATTTAATTCTTACGGGTGCTCATTCATTTGTAGGTCAAAGTCTGTCTGTAATTATGTTAGATAATGGCATGAAAATGTAATCTCTGGTTGATTTAATGAACTAAAGTTTTGACTTCAACAGTACAATAATTAATTTGGTTTCTGTTTTACTTGTAATTTTAGTGTTAGATTTGTCTGCTTCGTGAGCTATTTCTTCTTTCCTTCGTCTTGTTTGACATTGTCCCATATTTCCTTGTTTTTTTCTTCTCAAAGAAATGTTGAGTTAACAACTTAACAGTGGCCATCATTTTGGGCTTTTTCATTTTTCCTCATCCTGTTTAACATTATCGTGGTACTATTTCTATTGTGGATTTTCAACATTCAACGTCATAAATGATTTTGTTAAATATGTCATGATATTAAGCTGATGGTTGAATCCCGCTATTCTTTTATGTCTCAGAGTTTTACATGCCATTCCTCCAAATGAAGCAATTGATACTGTGGAGGTTAGTTTCATATCCCATTAGCCAATGTTACTGGCATTATGATTTTTAATTATCTATTACTTAAATAGATGTATGCAAAATTTGATCTAAGTGGCAATCTTGGCCATTAGGACACGATATAATTGTTGCAATGTCGTGTGAATAAGTTATCCATATACATTGATAAACAAAAACGTTCGAAAACGGCAAACCTAGTGAACTGGTGGTAAATCTTTTTTTATTTCTATTTTAACCAAATTCCATTTTTGAGCTGAAGGTCCAATACCATCTATGTACAGCACGAGATGGCTTGTCTCCTCTCTTAACAGACTTAACTTTTTATACATGTTGGAAGCTTGCATTTATAGTCTCCATGGAACTTATATATATTGTATGTTTGACTGATTCATTCACTGTTCAAAGCACTGAGCAGATTATCCCTTTTCGATTTAGTCCATGTTGTGTTTGCTGGATGATTGTTATTTAGCCTCTTATTATTAGTTTGTTATCTTATAAGACATAAAATATGATCTAATTTATTATTTAATGTATTATATAATATAATATATATATATATATATAATTACTACTGAATTAACCACAGTTCAACTAAGATCAGACCATTGAACTGTAATAAACCAAATACCATTGCCATCTTAATAATTATTGTTATGTGCATTGTCCTTGTTATCCATAGGCTATACATGAAATTAACTTCTCCAATATCTAGGGAAGAAACCGCTTTAACAAAGTTATTCAAAAGATAGATGTGTGGGTGTGAACCTACTATGCTTTTTGCTCGTTAACTATGTTATCTCTGACTTTGTTTATGTGATATCCTGTTTTATATGCCTTTTAAGGTTCTACAATCAAGGACAAATCCAACATTTGTGTCTTGGAAAGGCGGGGCGGTATGTTGAGAACTTATGACTATCATGCTTGATTACTCCATGAATTTCTTGTTAGTTATATTATATGGTTCCCCTTGTCACTTTATATTTTCCAATTCTGATGATGTTAGTGTTGAGTCTTCTACATGAACTCCATGGAAAATATGACATCATATATTATTGGAAAAATGATCTTGTTAATTATTCAGCTTTCAAGAACATAAAATTCATAAACTAAGGGGTTGGGAGGAAAGCTGAGGATGAGTTTTCTAAAGGTAGAGAAGATTACTTTGCTGGTTCATGTGTCATTGGCCGGTACATTTTTTGATAGCTGTTTATTGTTTTATATGATGTTCATTATCGTCAATTGTTTTAATAGATGCATTATTATTATGTTAGTGTAATGTAATTTCAGAGTCTGTTCACCGTTTCGGTTGAATTTCAATTGTGGCATGTGGAGTTGTGGACCTTTAATATTGAAATTATAATGGATAAGTTCCACAATTGTGGGTTCACCCCAATGTTACTTCGCCATGGTCGTTAGTGGTCACATATTTGGGTTAAAAACTTGGACTATTTGGCACTTGATCATGTGTATGTTGGTGTCTGTTACATCCTTACTTGTTGCTATCTTATCATAGCTTGTATGGCTTTGCAGATACTTGGAGTACTCGATTTAGGTAGGGATGCATGGATTAGTCGGGAGGATTGGATTCACAACGGGATCCATGTTGGAAGTAACAAAAAATACAAGGATTCTTATTATCTTCAAGCCCAAGCAATGTGTTACATGAATTCTTGAAAGGCTGGGGAGACACTACAATGGAAATAGATAAAAAGAATGTCAAGAATGTGCGGTGTAGGTTGCTTGAGTGCTAATTACATGGGTTGTAATTGCACTATTCCCTGTTCCTGTTATGTTTTTTGGTGTGCTATAGGACAAAGTTAATTCAAATGGGTTTAAACAGTTGTCAAAGTGTCTGAAAGGAATTACCTTGAAACTCATGAGCGGAAATGAATCAAATTTGTAAATAGATCTTTAATTTTGATGTCATGCCACAGGGTTTTTGTAAAAGAAGGCAAACCATTAAGCGGCTAAATGCTCATATTGCACGAGATTACTACACTGTTGCATAGTAGCAGATCCCACATCGAGTGGGTAAATAAAAGGAATGGCAAGGACTCTTATAAATTGAACCGCAGAACAACAGATTATACTTAAAAAGGGTCAGTTGGCTAAATATGCCACGTTCACCCTCGTTTGGTGAATGCTGTATGGCTATCAAGACATATGGCTGACATAATTTATGGTAACTTATAGGGTTGGCTCGACTAGCCGACCCTTTATATATTTTAAAAACATTATATATTTTGGGGTGAATTAGACTTTAAAATATTTTTAAAAATTGATGTCAAAATACAAACTAATAATTATGGAAGATAAGCTTAAAATCTTGACTTCTAAATTTTGTTGTTTACATATATTAGAAACTTAAATTTTAGCTATTAAAGTTTGTATATTATGTTATATTACATCACTAATTAAATTATAATGTCTTAATTTTTAATTAAATTATATTTTTTAAGTTGGCTGTATTTGGTTTTTATAGTTTTCGTTGTTACTCAATTTTATAACTAACATAAGAGTTTTCTTCACATCTTATTATAAACTAGTAAGTTGTCCTACCATTACGCATATTGCATAAATATTTTTAAACTAAATCAAAATTTATATAAAAAACAAGTTAAAATGGTAAATATAATTATTATTAATATTAAATACTTTACTCTTAAGTAATATTAAATTAAAAATATATAATTCTTAAAATTATAAAAAATTAATTAAAGTACATTATTTTTATTAATATTATATATCAAAATTTAAAAATTAAATTTAAATCAGAATTATAACTTTAATTATTAGTTTATTTTTAAAAAAGTATTTGAACTTGATATAATATTTCAAATTTTTAAGTTCAAATTAAATTAAATAATGTATAAAAAATAAAAATTATAAATAAGAATAAATATAGAACATAAAAAAATTACCTGATTTAATCAAGGTTTCTATATATCAACAATTTTCTTTAAAAGAGTACTCATTTAAAAATTAAGATTTAAATTTATAATATAAAAACAAATCAGTTAAAATTATCAAACTATTGTTGAAAATCTTTCTAGTTTTTCGAAAATTATTTCTGAACAGCCACTTATTCCTCTCTCTTTTTTCATGTTAAATATCTAAATTAACGAAGTTAATAATGATGGCCCTGTTTGTAATTGCATTATTCGCTGGCCTGCTGTGATTTTGGTGTCCCATAGGGCAAAGTTAATTCAAACGGGTTTAAACAGTTGTCTAGAATCTTAATGAAATTATCTTGAAATTCTGATAGATTAATTAATCCTGATGGCCGTGAAATAATCAAATTTGTAATTAGATCCTTAACCTTTCAGATTGGGACTCAAACTTTTGAAACTGACTGCAAACATTGTTAAGATGCTAAATGCTTATCTTGCTTGAGAGGAATGACGCCTATTACACAGTAGCATAACCCACATCGAAAAAATAAATTAGAAGGAATAATAAGAATTCTTGTAAATTTAACAAGAAAACATCTTTCTAAGCTTTATAAAGGGTAAATTGGTTAAGTATGCCACGTTCACCTTGCTTGGTGAATGTTGTATGGCTATCAAGACCATAATAAAGCTCGATTGATTTGTGAATAAATTATTTTTTAATGATTTGGTGAAAATGTAAAATAAAATAGCATGTGGAATCCATTTATCAAAAAATTTCTCATATAAAAAAAAGTAAAATATACAATTTTATAAAAATATTATTTTAAAGAATCTAAACCTTTAATATTTTTAAATAAAAACTTATTTTTAATTTTTATATGTTTATATTATATAAAATACTATTAAATATTAAAAATTGAAAATTTCTATGTACTTTTTTCACTCCAATTTGGGTGAAGCTGTTTTTATTTTAGCGGACTTATTATAATTTTTTTCCATCTTCTCCCTTTATTTTCCTTCCACCAATTAAATAAGGTGTGAAGAAAAGAAAAGAATGATAAGGTTTGCTTTTTGTCTTCTTAAAGTATGTCTAATGTAGGAGTTTAAAGGAAAAGAATAATAAGTTAATGGAAGATTGAAAAGTTACATATGAATATTTCAATTATTTTTTAAAATGTTAATTTAACATTTTCTTATCATTTTCATTCAATCCTGTCTAAATATTCCCTTCCCTCTTTCATCAAACCCCTTTAAGACACTATTCGTACTAAACTAAAGCATTGCTTCCGTTCTTTTCACAGGCAAGCCATTACTTTTACATTTTTATAATAAAATGAGAAATATATTTTGACATCTTTTTCTCAAATAAAAAAAGTTGTAACGATGCTGTAGGACTGCAAATACATCTGATCGCAGGATACATAACACTAAAGTTTAGGAAATATTTTATAGGTTTAATTGATATAAGTTGTTAAAATTTAAGAAAATCAGAAAAATGAATTGTTCTTCCGTGCCAACTTTTTTCAATACGGAAATTAGTTCATGTTGATATTGAGAAGATGTGGAAGAAGGTTTCAACTTCTATTGGAATGCTTGAAAATTGAAATGCATTCATCCATTCACTATAAATTCAGAATAAAAAATAGAATTAATAACAAGGTAAAGTTAAATGATTCTAATTTGAATCTATTAATTTTTTGTAATGAATATCTAGAAGCCATGGTGGAATGGTGCAGTTGTTCTGGAAGCAATGATGATAACTCATCATAAAGGCCGAAAGCAAAGGGTTACTGTTGGAATAATGATCATCAAACTTTGCTAATACCTAAAGAGCATCGATTAACAATCATATATTAAATGTTATCTATATATTTATATTTTTATCTAATAATTAAAAATTAAAAGAAAAAAATTACAACTCATATTAAAATATATCCAAATGTAAATCACTTTATATAATAGAGGATAATCTTTTGAATGCCTAATACATTGTGCAGAGCTATTACCAAATGCAATGTTATTCTTCTTCCTTTGCTCAAACCAAGACACCAAAAACAAGGGTCATAATGCAGAGTATAGGCTACCTCATAATAGTCAAAATATTCTAGATTGACAAGATTGTTCAAAGAACACCCACGTGGTCTTCACATCTTTGCCAAACAGTGCTGATTCATTTGTTGGCACAAACAGTATTTTCCTTTTTTTAATGTTTTCCTATCAAACAACATGGTGGGCCCTTTGATTATTGATGCTGCTTTGCGTAACATTGCTCAAATCAACAAATAGAGATCTTTCTTTAAACAGTCAAATATTTTGCATTTGTTTATCACTTTATTTCATGGGTTTGATCTCTAACACACTACTTTCTGTTAGGCGGCATCAATCATCTAGAAAATAACTTTTTATCACGATGACCACTTTTTTCCATAAAGTATTCAAAGGCTGTCTTTTTCTCCTTCAAACTTCAAAGAATATGGGAAGAAATTTTACTGTATTTCAAAGATTACAACCTTGTGTAAGGCTCATAGCTACATGTTATTTCAACAGGCTATCTAAAGAGATTGTTGGTAATATGATATATCTCCTATTGTTAGGTTCAATATCTAGTTTCGTTGGTAATATATATGATTCGTCTGCTTCTGATTTGTACATTTTTTTTCTCTTCAATAGCGATTCCTACGCAAAATTTATCATTATTATAAATTCTTACGAACTACAATATGAATTTATCTAAGTCATTTATACAAGGAAAATTCGGCATTACTTACAAAATTTATATTTTTCAAAGTTATTGAATCATCTAGCATTGATCAAATATTGAAAGATTAAAAATTAAATTCTAAATATAAGATTTTTTAGATAATCAATAATTAATTATTTTTAAAAATAATTATTAATTTTCGTAAAAATGTATGGACTAAATATCGTATATAAAAAAATTGCTAAGTTGAACTAAATCGACTTAACTTTATATATGCTAAATCTTTTTTCTGATCTACAAATCTATGACGTATCTATATTTATTTATTTTTAAATAATTTAAAATTTAAACCTTTTAAAATATAAGTATTTTTAATAAATTTTAAGTTTAAACCTCGTTACTTTTTATATTATACTAAATAAATTACTGAATCATCTAAATCTTAAAATAATATTTAATTAAACTCTATTATAAATACCAATTTATGTATATATTACCAACCAAAAAATTTACATAAATACCATAAATTATAGTTTCTATCATTCAGTTATATAAAATATTATTTTAATATGTTTTTCAAATCGAATGTTCTGTAGTCTTTTCTTAATATAGATAATGAATTATATATATATATATATGAAATAAATTTTAACTAAACATTTAATTTTCAAATTAATAAATATCTAATAACAAATTAATAATAAAAACCAAAAAATAAAAATGTATTAAGGATGGAAATAATTATTCTTATAAAAACTAAAAAAATTTACTATATTTACAACAAATTAATATTATATATATATATATATATATATCATTAGAGAAAAATATGTGTGGTTGAAATATCCATGTCATGAGTGACACGGGACTAACAGTATAAAACCTTAAAAATAAAATTTACTATATTTACAACAACTTAAAATATATAAATCATTAGAAAGAAATATGTGTTCTTGAAATAAACATGTCATGAGTGACACGGGACTAACAGGAAGACATTTAATTGTTTATATAGAATGATGGTTTCCGAGTAATTAATGGAGAAATCGGGCTCAAGATAACTTTAACGAGCTTAGATTATTTTTATGTATGTTACATGCACAAACAATAAAGGAAAAATAAAATACTACTTCCATAACTCAAATATACAATTAGGCTTTATTTAATAAATTAGTTCATAAGCTAGTTAAAAACTTTAAAAAATTAATTTTAAATTGAAAGTTATTAAATTTTGTTAAAATAATTTATTGAATTAGAACTATGTAGGTAAAAAGCCGTTAGAGAAGCTATTAAATATAAAATGAAATGACATGTTTATGTGTCGGTGTATGGATTTGTTTTATTTTATAGACAAGATTTATTTTAATTAATTATTTTTTATTTCAATTAATTTAAATTCTCATTATTTTAATAGATTATATATTTTATTAAAAATTAAAATAATAACATAAATATTTCTTCTTAATTTATATAACAATACGACAAGGCTTTTCCTTCTCTATAATATAGACTTTTTAATTTTTTATATAGTTATATAAATAAAAGGTACCTAAAATAATAAAAAATTATAAACTAAGTTTCATAAAAACTTGAAGAGTGTGAATATAATTTGTCAAAAGAAAAAAAAGCACTCAACATTATTTCAACTTGGCCAACAAGAAACATGATTTCAAATCCTTTCAAATGGGTTAAAGTTGAGATTTAAAAATAATAAAAAAATTAAAAAATAATTAAGAATAATTAATAAGTTGAGTTTTTTTTTAAATGTTAAATAATAAAAAACCATGCATAAGAGGAAAAAATAAGAAACATCTGTATTTTTAAAATTAAAAATTATAGTTGATTGTGTGAAAATGGTTGGGTATTTGATTTTTTATTATAAACATAAGCTGAGTTGGGTATTTCAAACATAACATATTTTCTTAAGTAATTATGTAATAATAAAATTTGATTGTGAATATAAAAATAAAATTAATTATAATAAAATAATAAAAAACTATATTAATATAAATTAATGATTCATTTTTATATTATAAATATAAATTTTTATCTTTGAAAATGAGATAACCTCTAAAAATATTCTCAATCAGGCATCGCTATATTTTTCTCATCTTATAACGCTTCTTTTGATATTTCATTTCACATTCTTTTAATTACTTGTCCAATTAAAGGATGGGCCTAAATCCTAAAGTCCAATGTCTTTATTTTTATAAAAAAATTTAAATGAGTTGAATTTTAGAAATTCACTGGGATGGGAACATGTCTCAAGATGAGATTACGGATTCAATTGTTATGAACTGGATCAATTTTTGTTGGCTTTCTCTATAAATAAATATATATATATATATATATATAATTAAATAAAAAAATTTAATAAATATTTATTCTTTTCAATTAATATTGAAAATGATAAGATATTATAAATTATCCATAAAATATTATTTATTTTAAATATTTTATATACAAAAATTCTAAACACATGTTTAATATTTTAATTTATTTATAATAAAAAGGATAATTAAAATAAAAATTTTATATTTGTTTACTACAAGCAGTATGAGGGTGACACGTGGATATTGTGGGTTATGGTTAGGGAATTGACCACGTTACCTACCAGTTAACCGTGGGATTCAATGAAATTTGTGGCCATTGAATTCATTGTTAGGTCTGCGATTAAATCTTGACAGGGAATATGACAGTGACGGCGACGCCATTCATTTATGAGTCAAAGTGCCCGTGGTTTTACTTCCTTTCTTTACTGTTTCCAAGTTCTAACAAATATTTTAAAAACTATGAATGGAAAAATAGATTCTTCTAGAATTTTTCTTACAGTATAAGTTAATGATTTATGCAACAATCGACTGATATTTTATACACAAATTTAAATCCAGTTATTATGTAATTGCATATGGAGTCAAGTAATGCACACACAAAAAATATGTCCCAAAAATAGTATGGACTGACTTCAACTTTTTTTTTATTATTATAATGGAGTATTTTGATAATATTAAAAATTTTACTGGTTAATATAACAAGTAGACAGACACTAACAACCAGATAAGTATTATATATGAAAAAAAAATTTAACATTATGTTCTGATTATGATATAGGAGTTTTTTTTTTTTTGCTTAACAAAAAAAATAAAGGAGTAAATTAATTTAAAATATAAAACTTTGACATTATTGAATAAGAAATTAAAAAACAATTTATTTCGAAAGTAGTTATTGTGAATGACCTGGCGATGAGGACCAAATCCACACACATATTTGCTTCTCAAATATACCTTTGTTGAATTAATAGCTTTTCATGTATGTCAATTTTTGGATCTATTCAATCGATATCCAACTATTTGTAGACTTTATAATTTTATATAATGTGTTAATACATCCCATACTCGGATTCCAAGATATTATTCTATTAACATTTCTTGACTCCTTATGTGGCTCACCTATAACCAACATTTATATGTTAAGTCAAATGATAATATACAAAACACACATTTTATTCCCAATATTGACTTAAATATTGAGATGCCTCTGATATTTTCATATTTGATTCATTAAAATCTCAACATTTTTAGTTATTTGTGCAAGACCTCTCCCCTAATAGGGTTCACACAGAACAATTATCAATGGCTCAAATGGTAATAACATGAGAGTGGGTCAAAGAAAAGAAAATATTTCACAATATTTGAAGTTTTAAATAAACTAATATTCACTATTAATATTATAAATTTATTTATTTTAGATAAAAATATTTTAAGAGCTATTATTCATTTCATTAAACTATGTAACCTTTTAACATTAAATATATTTATATATTTCTGTTTATGTATATTTTATTTGTTCCTATAATATAAATTTGATTATTATAAGATATGTTTTAATTTAGAATCATTTATTTGTACGATTTCATTCTTTATGTTAAAAAATTAATTTCTTGATTAATTTAGAATCATTTATTTGTATGATTTCATTCTTTATGTTACAAAATTAATTTCTTGATTAATTTAGAATCATTTATTTGTATGATTTCATTCTTTATGTTAAAAAAATTATTTTCTTGATGACCAAGAGTATAGCTCAATAACTTAACTAACTAGTTTTTTTTTACTTAACTTTTTGAGAATGTAATTACACTAAAATTCATTAAAAAAATATTGCTTATAACGATTTTATCTAATGCAGATTAAATTAATTGAATGAAAATAAAATCTATTTAATTTACTAATATTCAGCAAAATAAATATTTACTGTTAATCAAAGTTTAATGTTTAAGTCTTATATAAATAAAAAAAATGGATTAACACATATTTCTAATTCAAACGTGATTTCTTTCTCTAAATGTATATAAAAATACATATAAAATTAGTATAAAAATTTCTCAAATTATTTAGTTATTAATATGAAAATTTTCAATATTTTTAATTTAAAATTCACAAATTTAAATTCTCAATAGCTATAGATATTTTTTATTTTATAATAATGTACTCCACAATTTCAAAATATTTATTTTTAAAAATTTTTTCTCATATAATAATTTAAGATTTGTTATGTTTAATTTATTTTTATATAATATAAAACAAAATATCATGTTTTATTTAAATTTCTTAAGACACCTGATTTTTCATTATTCAATATTGGTAATATTTTTTAAAAAAATTTACAATGATAAAACAATACAATTTAAATCTAGAAACAAAAGTAAACTATATATATATATATATATATTTATTCTCTATTTTTTTATTTTCTATTTCACACATCATCGAAGATTTTGCTAGAACGAATGTGTTTAAATACAATATATTTTTAGTGATTTACCTCCAAATACATTCCAATGTAAGTCCGGATATATTTTCTTTATAAATCTTAATTTTCTTGTTTGAATAAATTTCGATAAATCTATATAAAAACCGTGGTTGAGATTTAAAAAAAAAATGAAACGTCATATATCCGAATATATGTATATATAAAAGGATATTTTTGGTATTTGAATGTAGTGGAATATACGATGCATATGTATATATGTATTCGCCATCGCCCATCGGTGACTAAATTCAGGTGAAACGAAACGAGAGTGAATTACGTAATTTACGTTTTCAATAAAACTTTATGATATCTTGTGAGAAGTGGATGATGCTATCTTTCTCTTTACTCAAGCTGGATTATTCTTACCCCCTCTCGTAAGATAACTCTCTCACTGTTCTCAATTTCCAATTATACTTACCCATGCTAATTAAACTTAAATATGTACGTATACATTTAATTTTAATCTTAATTTAACGAAAGAAAATTTGTTTTAATTAAATTTAAAAATATTTTACATTTAAATTTCAATACGAACTTCAGTTTTAAAATATAGATATTCAACCTATTTTATTCTGAAGATGTTTTAATAATTATAATAAAATTTAAATACTGTGTTAAGCTTTTATATTTTATTATAAATTTATTATTCATTTTTTCACTTTCTTAATATTTTCAATATTTATTTTATATATTATTTAAATTAAAATATATTTAATATATAATTTATTTAAAACTAGATAAATAAATATAATTTAAAAAAATTAAAATAAGATATAAATTGTCCACATATTTATCTAAATTTAATAAAATTAATATTAACTTTTTATTTTTTATCCTCATCGCATCTCTTTTAAAGTTTCTTCCGAATTGACTTCAATATTCATAACAATAGAATTGGGAAAGCAAAAATTGATCTAATTAATATGTCCTCATGCATAATCTCATCCAACTAGAATATTATTATTTTTTATTAAAAAAAATACATGTAATTTAGAAGAAAAAAATGATCCAAAAAGAGTGATGATAAATAAAACAGTATTTTTATTTTTCTTGTGCAAGTATTTATCTATTTAGTTTTGATAATGAAATCAGTTGCTGCTGAATTTTAGATATAAAATTCCGACAGATGGATGAGAGTAAGATTACTAGATTAAGTAAGTAATTATTTAAAATAGTTAGAAAAAATAGAAATAATAATGAATAATGAAGATTTGGGAAAAGGGGGAGTGAGTGGTGAATGGTGATGTGATGTGACGTGGAGAATGAGGGAGGCAATAATAACAATAAGTGGGATTATTATTTGAAGATAATAGAATAGAAAAACGTCAAAACAAAAGAAACAAGGAGGATGCATTATGATATATATTTTTCTGTATCAATCTTCCCCTCTAGGCCTGTCCTGTCTTAGAATACAATATCATCATTCTCTATGGTGTGCCTATCATTCAACCTTTGACCCTCATCCCCACCATTCCAATTACATGCTTAATGCACCAACCACTCGGCTTGGCTTTGCCTTTTCCATATATATGTGTTTTTTCAAAATCATAAATAATCCTCACATTTTTTTACAATTCCGATATCTTTATTTACCATCCCTGTTATTTATCTATTTATATTTTTTAATAAATAATAATTTTAAAAAATTAAAAATAATATGTAACAATTTTTTTTCAATATGAGATTGGTAGCATTATTAGATCTCAATATGTTTGATTTAGCTTTTGAGAAATTTAAACCCCTTTTTTTGGCGAAAACTACACCATAATTTTAGGATTACAAACGCAAAACTAAACATATCTTATAATTGGGTTGCGTTAAGGACGCAAATCCCACGTCGCTTAATTCAAAATAAATTTAAACCTATAAAAGCTTCATCAGTTTTGATACTTATTAACCATCAGAATAACTTCACAGTGTCTATGATTTTAGATAAAAGAAAAGTTAAGTTTTTATAAGTATATGCTTTGAAAATTTTATTTTGCAGAAGATATTTTATATTTTTCAAAATCTTTCGTCAGAACTGCTAAATAAAAATTAAACTTTACCCATTCTAATTTGAGTCTTAGATATCTTCTTTCCACCTAAATGATTAGTATAGTTTTATTTGGGCTAATTTTATAGTATGCCACTTATGGTACTGCTTTTTTATTTAGTTATTTATTTACACACGAACACGACTCTAGAATATATAAATGTAGTACTTATACTTTTCTCAATGTTGTATTCTGAGTCATCACTCATCACTCATTCATTCGATATTATAATACAATTTTAAATATTTATCGTTACCAGGAACACTAATGTCTATAAAAATTGTTAAAAAAAGGAGTTTATAATATCACCCTGATGTAGAGATATTTTGAATAAAATAAACACTATTTCAATATTTTTCAAAAAATCATAAAAGTAGTTATGTCATTAAAATTAATTTTAAATTTATCTATACATTGCTGAGAGGGACAATGCGATAGTAGGAGAGAAAATGAAAGTACAATGTTAAGTTTAATAAGGACTTAGTCAAATATAATTTTAAAATTTAAGATTTAAATACAAAATTTATTTAACTTCTATTTTTAACTGAAGCTTGGTTTGACCTGGTTAAAAATTCATTTTAAAACTTACTTGTATGACAAAATATTTTAAATGAATAAAAATGTACTTTTAAATAGATTAATACATCTAAAATCACATGTAAAATTAGTAAAGTTAAGAATTTAAATAAAATACTAAATATATAACTTAAAATAATATAATAAAATTTTTAATTTATTATTATTATTATAAATGGATTGACCAGCTAATTCTAATACTTTTGAATTTAATTAAAGTTTTACATTTTGATTAAATATAATATTAAAAAGTCTTAATTTAGTACATTTGATAAATAAGTTTAATTTCACCAGCACAAAAATTAACCTAAAAGAATACAACTTTTATTAAAGTACGACATTGAAAAATCAAATTAAAGACCATATTATGATTAGATTCATCTAATAATTTGATATAAGAAAATTAAAAAAAAAATATATCCAACGAGTATACAATTTAACTATAGTCTATAGTTTAGTTTGAAGTGATAACCTTTTAATATATATTATCTTAAAAATTAGATATAACTACATTTTATTATCATAAAAAACAAAAATGATAGCATGGTGATTTATTAAATTTTAAAGAATTATTGTCATGACACATTCGAATAGTAAATACTATTATAATTTTTAAAACCATTATAAAAATATTATAATTACTATTAAAATATGTATCAAAATTATATTATAAAATATGTACTTATAATAAAATAATTTTATAAAATCTCATATGATGATAAATATGTAATAGTTATAAATATAAGTTATATAAATTTATTATTGTAAAAATAAAAATTTCAAAAAAACAAAAATAAAAAATAACCACCAAATATCCTGAAAAACTGTAAAAAATAATAATTATAACAAATTTAAAATTAAAATCTTAAATAATAAATTATATTATAAATTTTATATTGTCTATAAGATAACTATTATATATATATATATATATATGCTTGTTTTTAATTATTCCATATAAGAGAGATACTGATAACCTTTTAAATATAGGAATAAAATAGAATTTATCTTTTTCAAATAAATAATGTCAAAACTTGGTTAGCATGTCCCTCTAACGTACATGTTTAAAAATAAGAATAGTAATTATTATTTTCTTTTTTATCAATTCATCATAACTAGTAATAAAAATTTATACTTTTAAATCTATAAAAGAATCACTATTTTGATTTAAAACAAATCATTTATATAAAAATTAAAAATTCAACATTAACGTTTTTAACCTCAATAACACTAGTGCATGTATTAGACCATTTATATTCATTAATATTTGCTTATTTTAGAGTTAATAAAAAAAATGAAGTGATAAATACAAAATTAGAAAATAAATATTTTTGACAATTAACAAAAATGAAAGAAATACTAAAAAGTTGAAACATTTGTAGTTGTATAGAATATTTGAGATATTTTGAATTTAAAAAAGGGGAAGGAAGAAAGTGAGAGAGAGAGAGAGAGAGAGACATATAAAGAGAATAGATAAGGCTGATCCTGAGCCATTAAGCTTTGCAGCGTAATAGTAAGACCAGCCAGCTAAGCCGAGCTGTATGACAGGTAGGTGGGGCCCACTTGCATAACCCTTTCTTCTTCCCAAACGTGTGCACCTCACGCCCCCTCCCCTCCCTTTTCCTTTATATATAAACAAAACATAACTCTTCAACACAAATCACACTTCTCTCGCCTTATCAACAATGTCACAACCCCAAAAAACTGATAACAACCGCCACCAGCCAAGCCGGTTGCAGCGCCGGGCCCCTTCCTCGTTGCAGATAAACCGCGCCGTCGAATGGAACGTCGCCATCCCTCTCCTCTCGCCGTTGGCCTCGTCTCCGCCGCCGATCGAGCTAAAACCGCCGCAAGAGACGCCGCAACGCGAGCCGGAGAAGGTGACTGTGTCGTTCAAGAAGTGGCAGCACCCCGCCGCTCCCTTCTGTTACGATCCGGCCACGATGGTGCCGTCCTTTGTTCCCGTGTAGATACAAAAATAATAAGCAATGATTGAAACGAAGAAGAATTAGAGGGTTGTTAGGATATGATGATCTAATGGTGGATATTTAGTGAGGATGAAGATCTAACGCTCTATGTTATTTCTTCTTTTTGTTGGGGAAAGGCTTTATGCGATTTTTGCATACGGGGGATATGATGGATACATGAACATATTCCTGTGTGTTTCTTTTTCCTTTTCCTTTTTTTTTTTGTAGCTTTTCCCCATTTTTTTGCCTTTTATTCACGGGCTTAAATTAAATTACTCCACACAAATTTGTTTATTTTTTTTTCTTAATTTTCAGGTTTTGTACAATTTGTTTCGCTTTGTTGGATTGTACATATAATTTGCACAAGAATATGGTTAATTATTATTATTATTAATCTTGTATGGATTTCTGCGTGGGTGCGAGTGGCTCAAGGGTCCAACACGGGGAATCATTCACGTGCTGGTCCTGCTACTCTGCCTTCCAACACTATTCCTTCTTTTTTTTTTTGGGTATGGTTCTCAATAAATTGTGTGTGTGCGTCTGTGAAGTTTATATTTAATATTATTTTGCGGTGAATTCGCAAAATTATGAAGGTATTGAGAATTTTAGATGGATTTTATTTATTTATTATGAAGTGAAAGATTCACCATGAGCTGAATTTTTCCCTCTTTTCCGCATAGAAAGCAGCGCGAACTCGGATTATTTTATTTTATTTTTTGCGCTATATTGAACCTGGGGCGTGTTTGTTTGGAAGCCCCGAAGTGTGCAGCAATTTGAAACGAATTCGGATCCTCTCATTCAAAACCTATCTTTGATCAAGTTGATCAATCAAGTAATGGTAAAAATTTCTTTAATTTTTCTTCTTCTTTAGAGTTAAAAGTAAGGCTAACCTAATGTAGAGAAGAGTGGAAGCAAAACGGTTCCGGTAGGATTTGAAATGAGAAATCTAGGTTAGGCAATGCCCAGAAGAAAAGAAGGAAGGTTGTAGAGAGGATTTTGAAAATGTATTTTTATTTATTTTGAGTTTGATTAACTAACTATGGTGGGATTGTTTGTGAAGGGACTGAAAATGACCTTACCGTAAGAATCGATATAACGAGATTTGGCAGTTGCTTATGGGAAGGGAGGGCCACTTTTGGTCCATAACAGCTCAGCAGGGAAGCACCTATTTATGTTATCATCTTTGTGCAAACACCACATGTGGTGTGTGGAACATGTATCATACAACAAATATCCAACCCACATGCACACACAGGATCACTCCACACAAATAAATGCTAATGTTACATACATAATTATTCTTCCTTCTATCATCATAACTTGGGTATTTCTTTTCTTGGATGTTTATTTTTTTTGGACCTTATTATAAATTGAGAATATGTATGAAGAAATTTGAGATAGATATAAAATTTTCATACAAATTAAAGGCTTTAACATGCAATGATGCATTCTCATAATGCTATATAGTTATTAACTGTAAAAGTTAATGCACTTGTTCAGACCCAAAAACTATATGAGAGGTAATATAATGTTCCCTAACTTATACAGTATTTATTTTTAAAATTCTTCACAGCTATATATATGCGTGTGAAAGAGAGATTTCAAATATTTAGGAGTCCCGTGGTTCTCTCATTCATCAAGATAATCTCTCTGTAAGGCTACCATATTGTAAATATTTTTTATTCAAAGCAGAATTATTTCTTTATTGTAAAAAATACCTGTGGTTAAAAAAAATCTTATTATAATACTAAGAGAGGCAAATGCTTAGAGCAAGGAGAACAAGGTAAGCATGTGTCATATCAGATTTTCCATTCCTCAAATTCTAATACCATTTCTTGTAAAATCATTTAAAATTCTCAAAATTTTACAAAATCTTTTACTTCTAAACTTTTAGATTAATTTATATTTTAATGCCATAAATTCCTATAAAAATAATATTTTGAGAGGTTTAATTTGAAAAAATAAAAATAAAAAGATCAAAATTATTTTTAAAAAATTGGAAGATTAAAATTATACATAAATCAAACAAGAAAGATTAAAAATACATTTAAACTTTTTATCTATTGCAAATGAGAACTTAAACAGGCATCTCACATAAAATAAATAAATAAACATTTATTAGTTTGTGCTATATCAAATTTCCTATTTCTATCTTTTCGTATATTATTTATTCTTGAGTACTTATAAACCACCCAGATCTTGTAATGTGCTTAAGTTGATGCTACTACTACCACTAGGTTTTCAAAGGAGTAATAGTTTTTAATCTTTCTAACCCTACATCACCGGAATTAAAAGTTAGCTTATACTAAAATGACTTCAGGGATATAAAGGTAAGAGAAGATATATAAGATATGGATATATCTCCTATAGTAATGCTATAGTTCAATTAGCGAGAAAATTCGATAGTTAAATTGGTTAAAACTTTCTTTTAGCCGAAAAAATAGTTCATGTTTTAAGAATCAGGCGACGTTTATCTAATCGATTATCTTTTCCAATAAGTTTTATTATTTATGTTTTCTATATATAAATAGCTATCAAATTCAACTTTGTAACTTTTTTAGGAATTCACGTTATTCACGTCTTGGGTAGTAATTTCCATCGTTCTCTCTACCTAATTAATATTCTATGACAACAAAAGAAATTGGAATATTAAGGAGGAAGGTAGAGATAAGGAAAATTTAAGCCAATTGTTAATGAAATTCTTCAAAGTTTCCGCTCGGTCAAAGACAAAGGCCTCACAAGAGGCATGAGGAAATTATTAATCCCATTTGAGTGGTCAAACTCAAAATCGAAAAAAAAAAAAGGAAACTGAAGAAGCAAGGCAATGGGAAAAAGTTACACCGCAAAAATAGAAATGCTAGTTGCTGGTACGCAAAGCAATATTCCATGCCCTTCATTTTCTCTTTTTGTCCTTGTCTATGTCCATGCTGCCTCCAAAAAATAGTGGTTTTCAATTTTTGGCCCATTTATCATTTCATGCATTATATATCCTACTTCGTCATGTAACCCGTTCGGTAAGTAATGTAGAACATATATAGTTGTAACTACTTGGTGTGTTTCATCAAACCTCAAGTATAATTCATTAAACTCTAAACAAGGGCGAGTCTATAAATTATACAAATTGTAACTTGGGTTAGACTAAAATAACATTAATTACTACTACATATGGTAACAGTCTATAACATGCATGATCCATTTCAAGAGGATCTTAGTAAAATACTTATCCCTCTCTCCCTCCCCTTTTCTCAAAAAACTTTGTATATAGACTTTAATATTTTATATAAAAATGTGATCTTATATTTATTTATTATTACAATTGTGTATATTAGGGTTTATTTATTTTTTATTCCTCTGTTACAAATATTTTTGGATTTGTCCTTTATTAGATTATTATACAAAGCTTCAATTGTAGATCAAATCCAATTAAAGATAATAATACATTTGATTTACTTTCATGTAAGTAAGAATATACTTTTGGAGGGAGAATTTTTTATTTTCTTTAAGGAATTATACAACCCACCGTTAAATACATGTGTTTTCAGAAACCATGTAGGTTTTATATAGTAACGGACCCAAAAAAAATATTGAAGAGAAATGTTAAGAGTATTTTTGGAATATTAATTAAAGAATTAAAAGTGAATGATTTTTATTAAAAAATTTTATTTGTATTATTATCGAAATCTTCAATACATTCTAGTGTGAAATTCAATAAAAAAAAATATTTTTTTTTAAACTAAATTAATGCTCTTGAAACACTGATAAGATTCAATTTTAAATAAGGATAAAATAATATCTTTTACTTTATATGAGTAAAAAATTAAATAATAAAAGATAAATTTAAACATAATAAAACTTAAATAACAATTTAATATCATAATAATGTTAGCAAATTTTAAAATTGAATGGGAGATATGTTCCCATACTTTCTTAAAATAAAATGTTAGTTTAATTTAAAACTGAAAAAATTAAATAATTTTTGAAATTAATTTAAATCATTTTTTAAACATGTATTTTATACTCGAAGGTATAAGAATTAATTATGTAATCCTAAAACATAAAGGCATAAGTCTGCGCCTGTAGTTCCATATGTTATTCAATGGTGATTATGCTTTTTGGAAGAAAAAAAGGTCTTATAAACATGAAATAATTTATCCGTTTAAACTAGAAACACTAAGTTAGGGGAAAAAAAGGCTTTATAAACAATAATTTCCTTTTGGACGTACTTTTGATTGTTGATTCCTGGCACGTTACTTTCGTTGCACTCAAAGGGTTCATGTCTGCGCTATTCAGAGGGAAAAGGTGGTAATCTATATATGCGTGTGGATGGAACACCTTCAGGCCGAAGATCCACATAAGAGCTGGGCCAGATAACAAACAAATGAAACAATATACATATAAAAAACAAAGGAGATTAAGATTCAAATATAAAAAAATTAACAAATTAAGGGTCAAATATTAGATGCGAGAAAGTTAAAAGATACCCTATATACTAAATTTAAAATTGTTGTCACATTTAGACTAATAATTAGGCTATCAATTTGGCATTCAAAAAGCTTGATCAGGTAGGTTTCTTTTGTCACAGTGGATGTGACTGCTTCCTACCATGTGCTAACTTTTATTACATCTTGTAGCGGCAAGTGGAATGCTATTTACCAACTAAAAATCTAAAATGGGAATGTCCACAAGAAAACATGATCACACTCTCAAGAGCTTTTTTCAGCATGACCGTGAGTCAATGGGCTATGCTACAAAGGTGCAAACTGAGTTAAGAAGCATGACAATATTGTGAGGGAGATAATTCTAAATCTTCGTATAATATTTTTTTATTAGATAAAAACTAAAAAGTATTTTTTAAAAATTAAAAGTATCAAATACATATATTTTGTTTCATTTTTTTTTATTAAGAGAATAGTATGTTAACTAATAAGATGGTGCAAGTTCCAAAGAAATTTCAGAACCATACAGCACATGAAAACAAGTTGGTCCTTGGACTGTGAAAGAAACTTGATCCAATCAGTGATTTAGCTAAAGAAGATTTCAATGATAACTAAATAATCTTTATCGTTCTTGTTTGTTATATTATTATTCTCAAGAAATTTTGACATAAAAAATGGAGAGAAATGGTGCTTTTTTGAGAAAGAGTCCGAGTGATAAAATTGAATGAAATTGTGATAGGATAATGAAAAAAATGAGGGGGGAAATTGTGGAAGAAAATGAGCTCTACAAAGCTTATTGAAGTGGAAAAGTTGTCATAGTGAACAGAATGAGTGCCAATATATCGATGTTGAGAAATATGATCGGAATGAAAGGAAAACTGAGAAATGAAAAAAGTAATTATACTTAGTACATGGATTTTTTTATATATATATATGTGTGTATCTAACTAATTATTAACGACCTAAACTAATCATCAATTAACTAAACTATCCTATGATAGAATTATTAACGACTTTTACAATTTGTTTTTGTTCACTAAAAATATAAGACTCAAAGAGTTTATTGATTAGAAGGAAAACTTTGGAGTGTATAACAATTATGAGCTTGACCAACATCAATATCAAACCCAGATTTTTTGTGATAAGATAAAACATATGATCTAGCAACTTTAAACTTAAATTTACAATATAATTAAAGGACTTATTAATAAATAAGAGATTTTAACTTTAAACTTCATAAATCCAACCCAATCCTAACCTAACCGGAATATACCGCTATTAAAAAGATTATTCAATTAAATAACAGATATAAATATGTAATTTGCCTAATTCTAGATATATTCAGTAATTTATATATAGACTTTGAAGATAGAAAAAATGGGTTATATTCGTTAATTTTTCAACAAATTCTAAACGTATTGATGAAGAATGATTCATCCACTTATTTTTATTATAATCTAATATAAATCCCATTCAATTCAATCATTTATCACTGTACACCAACTTAATATGTTTTATGATTTCCTTTTTCTGAGGCATATCCTCCAGCACGAGTCAAGGGATGAACTTATGAGATTTTGCTAGCCTAACATCACTGTGTAGTAAAATGTTTTGGGGTGAAGTATTCATCAATTGATACATAACAATTTGCAATTGTGTACAAACTTATTTTTAAATTCATGACACAAACTCCTATTAAAATGTACAAGTCGTCCCTTAAAAGATCCTCCTTTCAATTTTATTAGGTTTAGGTATGCATTCTTTATATTGTGAAACAAAATTGATATAAAAACAAACACACACACACACATATATATATATTATAGTAAACACATTCAAAAAGATATGACAAGTAAATAAGAAATATATAAACAAATATTGAAGTAATTTATGTAGTTTATTTATTGATTTATGATTGTTCATATTGCATTACAGTCCAGAAAATGCAGTTATTTGTGTGGGCTTCTATCGGAAAAGACAAGCCCAAGCCCAAAATCTTTGCATATATCAAAGACCAGCAAAAGGTTAGATATTATCACACTCTTAAATTTCCTTTGCCCAAAATATCACCTCATTGCCGTGGCAAAACATTATTATTGGAGACATGCATTACTATGAATATTCATATTGTTTATAAACAAAAACACAATGGAAGTGTAGCTTCTTTTTTTGTCAAAAGTGTAGCTTTAATTAGGACAACCAGAGTGCAACCCAAGCCCACTTCTTCCTTATTTGTATATGTAATAATAAACATACGTTAACTTTGAAACTGCGACATAAAAAAAACGTGATTGAGATTCTCAAACGCACTTTTTCGATATGTTTGATTGGGGTGGGAAGAGGGGAGGAAAAAAAGAAGAGGATGGAAATTTTTTTTATTGTTTATGTAGAAAAATAAGAGAAAAGAAAATATTCTTTTTTAGGATTTACAAAATTTTTAATTTTTTTTTAGGTGAGAAATGTAAGAGGGAGAATTTTTTTTAAGTTATTCTAAATTATTAAAATTATATATATTTTAAAAATTATAAAAATTAAAATTTATATTTATAAAAAATAAATTATTTAAAATTTATACCACTAATATATTTAATCACACAAATAAAATTTTTATTTTTTTATTTTTTTCTATTCAAATAATTTATTTATTTTTTCTGTTTTTTTATATATTTTTATTTCTTGTGTGATTCAAAGAAACAGTTTGGGTGGTGTAGATATTATTTGTTGAATTACCCGGTAAAAAGAAACAGTTTGACCATGATGGCAATGCTGAGCTCTGTCTACACAGGCAGCTAGACGTTAGGGAGAAATGGTCTCTAACAGAAGGGTAGCATGCACAAAAACAAATAAAAGCACACAAGAAGCAAAAAGGAATATGGTTGCAGAAGCAGTAAAAACAAATTATGAAAATGCTGATACAACCTATGATACAAAAAACCAACAACAAAAGATCCTAACATCACCACACTCTCTTTTCGTGCTTTACGATTCTTCCACGCCCCCTTTTATTCCTTCTTTCTAAGTTCTTTACTCTCCTTTATTATATATTCCTAAAACGTAACATAAGATTATACTAGAAAACGTTTAACAAAACTATCAAACAAGATACCTACAAATTAAAAATTTAGCCAGAAATTTAAAACTAATAAATTAAATTAAAAATATTTAATAAAACTAACTAAAAAATTAACTACGATGTAAATTAATTACTGGATCAAAATTTGAAATTTTATTTTATATTAAAGTATTTATCATCTTAAAATTATAATAATTAAAAAAATAAAGTTTTAAGTTTTTATTGAATCCTACTTAAGAGATTATTGATTTTGAAAGAAAAAGATAGTACTACATTTTCTGTTTTTAATAAATAGATAAATAAAAAATTATGAAAAAAAATAATAGATAAAAATAAAAATAAAACTTTCAACAAGGGGCTTAAAAATTAGATTATACTTATAAGTAATATTTTAAAAAATTATTATACAAAATTATATGTTTTATTACATAGAAATATTTTTTTCAATATAATTTAAATAATTGATAAAAAATTATTTCCTGGAAAGACTTAATGAACACATTTTTGTTTTAGTTATATTATTTTTGAATTTATTATTATTCATTTTTTAATATATATTGAAAATTACATAAAAATAATTTTTATAAAAATTTCAAAATTTAATATATTAATAATATTAAACATTATAAATTAAACAAATTTTTATTATTTATTAATTTTTAATTGGTATGCTTCAAGATACATTATTAAAAAAAATTATAATATTTTAATATATGAATACATGCAATAATTTTTCTTTAAAGTGGACTTTAATATATATATATATATATATATATATATATATATATGCATTTATTTTATCCAATCAACTTACTCAAACCGTTGCAAGACACGTTGCTTATGTGTTTTGATACAGTTGAAACATTAATAGTGGTATGTTTGGATCATAAGAAAGCCAAAAAGCACATATTAATACAAGTTAGTGAGGAAATGGAGAAGCATTTCTGAATGCATTTGTTCCAGCTTTCTTTATGTCTTTGTTTGCATGCTCTTTTTTATATGTGAATATAAAGTAGATTAGGTGAAGTAAACTCCCTTTTCAATTTAAAAGAAAATAGAATAATATCTTAAAGTAGACATTGCTGCATTAATCATTTATAAATTTTATCATTAAATTAGTTAGTAAAAAATAATTGTATTTCCTCATATAAAAACTAATAATTTTATTAAAAACAGAATTACATAAGATTATTTTATTTTTTATTTTCTTGTATATTTCTTTACATAATAGAACCGTTCACTTAAGAATAAAATATATATTCGTAATAAATTTATTATTTTGAGCCACTATTTTAATGTTTAAAATAGAAAATTATAAAAATATTTTATTTTTTAAAATTAATTTATTAATAAAAGCCTTTTTTAAGACATACTAATACTGCATTTTTTAGATAATCAATTTCGTGGGCTTGCTACAAAATAAAGCTACCAACTCCCATTATGGCTAACTTTTGACGATTTTTTCAATTTTATTTTTTTTCCACTGAATTTGTATGGTAGGTTTTGTGGGAAACAATTATTAATGTCTTGCATGCATGTTGTTTGTATGAAAGGGACATCAGGTGTGGGTGATTTATTTTCTTTCTCCCTGTTGCAACCTACCAAAGCATAAATTATGGTATCATACAATGTTAAATTGAAAGCACCCACATAAATAATTTTTTTATAAAAAAATACTAATTAGTATTCTTAACACGTGGTTAAAGGGTTAAAAATATAAAATTTATATTAAAAATAATATTAATATATAATTATTATATTTTAAGATAATTTAATATTATTTTAATAAAAAATATTTCTCTTTTATAATCAGTATCTTTAAAACATTAATCTATTAATATTCCAACTTACATTAAGCTCTTCATAAGCGACTAGATTGAGAATGCGTTAATTTCGGTAACCGAACCCATATAAAGAAACTCAATTAAAATATCTTTTGCCGTAAATATAAGAATCTAGATAATTCACTCCATTTTCATGATATCATGAAAAACAATACGGTAAATGCAACTCCCAAATTATTAGATATAGCTTTTGAAAGTGTTTATTTATTTTTATATTATAATTTTTTTACTATTTTTATATTATTTTTACTCTTTATTCTAATATGTAATGTTCTTTTATTATAATATTTTTTATTATGACACATGATTTTATCATTATTTAATAATTTTTCTGTAATTTAAAAAATATTAAATTATTTATTACTTTTAAAACTTTCTTTTATATTCAAGTTTCTTTTTTTCTCTCTACTCTAATTTTTTTACATTAATATTATTCTTTTTATATCAATTTTTATAATATTTATACTTCAAATTATTTTTTAAAAAAATTACTTTTTCCCCCAAATTTAAGTTATACTTGAAACATTACAGAAAATCTTGTCAATATATTGACGGCCAAGGTAAAAAATAATTGTCAATGAAAATATATTTGAAGACCCAAAATCAATAAAAAATTGTTGTGTGGATAAATTGTTATTGACAAACTTTTTAGAATCTAGATATGGTTTAAATTTGTTAAAGATATTGATGACCAAGGTCATCAATAATTATTGATGATACATTTTGACAAAGGTCATCGGCAATGTAAAAATTTAAGTTTAAATGAAATTATGTTTATTATGATTTAATCTATATTTTAAAAATTGTATAAAATTTTTTTAAATATTAACGAACAAATTAGTTAAGAGTTGAAAAATTAGCCTAGAAGCTACTTGAAAATTAGAAAATTTAAAATGTTTATAAAATTAATTATTAAATTAAGGAATAAAAATAAAATAATAAATAAAAATATAATCATTAGACTTAAATTTAAGTATTATAATTTTTTTATTAATTTATATTGTTTAAATTGAATGTATTAAAATAAAAATAAGTTTAATAATTTTTAATCTATTCTTATTTTTATATATTTTATTAAAAAATATGATATAAATAAATTTATAATTATTTTGATGATTATATATTATAATAATAAATTTTATAATTTTATTTATTTTATTATTTATAATACATTTTAAAATAAAAAATATATTTTTTATTTAAAATTAAAAATATTTTTTTAAAATTCTATAAATATATTTTAAATAATATTTATTTTATATTTATAATTTTTAAACCAAAAGTTAAATATTATTATAAACAATTTAAATAAAATATTTAATAGCTAAATTAAATATTATAATATTAATTAATAATATAAAAAATAATATTTTATAATAAATAAGAAAGTATTAAATATATAAAAAATAAAAATAAAATAATTATTTTCTGCTAATAATTAAAATCTTAAAAATTATTAAAAATAATATTAAAAGTTATTTATTTTATATAATTATCAAAATAACTATTATATTAATAAAACTAAAGTTATTTTAAATTTTTTTTAACTAACTATTTCATATTTCATATGAAATATCACACCGGACATACTTATAAATTTTAATTAAATTTGTAAAACCTAAATTAAATTTTAACATACATAAATTCATTAAATATTATATAAATTTAAAGTCTAAATTAAATTGTAAGAAACATAATATAATCTAAATCTAAATTCCACAGTCCAAATTAAATCCTCATGTTCGTAACCTAATTAAAATATAAATTAAAATTTAACAATTACAGCCGAATTAAAGATTAAATTCTAAAAATTATATGAATTATACTATTACAATTAAAATTTTATTCTAAATTCTAAAATGATCCTAATTTAATAATATTCATGGCATATATATATATATATATATATATATATATATATATATATATATGAAAATATTCATAGATACTAAAAAGGAAAGATTCAAATAGTTATTTGGATAAACCAATGAAAAACATTAGTTAATTCTTCTTAAAACCTTGACCAACTTTTGCTTGGCAGAGAGGATACGAAAGAAAAGATAAATGTGAGGATGAAGAAATGAAAGGGTGTAAGTCTTTATATAAACACATTTACTAATGGTATAAAGTACTACATCAGTACTAATTACAAAAGTTGTTGACACTAGCGAGGCCTAGCCATAGACAACGATTCTTTCAAAACCTCAAAATGTTATATTTTTCAATGGTAAACATTGTTGGCATTTTTTTTTAAATATTGATAACTTACACGTTGATAATTTGGTACAAAATATTCTTAGTTCAAGACATTATATTTTACCGATAATTCTTCTTTTGTTCATGGCGTAATTTTTATTGGTCGTCGCAGTATTCTATTTTTGTCGATATAGGCGGTCAATAACATCTATCAATATAAAAATATTTATTGTAATATATTTTGTTTACTTTATAAATTAGTTATGCATGGTTTTATTATATGATAATATTTTAGCAAAAGCTAATTAATGATCGTAGAACACTTGTTTGAGAAACTAAAAGTGTAATGACTTTTATGAGCTCTTGCTTTCTTCGTTGTTATTCATAAGATTCTTTTATTCAAAAGATTCTTATTAAGAAAATATTAATTATTATAATTTTTTTTTAAAAATTAATGTAATATTTTAACTTATCCATATTTAAAGTCAAACTTCACTTTGAAGATATTAATTATACTCATGAATAAAAAATAATAATTAAAAAGATTAAATATTAGTGAAGGATAGATATTAAAAAATAAATAAATACTTCAGAAACTTTGTAAAGGATTTTATATTAACAACAAGCATCAAAAGTTAGTTAACAGGATGTCATAAATAGGAAAGTAGTACACTTTTAAGGAATATAAGTATTAATTACATTAAAAATACAAAGTATAATAAATACTTTATTTTTCAATAAAAATCTATTATTTTTAGATTTTAGAATCAATCCCAAAAATTAAAGTTAAGGGTGAAAATAACTTAGGTTTAATTAGGCTTTACAAAATTTGATCCTAATCTAATTTTTGAATTTAAAGCTTAAGTTTAATCTGTTTATTTGATATATACTAAATTTTAAGACTTGATCTGAACTTTTTAAAAGTCTGCTTGACTTGTAAAACTATCTAAAATTATATTTTGTAATAGATTTTATAGAATAAAAGTAAATAAATTTATATGTAAATAAGTAAATTTAATTTTTAATTAAAAAATTATAGTCTCAAAATAATATTTAAAAATAATAAAAAATTTACATGATAATAATATTATTATATATTTACTTAAATAGATAAATTTATTAGCCTTAAATACTTTTCAGATAACTTTAAACCTGATGTTTTAAACTTGCCTATTAGGTAATTAGATTTGACTTAATTAATGTGGGTTAGACTATAGGCTCCTACAAGTAACTTGAAACAATTTCCCATCATTAGCTAAAATTAACAAAAAATCATATTTCTAATAAAATTATTTTTAAATTATATGTAAATTGGGAAAAATACCTGTATAGCACGCTAAATAGTTATTAATCAAAGCGTTTATAATCACATGATTTAGGATTTCTCCTTATTAATCACACTGAGAATAGAGTCCTAATAGACGAGCTCGTTGGATTTGTATTCTATTTAATTATGAAATTATTATTTTTAAAATTTTATATAAAATAGTAAAAAATATTTCTATTATTTTTTAATTATATATTTTTTATCTTTCTAGTTTGATTTATGTGTAATTTTTGTATCTTAAATTTTATGAACAATTTTGAAAATTTTCTTCAAATTAAAATTATTGAATTATACTTTAAGAAATTTTTAATGGTATTGAAATATGAAATAATATTAAAAATTTATAAGTAACAAATTTTATAAAAATTTAAAAGTAACAAATTTTATAAAAATTTAAAATATTTATAATATTTAAGATTAAAGTTTGAAGAGGAAAAATTTAAGTTTTATTTTTAATTTAGATAAAATTTAATATTTTACTTGAAAGATTTTAAATAAAAGAAAATTTAATAAATTTTATTTTTTAGTAGAAAATATGAATTATAAAATTTTAGATAAAAATAATTGATAGGTAATCTAAATTTGCTGGATTTTAAAAATAAAGAAACTAAAATTGGTTAAAAATTTGAAAAACTAAAATTACATATGAATTAAATTAAAAAGATTTAAAATATAATTAAATATAATATTTTCTATACAATTTTTAAAAAATAAAATAAAAAATATGATACTTTATAATAAAAACATTTTTTTATAAACTATCTTTTAGATAACGTTTAGTTTGTGAATTTTTTTTTATTTTTATAAATAAAATTAAAATTAAAAAATAAAAAAAAATAATTTTTATAAATAAAACAATAAAAAATATTTTCCTAAACAAAAGTCACATTAATTTAAAAATATGGACTTGTTTGATTTTTGTCCATCAGTTTGTTGAAGTGTGGTGTTAGATAAATCCTATTTTTGACTTTACTTTTTGTATTTTTTTTTTCATTCAATTTTTTGAAAATTTTTTATTATTATTTTATCTTTAACACCTTTTCATTTTTTTTGTAAATTTTTTTTCTTTCATAAGTATTCACAAATTAATGTATTCCGTAAATTAATTTGTGAAATGTAATTTGTTTTTCGTAAACTAATTTATGAAAGGTTACGTTTTTATGTTCCGTAAACTAATTTGCAAAAACAAAAAAATTACATTCCATTAATTACGGAATACACTGGTGCATTTCATAAATTAATTTGCGGAAAGTGTTTAACGTTTTGCAAATTAGTTTAAAAAATATAAAATCCGTTCGTCTTCTCCGATGCTCCTCCGATCTTATTTTCTTAGTTTTTTCTTCCACCAAAAGCAAAAAAAAAAATAAAAAAACAGAAAAAAAAAATGTTAATAAACAGGATATTTTCATCTTTTCAGTTGTAAGGAGATGGAAAAAAGAATTTTGAAGAATGAAAAAGCAATCGCCTGTTTTAGTTGTTTGAGATAAAAAAGGAATTTAGTTGTTTGAGATAAAAAGTGCATATATCAAACATACGCTCCAAAATCCAAGCCCACACCCAAATCCAAATTGTTTGTGTACCCTGTCGGATTTAAAGGACCAAAGAAATGTAGCCTTATTAGTTATTACTTCTCATTATTTCAATCATACATTTTTTCTCAGCATCAATTATTTCCATTTCCCCGGTGTTTTTAGGAAGCGAGACTAGAGCCTCATAGAAAAAACTCTTTTAGCTTACTTTAACAATAAACCACATAAGTGGAAAATTAGTTAATAGAAACTGCAAAACTAAATAATATTGAGTTTTAAAAACGTGACTATGTTAAAACAATAAAAAAATTATTATTATTAGCAGTGTTATCAAGCTCAAGACCAAATAAGATAGATTATGTAAAAAAAAATAGAATTGAAAAAATTGTTGGCAATTATTTAAACATATAAAAGAGTATTTAATATTTAAATTTAATTAAATTTTACCGATAGAATAAAAAATTCATACTACCATTCAAATTATCTAATCATAAATTATTATTTATTAAGATTCACTAATTTTTATTATGATTAGTTTAAAAATTATATTTATAATTTTTTAATGGGTTAAAAACATATTAAAATTAAAATTTAATATTTTTAAATATTTAAAATTATTTCAACTAATATGTATGAACATTTTTATAATTTTTTTATAATAATTTTATTTTTTATTTAAAAAATTATTGCATTGAAGATATATTAAATGAGAAAATTTTTCTTATATAAGAATGATATGATCAAAGTTAAAATATAAAATTATGTAAATTTTTAAAATAGTTTTTCTAATGTAAAAGTGATATGATTAAATTTAACCCACAAAAATTATAAGATTTTTTTTAAAAGTTACATAATTTTTTAAATATTTATTTAATTTTAACAAATTTTTAAGCTTATCTGCCCGTATATAATTATATAAATCAGATTTATTCCTATTTTTTATATAAAAATGTCAGTCTTATTCAAATAAAAAATTAGTTAACTTATTTTATTTAATAACTTTATTTATACATTAATTTTTATAAAAATATGAATATTTAATTAAAATAAAGGAAACGTAAGAAAAAATTTTAAGACATAAAAATTAAAATTTTGTACATTTTTTTACTTATCATTTAAATTTCAATTGCTTTTCTCTCCTGGGAAGGATTAATTTGAATTCCTTACGTTTAGTTAATTTGAAAACTTCAACTCTGGAGAGTGAAAGAGTTGAAAATAAAAATTCAAAATTGTGAACCCTGACTACACTTTTCAAAATTGTGAGTAAATACCTCTGAAACAGCAATCAACATTCAACACAAGACCAAAGCAATCACCTTCCCTCTTTCTTCTTTGGTCCCTACACCCAACACAACACAACACATCCTTTTGTTTTTTAGTTCCTTCTTTCCCTCCACTTTCTCTGTGCTCTCATTGCACTTCACATTCAATTACAACCCCATCCCCATCCTCCCTTCTTCACGTATTGCGCCTCATACCAAGCCTCTTCTTGCTTCCTCTCTCATCATGCTATCTACCTTTCTCTGTGCCCATGCTTCACCTTTTTATTTGGGCACCACTATCTCTTTCCACCCATTCGTTTCTCTCCATGCCCCACCAACAATTTCATTCCCAAAAGCATAGTTGAGTGCCAAAGTTTGCAGCTTTCACAAGCTACTGGGCGTTTCTTGTTCTCCCCCTTAATGGGTCTTACCATGCGGTTTCTCTCACAAAGTCTTCTATGGTGTCTGAGCTTCGTGGGTGTTCATGGCTGAGGTCCGGTGTTTCCAAAGCTTGCACCTTTAGGCTTATACAAGTCTTTAATTTGTTGGGTTTTATTTGTTGAAGGTGGTAGCTATGGTTGCTGAAGCTTGGATTGTAAAGATGGGTAACCAGGTAAGTGCCAATCTCAAACAAGCTCTTCTCCTTGAACCTTCTTCAAAAAGAAAACAGAATTCAAAAAGTCAAGATAGCAAATTGATGATAGGAATTCTCTCTTTTGAAGTAGCAAATGTGATGTCCAAAACCGTTCACCTTCACAAATCCTTGTCAGAGTCTGAGATAGTGAAGCTCAGGAATGAGATCTTGAACTCGGAGGGTGTTCATAACTTGGTTTCCTCTGAAGAGGCTTATCTCCTCGAGCTAGCTCGAGCAGAGAAGCTTGAGGAGTTGAACCGTGTTGCTGGGGTGGTTTCTAGATTGGGGAAGAAGTGTTCTGTGCCTGCCTTGCAAGGTTTTGAACATGTGTATGGGGACATTGTTAGTGGGGTTATAGATGTGAAGGAATTAGGGTTCTTAGTTAAGCATATGGAGGGAATGGTGAGGAAAATGGATAGGTATGTTAGTGCCACCAGGAGTTTGTACACTGAAATGGGGGTCTTGAATGAGTTGGAGCAAACTGTGAAGAAGTCTCAGCATAACCAGCATGAGGAGAATAAAAGGGCGTTTGAGCTGAAACTTTCTTGGAAAAAGCAAGATGTGAGGCATCTAAAGGAGGTTTCACTATGGAATCAGACCTTTGATAAGGTTGTTGAGTTGTTGGCCAGGACTGTTTGCACCATTTATGCTAGAATCTGTATGATCTTTGGTGATTCTGCTTCAAGGAGGAATAGTCTTGGGCTTACTGGTGGTTCACCACCTGTGCAAAATGAATGTGGGTTATTGACTGGCCAGATTAGTGTTCCTATGAGTTCAGAGAAGTTGAAAAGCAATCACAACAAGAAAAATGGTTGTCATATGGAGACTAGGGGAACTATTAGTAGGCCCTGTATAGATACAAGGAGAGGTGAATTAGCATATCTTCATCTTGAAGATTTTGGTTTTCCTTGTGGAACAAGTCCAGGGAGACTTTTCATGGATTGTCTAAGTTTTGGCAGCTCAGTTTCAAAATTTGATGATGATGATTATGTTATTGGGAGCGGGAAAAATGTCAAGAAAAGGGAGCACCTGTGCCATTCTGGTGATTTAAATCACACTCAAAGTGCCATTCCTTTCACTGGAGATCTAAGACAGGTCAAATCTGGTGTTCAAAGTTGCCCAACCTTTGGTCCAAAGAGTAGGTTGGCCGCTTATGCTCCTCCTTCTACTCTTGGAGGCTGTGCTCTAGCATTGCACTATGCCAATGTCATAATTGTCATAGAGAAACTCCTTAGCTATCCACATTTAGTTGGTGAGGAAGCTAGGGATGATCTATATCAGATGCTACCAATGAGCTTAAGGTTATCCCTCAAAGGCAAACTTAAGACCTATGTCAAGAACTTGGCCATATATGATGCCCCTCTCGCCCATGACTGGAAGGCAACTCTTGATGGGATTCTTAAGTGGCTTGCTCCACTTGCCCATAATATGATGAGATGGCAAAGTGAGAGGAATTTTGAGCAACACCAACTTGTTAGCAGGACAAATGTGCTGCTATTTCAGACATTATACTTTGCTGACAAGGAGAAGACAGAGGAAGCTATATGCCAGCTTCTTATAGGACTCAATTACATATGTCGATATGAACAACAACAAAATGCGTTATTAGGTTGTGCAAGCAGTTTTGATTTTGAAGATTGCACGGAATGGGAATTGCAATGTGGCGCTTTTCTAAGTTGAAATCCTCAATATGGTAAGCATCTCTTTGATTTCTAATACCATACAAAGACATCATTTTGATGCAACATGGAATTCTGAACTTTGTACATTGAGGACTAATATTGTTGAAGGCTTGAAAAGTATAGTAGAATTTAATTTCAATCCGACCTACAAAGTATATAAGCGGTCATATTTTTTAAAATGGGAAAGAAATTCATGCTGAACTTGTAAATATCTTTACGTGCAGCTTGCTTGTTGCTTACAGTAATTTTTTTGGGTACACTGCTTACACTATGTTTTGTTAAAAGTATTATTATGAATAGCACACAGACTAGTATTGTAATTGATATCATATTCTTACATACATTAGTTGCTGTTGATTTATTCGTATATTTAACTGTATTCAGTAGTTCTGTACAAGGAATTAATGATCGAGTCATAAGGTCTAAACTTCTTGCCTCCCCAATCATGCTCCTATGGACTTGTTTCGCTGATTCATAGTGCTAATTCAGAAATTGGGTACCACTTCGTTAGAGGGCTTGCTCTTTTTGAGTGTGAAAAATATTGAATTGTGAAATATCTGCCTAGAATGAATAAGTTGAACTTTGCCAAAGTAGCACTTCAAGATAGGAGTGTAAAAGAATAAAATCAACCCATTCTAAGTTGTATAATCGAATTGAAAATAAATTGTAAATAAAAAAATTAAAAATTTTAAACAATACAGTTTTTTCTATGGTTCAATTTTTAGGTTTTCTATGCAAAATTGAATCCAACCTTATGTATGTATAAATTATATTTTAATTTTATCCTTATTTTAATAACTAGTAACTATGTATTGTTTTATTTATTATGAATCCTTTTGTTCTTGATTATAGATTATGAACCTTTTTTATTGTATATTTTACTCTTTTATACTTTTGAATGTAGCATTCTGTTTATTTGGCAGTGTCTTTGTTGCTTAATTTTTTAAAAATAAAATAAGTGACTCAAAATGATAAAAGTTGATTTAGTTTTTATAATTTTCTAATTAAATTGTAATTATTTTTAAAATTGATTTGGATATATTAATAAAAGGAAGCATTGTGTAATATCTGTTTTTGAGGGTGGAGGGGAGCATCAGCGTTATGAATTGGGGCATTAACTGCTTTAACTGCTTGGCAAGTATCATAATTGAGCTACAAGAACATTAGACCTTAAGTCACTATATTGGTTAATAAGCATCTTTTATTCTTTTTATTTTCTTTGAAAATCTGATATATTTGAACTCCAGAAACTGTCCTTGGATGTCATTCTTGCTCTCTCAAGATTGAATTAACATATTGCGATCTTATGTTTTTTAGGCGCACGACAATTGGGATCTAAACCTAAAATTGTTAAGAGATCAAAATGGACTTTTTTTTTTTTTGACTGAATTACCTTATCCCAAGGTGTTTTCGTACTGTAAACTTCATAATTAATCAATTTATAAATAAGGTAATAAGTTATACTTAAACTTTAAAATTTTTAAATAAGATAAATTCAAGTTTTAAATTTTGTTGATTAAATAAATAAATTAAACTTAAAGTTATTTTTTTTTGTATAAATAATAAATAAACGGGATTTATCTTTTATACTTGCTTCACCAAAATCTGAAGAAAAAATATTTTCTATTTGTACTCTTTGCTTTAATCTACGAAATGTAATGATAGATTTTTATTTTAAAATTTGCTTCTATTATAAGAGGAGGTTAGTGTAAAGGAACAGGGCTAATTGCTCAATTAACTGCAAATCTCCAAAGTCACCTTTTATCCACCATTTATGATTTGTCTAGACTTTATATCATTTTGTGAAATCAACTTATGTCAAAGAGAAGACATTATAATAGATAAAGTCCATGGTTGAGTCTTTATAAACAATTGTTAAGAGATGATGATTAAAGAACGATTAATATATATATATATATATACATGCACATGTTTATATTCGAATATTTTTTAATATAAATTATGTAATGTATATTTTTTTTTAAATCAGGCGCTGTTGATTTGAAAGATATAGGAGTATGGATATACTATTTTTATGTGTGCATGAAAAAAATATGGATTAGAAATTAACAAAGCATGACTATGATGTGGTTGTTAAAACAGGCTTGAATTTTAGTTAGCTTAATTTAAAAGGAAATCTGAAACAAAAGTGACAAATTATGATGTTATCAATAATATTAAACATTATATTTTTTTATAAAAGTTTATTATTTGATTTATCAATTGATCTAAAAATATATAATAATAAATAGAATTTTTTTTATTAAAATTATAATATTTAATGTGTAATTTTATTAAATTCCATAATTTCAATTCATATTTATTATATATAAAATTTTATTATGTACGATTAAACACATGTTAAAAAAACTGTTTAATTATTATTTGCCATTGAGTTCGTATTAAAGGCCATTCTTTGTGTGCCTAGTCTCATGTGAATGTGACGTTCATTTATGACTAATCTGAAGTTTCATTAAGTTCTGCCTGATTTTGCTTTCCGAATATTGGCCGCATTCCCAACTGGTTACTTGGACTAAAGTGAATTATTGGATAATGAAATTCTCGGTTTCAATGAATATGGTTGTTATTTTATTTTTTATAATGAAAATAATAAAATTTAAAATTAAAATTTTATATGAATTATTTTAATTTCGCATCATTAGAGTACTGGTTTTATTTTCTATTTTGAAAACTAATTTATTTATTATATAAAATTGACAATATTAAAAATAAAATTATATTCTAAATTTTTTTAAACTTTTTCTAATTGTTTTTCTGCTCTTTATTTTGTACTTCTATTCCATTGATAATTAGACTTTAGTAAAAGATTTTTTATTTTTTAAATTAGCTATGCAGATTTAAAATATCATTTAAAATTGGTATGCAGATTATTTAAAAATGGTAAAATTTACAGGCTAATTCTCTAGAATAGTCTTCAAAACCTGCAATGCAAAACCATTAAAATTAATTTAATAATATAAATAATTAATATGAAATCGTGATTTAAATCTCATTATTTTTATATATATAAAAAAACCTGCAATCAAATACAAATCCGTTAAATTTTAGCGTATTTAAATTAAATGTAAACCAATATAAATCGACCCCTTAACTTAAAACATTATCAGACGGGACGTAGCCTATCCGCATTTTAACTCTACCCATATGAGCATCTGTTTGCGCTGTTAAAGAACTTCAAAGTAAAATTGTTTGTAGGGCTTTGTGAAGTTATTTTTTTTTTTTTTTTTTTTTTTTTTTTTTGGTTTCGAGTAATTTTCGTTATTTATATTTATACATCGACGTTGAGATCAACATAACATTGATTAGGGGGAAAAAAATACCTATTTATAGAGCATTCATACTTCCTTCTCTGGTTAGGTGGCAGAATCTAAAGTATGTAAAACATAAGAGAGGTCTAATTATATGATGAAATTTGTATATATGTGAAATTATCCATAGGTATTGTAAAAATTAAAAAAATAATATATATATATATATATATATATATATATATATATGAATATTTATATCATCATTCAGTTATGTTACTTTTATCATTGAAAGTAATTGACCTTTTAATTAGTTTTTATTAAAGTAAAATTTCCAAATAATATAATAATCTATAATTAAATAACATACCCTAAAAAATAAAACTAGAATTAATTATATAATTAAAGGAAATTTTATAACCTATTTGGAGACCTTACTATTCATTGTTTGAGATATACTAATTTCTTATATATTTTTACAAAAAATAAAAATATGTTTAAAAATTACCACTAAATATATCAATATATCTAAATTTATATAGCAATCTATGTACTTAAACCTTTAAATAGATTAACAAATATAAAATTTTAGAAAATATTTTCTTTTTTATTTTTATTTATAAAAATATTACCTTGTTTTTATTTTGTTATCAAAATTTTGTACTAAAAAATAAAAATAGAAAATAAAAAATAACTATTTTTTTCGTTTTTACTATTTTATTTACAAAATAATAAAAATAAAAAATAAAAATAAAAAATAAAAATAAAAAATATTTTCTAAAATTAAATATCATCTAAAATTTTAAAATATTATGATATAATATCAGTATAATAATAATAGTAATTATTATTATTAATATTATTTAATAATTATTATATTATATAAAATATTATTTTTAAGCAATAAATATTAGAACATTCTACTTTTTTTTATTATTATTTGAAAAAAAAAAATATTTTTAAGTAAATTTCATCAACAATTTTTTTTCTCAATATTTTTACTTAATTCAAATAAAAATAATTTTAATTTTAATATTTTTTTTGTTCTCCTTAATCTTTCTCCCTTAAAATCCATCCATTGTTAGTGCGTACAAAAAAAACAAGAGTTAAACGTTTAGTTTGTCTAGGCTTATGAGATAAAAATAATTTTGGCCTCTAACCACTGCACGTTTCTAGATAATGGGATATGACAAAGTCAGCATTAAAGTATGAGATGTCTGACCAAATTTAGTGAGTTCTTAGTGGCAATGGCATTCCTACTATGTATGTTTTTTTTGGGAGTACCCTTGGTAAGGCCTACCTCTACCAGTAGTGTTAAAATTTTATTTATTTTAATAAAAATATATTATTAATATGTCATTAATTAAAAATTAATTTAATATTAAATTATTAATAAATAATATATTAATTATAGGTCTGTATGATACCAGCAATTTTTTTTTCTTATGATAGAATATAAGAAATGTCTAAGCCAAATTACAAAAAATTTATAGTATGTTTAGGTAAATATTTTTAATAAATTTTTATTATGTAAAATTTCATATCATAAATTTATTAATAAAATATATTAAAATAAATTAAAAATAATCATAAAAATTATAAAAAAATTTAAACAAATTTTGAGAATTATAATTTATCTTCATGAATTTTTCTAAACGACTCCTTAACCTTCAAGAGATTATACATAATCATTCACAAATTTATTTAAAAAATGTATCTTCTTTTTTATTACTCATTATTTTTATACTTTCAACAATAGTTTGTCACTGTCTTATAGTTGACGTCATTAACATTCTCAATTAAATAACATTTTACTAATGTCGACCCAAATAAATAAAATAACATTCACAGACACATTCAATTAGAGACAATTTTAGAAGACAATTGAAATTACCAATAGCCTTGTGTTTGAAAAAGAGCTCTTTGCAATCATTTACGCAGAGCAGAGCAGAGAACTAATGAGGCTCTTTCGGACTTTGATCAAAGGTAAGTGGAAGACAGACATAGGCAAAGTGTAGGTGAGGTGTTTGTGTTGCGCGTAGAGGATTCATCATCAAGCTAGGTCCAAGTAACTAATAACTTCAATTCAAATTCCTAATTTCCTACCATTGATTAAATATTTTATAATTAAATCTATTTATTTTTTTAATTCCTATATGCATCATTCATAAATTAGAAAAATCCGTTGACATTTACTGAGAAATTCAAGAGCAAAACAAGAAAACGAAAAGCACAATTTAGATGCAAATTTAAGGCACATTTGGGTTTTTTTTTTTTTTTTTTACTGAAATTCGTTAAATAGAATATAAGAGAGATGTTTCAACTCATAAAATTAAAAGTCAAAGAAACCACTATACACATCTAATAAATTTGTTTTATTCAGATTTAACACGTACATTAATTAAAAAAGAAATAGTCACTTTCTAAATTTTAGCTACAAACCAATTTCAAAATCTTACCTTAATCAAGTCCAACAATCAAATTAAATTAGAAGATTCATTTCTGAAAATTAAATAATTTTATTTTGAGGATAAGATGCTTTAGTTTTGTAATATATACTCAAAGTGACCAAATCATTGTCTAATTTTATTTCTCCCTAATTACCTCATTTAACCAAAGCACAAAATTGGTGGTAATGATCAGACGAATTATGAGGAAGGGATATATTGAATTCAAGCGAATAATACACATAATACCAAATCCAATGTAAAAAATTGCAATGACAAAACAAAGGCAAGTAAGATTCAACTTCATCTATACAAAATACACATTCAAGAATCTTGCATTAAGGAACACTTATATTATTATTTATATTATAATTTATATGATATTTTGTTATTTTTTTTATCACACCACCTATTATATTTTATATTATCATTATGTCAATAAAAATTATCCAGTTTAATAAAAATTAGATTTATGATTCCACACTATTATGAGTTTAAATCTCTTTATTAATGTGAGAATTTTGTTGGTAAATAATTTATAGATACTTTTATAAATGTTCATTGATCTCCGAGAGCGCAAGCACAATTTCATAATAATAATTATATTATATTATTATTATTATATAATTTACTGTTTATTCTTATAGTACAAATATGATTTTTCAATTATGATTAAACGATATACATTACCACGTAAAATCCGCCAACAGAGAGCGGTAACTTTTGTTTTTGGAGCCATACATTTCCACATATAGTTTATTAAACAGTCCTAATCAACATCAAAGATATACGGAGATTGCTAAAACTAATTTGCCGCACTTCATTTGCTGAGTTTTGAAAACAAAATCTTGAACTATAATGCATCCAATTTCTCATATCCATATATTTCCTCTTCACAGATTCACTAAAGAATATAGATTTAGCAAAAATGAACGTAGTTCTCCAAGTAAAGAGCTATTTTCTTCACTTCAGTTTCCAATAGCCAGACCCACTCACCCATCTTGGACACCACTCATATTAACAGCAACAAGAAAGAGTCTTGGATAAATCTCCTTCAATTTGTTTCCTCTTATCCAAATTTCATCCCAAAGTGAAACAAAACATCCATTTCTTATCATTTTCTTCAGACCACTCACAAACCAATTAGAATTTGAAACTTCGTTTAGCTGTCGAAAGCATATCTCAATTCATTGAGTTAAAAATCTATTAAAGTTACATTCCATATCCATTCTAGGATTAAAGAAGCTTAATTTTATTAAAGTTTTACATTCCATTCTATTAAAGTTGATTCACCATATACCTTAATTTTAAAGTTTTAAACCAATTAACCTTCACCACCATTTACCAAGAAGACTTAAATGAAATTATTCTACATCCTTTTTTATCCCCAAACGCCCTTTGTTCTTAGGTTTACAAACATCTCCCTATTTTACCCAAGATCTTTCTCTTTCCTTAATTAACTCCAGCCTGAAGAAAACTCCTGTAAATTTGAATGAAACATTTAACAATTTTTCCTAGATCTTTGAGAAAGGATAAAAATTAAATAGAAATGTTGTTCAAAACAAAATCTTATAAAGAAATTCTATTAGCCAATATTGATAAAAATCTATTTTTTTCAAGATCGAAGTCTTTTTACTCTATAAATCTAGCATAGGATGCCAAGTAGATATTTTTTTTTGGGATTAGGTAGCTAAAGATATCTAAAAGCTAAACACCCAATTTTACAATTTAGAAATTCTGAAGCAAAGTGAAGGTAATATTAATCCTCAATTTCCAATTAGGCTAAATTTTATGATAACTTTTCATGCCAACTAAAAACACCTCAATAAATTTTATAGCTCACAAATTCTCCGCAATAGTCATTACCGACCAAAAGAGCATATTTGGAAAAGCAATTTAGTCGAACTCTTATTTAATAAATCAGTATTAAATTATGACATCCAACTTAAACTTGATTTCGGAATTAGTTGATATAAGTTAAAAATAATTTATGACAGCATCATAAACTATTTAATTTTATTAGCTCAAATAAACTTTTTTAAATACTCTCTTAAGAAAAAACGCATTACCCAATATTACAAAGATGGATTAAAAAATGGGATGTCTTCTTAGAAATGTTAGCTATGATTTTCTATCTCTTCTGGATCACAAAAGCTTCTTCTTGGAGGTGGATGTTAGCTAAATCTAGATGATCTCCTTGTTATCTTTTAATGGTGTGTAAATTCTAAAGCATGAATTGCTTGCTCGTGTTCATAGTTTGTGTCTGTTTTTGACATATAATGTGTCTATACCCTATAGATTAGACCACTCCCTTATATTCTTTTTAATAAAAGTTTTCTTTTGCTTACAAAAGAATATTATAAAGAGAAGTATAAAAAAACATTGAATGGTTACAATAAACATAACTGCAAGTGATCATGTTATATTGTTTAATTAAAAAATGGGATGTCTTCTTAGAAATGTTAGCTATGATTTTCTATCTCTTCTGGATCACAAAAGCTTCTTCTTGGAGGTGGATGTTAGCTAAATCTAGATGATCTCCTTGTTATCTTTTAATGGTGTGTAAATTCTAAAGCATGAATTGCTTGCTCGTGTTCATAGTTTGTGTCTGTTTTTGACATATAATGTGTCTATACCCTATAGATTAGACCACTCCCTTATATTCTTTTTAATAAAAGTTTTCTTTTGCTTACAAAAGAATATTATAAAGAGAAGTATAAAAAAACATTGAATGGTTACAATAAACATAACTGCAAGTGATCATGTTATATTGTTTAATTAAAAAAGCTAAATAGAAAGCCACCAATATCCGACATGAGCGTAAAGATGGAAGTAGAGTGAAGTAAGTAAAATAAAAATTAAAGAGAAAAGAGCCAATGGAGAAGCAAAATTTGTTAGGCATGGAGAGTGCCAAAGTGGGAGTGGCTGAGACATGATAATGAACAGGTTGAAGGTTCACCAATTACCAATATGGTTGTCTTCTCTTCCTCTTCTTCTTCTTCTTCATTTTTGCTGGCTATAGTTATGTGCCTCTCTCACTCATGACTCGTTCTCTCTAATGGTAACGTTGGTAAGCATCGGGACACGAGAAAACGACGTGCTTCGCACCTGGCTACGCGCACGCGACCCCACAAAACCCTAATTTCCAAGACCCTCTAAAAGCAGTGCTTATTGTTCGTTCCCATTATATAATAATTAATAATAATAATAATAATAATAATAATAATAATAATAATAGAAGCAACAAGAAAACGTCGGAGAAAAAAAATAAAAAAGTAATTAGAGAGAAAATATATTAGCTCCCCAAATAAGAACACAGCTCACGCCAAGAAAGGAAACAAATAGAAAAACATTTCCTTCTCCTTTGTTCTTGTCAAACACAGCTCTGTGTTTTTTCTCTTTCTATATCTTATTGTTAGATAGTACTGTCTCCTATTTTGGTCTCTCTCTCTCTCTCTCTTCTCTGTTTCTGCTCTCCTATTAGCTCTTTGTGCTTGATTCTGTGAAAGGTTTCGCATCTGTTCCGTCTTGTGTCCACTCCGATCACTTCTTCATGAGTAGCCAAAGCATAAACAAACAGATTAAATAAAAAAAAGGAGAGAGAATACTTCCTGATCGTCTGATCTTGAATTCTTCTTTCCACCTCTTGAAACAGCTATTTTGATCAAACTCTTTAATTCCCTTTACTTGATTCCTTTTGAGTATTTGAATCTAATTCTCCCTTCTTTCTTAGCACCTCTCATTCCTTTTACCCTCTCATCCATGAGAGCAAGCAAAGAGCATATGTTAGGTCACAAAGAGAAAACAAAGAGCTAGCTAATTAAGCCCTTTGTTTCTCATACAATTACAACAGGTGAAGGAAAACTAGGAAGAGAGAAAACCAAAACCAATCTTTTGCCATATATATATAAGAAGGTATATCATATAGGTCACAAGTCAATTTTGCGTTTTGGGAAAAAAGCAATTAAGCTTAATTGCTTTTTTGTTGAGCTTAACCTGAATATTAATCTGTGCAGAGGTAGGTAGCAACTCTGGCAAACCCTTGGTGGACAGGTCAGGGTGGGTTATCTGGGGTTGACCCAGGAACCCATTCACCAGGCTTAGGCAAACGCCACACAGACCTTGCAATCAACGAAACCAGTGGTGGACACAACAATAGAGATGAAGATGAAGACAATAGAGACGAACCTAAAGAGGGTGCAGTTGAGGTTGGAAGCCGCAGACCAAGAGGAAGACCACCTGGATCCAAAAACAAGCCAAAACCACCCATCTTTGTTACCAGAGACAGCCCCAACGCCCTTAGGAGCCACGTCATGGAGATAGCTGGAGGAGCAGATGTTGCTGAAAGTGTAGCCCAATTTGCAAGGAGGCGTCAGCGTGGCGTTTGTGTGCTCAGTGGTAGTGGCTCTGTGGCCAATGTTACTCTTAGACAACCTTCTGCTCCAGGTGCTGTGGTAGCCCTTCATGGTAGGTTTGAGATTCTGTCCCTAACTGGGGCCTTTCTACCTGGTCCTGCTCCTCCAGGATCTACAGGACTTACTGTGTATCTTGCTGGAGGTCAGGGCCAGGTAGTAGGAGGAACTGTGGTTGGTTCTTTAGTTGCAGCAGGACCAGTGATGGTAATTGCTGCAACTTTTGCTAATGCAACATATGAGAGACTTCCACTTGATGATGATGATGAGGGGCCTAGTTCTGCGGCGGTGGCCCAAGGTGGAGGATCGTCACCGCCGGGAATTGGAAGTGGTGGTGGGAGTGGTCAGTTGCAGGGTGGGATTCCAGATCCATCATCTCTTCCTTTGTATAATTTGGCACCAAATCTGATGCCAAATGGAGGAGGAGGAGGAGGAGGTGGAGGGCAGGTTGGGCATGAAGCTTTTGCTTGGGCTCATGGACGCCCACCTTATTGAATAGACAAACTAAATGTGCCAAAGGTTGGGAGAGGGAGAGAGGTAGATCAACTTCAAATTCTCCTTGTATTGATCTTGTGCTTTACTATTCTGAAGGATAGGAATTCGAAAAGTGTTGCAAGGTTGGAGTACTAATATAGTTGTGAACAGCATGTGAGAGAAGAAGCTAGCTAGCAAGCATGCTTATTTTATCCATGTACATGGATCATGAACTTTTCCCCCCTCTTTTGCTTCTGTGTTTTGAATAAAAAAGATGATCATGGGCATCTTTTTAATATATTCATCAATAATTTAGTACTTATTTTCACCGTCTGGTATTTTCCCCCCTTTATAAATCTCCTGGTTGCATTTTTATTTTGGTTTCTTTATTATTTTATTTTATTATTTTATTGATACACTTCATGGCTTTAGTTTAAATATATGATGAGATCCGATGATTGGACTTCCAAAATATATGATGAAGTTGGCGTTTTGAATCATCTTACGGGATGAAGTTCTGTTACCAAGCTTACAGTACACAGTAAATCATCAGCCACTTCTTCATTCATTTTTACCCTCTTTTGATCTGGGAGGAAAATGAAATCACTGTTAGGGTTTCTGAACTGAAAACTTATGCATCTAGAAATTTTGCTTGTGTGCCCAGATCTCCTTACTAATTAATATTGTCTAAACCGAGAAATGCTGCTTTCTTGTAATTTCTTAATCATTTTTAATGAATTTAAGCAAGGATCAGTGCTTTTGTGCGTATACATGGAAGAAATAAATTATCATCATTAATTGGATTCAGCACAAAGGATTCTTCCTATTAGATACAGGAACATCAAGACAGCTTTACAATCTAAAAATTATAATGAGGACAGAATAGCGATATTATATATACTTAAGTTTTCTTCAAGTTTGATTAGGTTGAATGCATTATAAACCTCATCAACAATCAACATATGGAAAGATACGTATATAGAAGATAATGTGATTTGGGAAAAATAGGAGCTCAACAATTTTCATCTGCATGAATATTATGAAAATGCTTAAATTAACATTCTTTTCATTTTAGAAATTCTGAAGCGTAACATTGGGTTTATTGTTTCTTGAGGACCTCTCTATTGTATGCACAATTAAAGTGCTGTACAGGTAGGCTCTAGTGTGTGGTATATTTCATAAAAAAAAAATATATCACACATAGTAATATAGATTTGTTTATATATAAATTGTTAGATCTATTTTTTTTAAAAAAATTATTAACCATTGAAAAAAAATATAGATAAATAAATCAAACTGTTTATGTATTTGGTGTCTAATGAAGTTGTCCATGTTTGGGTATGGCTCTCTTCTATATTGATTTGATCAAGTCCCAAACACTTCTGTTATTCCACACCCACGCACGTGTTATGCTTATTGAATTTAAGATGAGCCTCACCAAGAGTACACTCATAAAGTTCATTTTGGCAGAATGGGGAATTGTGTCCACCCTCATTATATTTTTTCATATTTAGTAGTTTTTTTACAATACTGTTTATATAATATTTTATTATTTTTTATTACATCAAATATCCTTTTCCACTTATATTTTTTCTTTGTTGCACAAAAATTTGCACAAATTTAAATAAAATTTTGATGTCCTATATATGGATTAAGATAGCTGTAAAGAGAGGGATTCTCTCTCTCATATACCGTTAAAGTTAACAAAAATTAATTTTAAATTTAATATTTAAAATATATATCAATTAATTTAAATTATATATTATTATTAAAATATATTTTACATTAAAAAAATACGAAAATTGATTCTTCAAATAGGTAAAATAAACAAATCCTAATAATATATTAGTTCATAATTGAACACACTGCTTCTTCTTCCAAACATACAGACAGAAATAAGCCGTTGTCTTTATATGCCTAGTGCAAAGTCTGTCATTTTGAAATTAAAATATGGCTCAAATTAAAATATTATTACAACTGTTTCCCCCTTGATCTATGCCTCCATAAAAACTTTAAGGGTCACTACTTGAATAGAAAATCCGATAGAAACATGGGAAGATTGATATTTAGGGGTGACATAGAAACATATTGGATATTGACCTATGTTTTTGTTAGCCAGATGCTTCAGTGATCTTACAAAGAAATCAAGAGTGTTTTATTTTAAAGTAATGAATAATGAAACAAATTTTTTTAAAAGCAATGCATGTTTTGGCCTTAATTTAAGTTAGATCCAATGGGGTGAAGGGTAGGTAGTTGATCATGTCTCTATAAAGAAACTATTTGTTTATAATTAACGTTAAAGTATACATGTAATTCACTCCTTATAAAACATTGTGTTTGATATCACACTTTACAAGATCTTCTAACTTTAAAATCGTCTGGAAGATGGTGTGGGGTTTTCATGGTGAAAAAACATAGAAAGAGGTAGAGCGCAAAATTGTTAAACTTCTGATTTAAAGTAAAGATAATGAAGGAAGGTATAAAATTATAATTTTTTTTTGTTACTTAAAAGAGGAAAAACATTTTAATATATAGAAAGGGATAAGAGGTGTGACTCAATGTGGAGAGTCAAACTTTTCACATTAACATCACATTTAATTTTATTTTTCATGAGGTTAATTAAATTAAGAGATCAGTTACTTAAACTAAATTCGTTTATTAAAATGAAAAATTTAAACATTAGGATAATTTTTGTTAGCGTAGTTTTTATTTAACAAAAATTAAAGTTTGAATATAGACTTTAAAATTTTATACTAATTGTGAACATTTAATTTAATCTGAATTATTTTAAAATAAAAAATAGAGAAAACAATAAAAAGATAAGGGAAGAAAAGAAATATAAGTCTCATATCAGATAGAAAATAAAAAAATGAAATAATGATTCTCAAATTCTTCATTGAAGAAGTTATATATACTCTTTCAACCCCTTCTTCTCCTGTATAAGAAGCCATTCTAGTCAAATTTTGGAAAGATAAGGAAAAGACAAGACAGATGAATTTTATACAAAAGTAGAGTTTGTGTCATTTAGTTTAAGAATAACATGTGTTGTTCCTTAAGTCTTATTTTGAAAGTATGCATTGAAGAAAATGCAAGTGAACAAATTTATTCAGTATATATATTATTTTTGTAACAGGTCTTTGCGGATTTGTTTTAAGTTTCGATACGCAGATATGCATGAGATTTGAAGAACTTTAAGAATATTTTACATATCTAGGAGGTAAATTTATTTCATTTTCTTTATTTTTTGTTTTTATTTACTTAGTTTCAAATTTTAATCTTGTCATCTTTTGTTATATATTATTTTATTTCTATTTATTTTTATTTTATTTTTCGTACTTTTTTCAGTTTAGATACTTGATACTATTTTTTTTAAAAAAAAAATCCTCCCTTTTAAAAAATATTTAAAAAGATATTTTCATAATATTTTTTTAATCTAATGCTCAATTGATGTTAATTAATCAATTGTAAACTTACCATTAACGTTATCCAGATCATAAAAATTTAATAAGTAGTTATATGTTAGTTTGAATTTGTTTAAATTTAATTTCTTTTTTAATTATAAAATATAATGTTTTTAAAATTTTTAAAATATTTTTTTGATGATGTTCAAATAATTATTTTTAATATAATAACAAGTAATGTTAACTGAATAATTAATCTATACTTAATATTATTTAGATCATTTGAATAGTTAAGTACTAATTTGAGAACCATGGACCAGTAGATTTATTTCCTTTTAAAATTAATTTTTCAAAAAAATTTTAAAAAAATGTTTTCTCCAAATTTTAAACAATTTTTTTTTTAAATTAAAAATTATTATATAATCTTAAACCAGGTTCTTTTAATTATTACAAACCTTAAAATAAATGAAAAGAAAGTATAAAGATTGAAAAGTATAAATAAATAAAATTGCAAAAATATTTTAACATGTACTTAAAATATTTCTAAAATTGAATCCATTTCAATCAGGTGAATCTTTTATGACTGCATAATAAGAAGATTTGTTTTTGTTTTAGTAGATCATATGTTTCTATCTCATTGAATGTATCTAAAAATCTTAAAAATAATATTTATTTATAAGAATTTATTTACGATGGCAAAATTTTAAATTAAAATACATATTTATATTCCTAAAATAACATGATGTGTTGATTAATATAATTTAAATTATTAATAATTAAAAATAAAAGTAAATAAAACTGTTTTATAAAAATTTATAATTTGTTAAAAAAAATTTAGATAAACAATTTAAACTTATAAAAACATTTATTTAATCTATTCAGTAATTTATTTATTTTTATATATTATATATTTATTTTAATATATTATGTTTATATAATATTAATATATATATATATACTAAATCTATTTAATAATTTTTATCTGATAGATTTTAAATTTATAAATTTTTCTATCAATCGTTTATATTAAATTTATTTATTAATATTTTTAAAATATAAATTTTAAATAAAAGAAAGTCTTTAAAGTAACAGATTTAAATTTATATTTCAAAATTTTTAAATAAATTAAATTTAAACACTTGAAATTTATTTCAACTTAATCTACTTCAATTTCTACTAATAATTTTTTGAAATGGTTCTTAATTTTTTTCAAAAAACACTTTAATATTTAACAATTTTAATTTTTCTTTTATGATAATCTTTAAGCTCAAATTTTTTTGTTTGCATTGTACCATTAATTCAATCAAATTTAGTTTTCTTAATTCTTTGAAATCAGCGATAAATTAAATTGAATTTATTTCTAAATTCTCATTTGATACTCAACTAATAATTAAATCAGTTCAAAATATTTCTTCTTGCTATTTAATATATTATGCTCATTTTGATCTTAGTTTCACTTTTACTAAAACTTTTTCTACCCTCAAATTTTCAATAACAAAAGAATTTGAGTTACATTAATACATATAAATAAAACTAAAAAATGTCAAAAAATTGCAATTAAACCGTTGTTTATTTTACAGATGATACTGGTTATGAACTTTATCTTCTTTCTTTTTGAATTACTCGTTCTCATTAATTTCTAATTTTATTTTTTTCTATTTTATGTTATAGAATCATTTAAAATGATATTTTATATTATTTAATTGATAAGAAAATATTATAAATTTTTATTTGAGTAATTTTTATGTTAAATAGAAAATTTTATAAATAATATTTATTTTAAAAAATTAAACTTCTTTATTATATTATTTTTTATAAAATTTTATTTATAATTTTTTCACTTTACTCTTATTTTAATAATTATATATTTTTATTTAAAAATAATTAAAATAAAATTTGTTCTCGAAACAGTTTGTCTCATTCCTTGGTCTTGGATGCCAACTCGCTTTCTCTATCTTTCACAATGCCCTATTCTCTGCCGTCTTTAAGTTGAACTTTGCGGTCCAATTTCTCATGCTCGACCATCTTTATTATTTAATTATATGAATATGGATTCACTATTACAATTGCACCTCATAACTGAAAAAAGTCATGAGATGGCCTTCTTTTATTTAATCATCATCGATCACACTTGCAATAATGTAATACTTCTGTTAAAAAAAAAAAAGTAATCGTGAAGACTTACACTTAGTACATTAGTTATAGGACAGCATCACATAAAAATAATAAAACGGAATAATTTATCACAGTATAGCTAATCGTATGCATAAATAACATATTTTAAGAAGTTGGCCTGCATGTTTTTAAGTTCTTCACCAAAAGAAAATTTGCTTCGATATACCGCAATTCAAATCTTAGGATGTAGTTAGATAAGTTATTTAATTAAGTTCTTATTAAAATATAGTATAAATTTAATTTAAATATAATATAGTAAATTAAAAAATAAGTTAAATAAGTTACACTGATGAAATTATATATTAAAATAAGTTTAAAAACATAAAAATAATAAGCTATTATTATAAATTTCTAGATTTTTTTTTTCAAATGTACCTTTTCTAATATTAGAACATTTGACTTTTCTAAATGCATTAAATTAAAGTTAGTTGCATCAATGTCGGTTGATGGAAGTGGTGAGGAGTATTTAGTTCTAATTAAATGAAGTCTTAAATTTGAGTCTTATAAATTAATGAAAAATAGGAATTTAAATTTTTTTATCTTCTTAAAGAAGTTAGTTATATGCATTTTGCGCCTTCCCTAAGCATATGTAACTATGTAAGTATATAAAAGAAATATTTTATATGGGTGTTTAATTAACTTTAATGTCACCGCTAGGATTCCAAATCCCATCTTCACATTTTTATATAAATGCTAAAATTGATTAAATATGAAAATATAAATAATTAATAAATAAGAAATTTTGTTCAATCTCAACAGGCTAAGATATGCTTACTTAATATAAACTTTTTGATGAAATATTATCATATCCATAAAATAATCTGTTGTTGTATAAGAACTTCATTACTACAAATTTAAGCCGAATATTTGCTCAAATTGCTACTCATCGTCTTCATTGAAATTAGATAAAGAAAAAAACACTTATCCTAAAATCTTGGCTAAAGTCTGAGTTTTTATAATTACATATGGCAATGAGAAATGTTGGATACGAATTGTCTTTTTTATTTTACAAAAGATTAGAACAGACGCAAGTTTAAAAAAAATAAGATAAAAATATTTAAAATTTAAAATTTAATTTTATTAGATTTGGAGATAAATCTAGAAGAATTTATACCTTATTTTTATTAAAGTTTTTCGTGAATTTTATTCACTTGTATATATTTTTTAAAAATAAATTATATATTAAATATGTTTTAATTTAAAAGTATTTTTAGAAGAATAAAAAATCTTAATAAAATAAAAAACTTAATAATAAAACCATACTTTAAACAAAATGTGTAAATTTAATTATTTTATTTTAATACTTTTATAATTATTAAGACAAATTTAGTACGGAAATAAAATAAGTACTTATATTTCCAAATTTTATCCAACAAATTGAATTTGGATACAAAATTTTCTTAACCTCAATATTTCGTGCCAAGATCAAAATATTAAATAACTGGGCACATATATTAATTATATATTATAACAATTATCCTATCCGTAACAAGTATTAAAATTTTGCAATTACAAGATTGCGGTACTTACAGAAATGTTGTAGTAAGACACTTCTTAATAATTTATTATTGGATAAACTCGTATAAATTCCACTCTTTATCTAATGGGTACAGTAGGATTTACATAAATTTTATTGAAATAATAATAAATAAACGAATATATTAAAAAATTGTCATTAATATAATTTTTAGGACAAAATGGAACAATATATATTTTATTTTATTTAGTTTTAACACTTGTACTAAATAAAAACATGCTATCTTTTAAACCTTGAATTATGTTCTGTTGTGTCTTCTCAAAATACATTGAATACAAAAATAAACTCATATCATGTGTCTACTTTATTCTAATTTGTTTACCATACACTAGTTTTTTTTATAAAAAAAAAAAGACTAACTAATTCAAACATATAAAAATAATAATTAATCTATGTAAGACAATTGTTATAACTTCTATTATTTTTATATACGCAGGTTGACTTATTCTATATTCAAAATACTATTTACTCTAAGTGCACAGGATATGCCCGACAAATGGTTTTTTAAAATCATTTTATCCTTCTATGTTTCAAGTTTAGTATTCTAATATACTTTTAGAAAACATCTCTAATTAAATTCATATTAAACTGTTTGACGTGTATCAGATTCAAAATAAGAATTAATTGAATAGCATCGATTAATTATTGCAGCTTTGGATGTTGGATTAAACAAATAATAAAATAACAACATATTAATAATGAGGTGACTTGGGAAAGTTAACATTAAATATATCATTTATTTAAATAAAAACGTTTTAGTTTTTATATACCTGCTTTACAGCCTTAATAAAATATTAATTGATGTAAAAAAAGAGGAAGAATTCAAATAAAACTCTTCTTTAAAATTATAAAAAGAAGAGTTAAAAATTAATGTAAAATAATTGGGGCTTGGTTGAGTCTCCCCGTCCACTACTTTTACCTTTCATTATCTTCAAAGAAACATGAAAAAAGAGGTTGTCTTTCTTCTGTATGCTCATTGTGAACAAAAAGAAACCTAGAAACCAGCTTACCCACAATCTTTTATAAAGGTAATTTTCTACAGTATAAAAAGTACGGTTCTCAACGTGATTTTTTTAATAAAGTATTAAGTAAAATATGTTATAGAAAACATCCATTGTTGGATAAAACTGTATCGCCATACACTTATTTCCTGAACTGCATCAAGTAGATTTTAAGTAAACAAGTTGATGTCCTCAGAACTTATATATACGTGGAAGTTTCAATGTTCCAACCACTACTACAACAACAAATCATAGAAATTTTTTTTATTTTAATTCACTGTTAATATAATTTTTTTTATATTTTTAATTAATTAAGAATTAATGTAAATATATTTTTAAAGTAATTATTACAAAGTTAATATTTTAAATTATATATATAAATTTTAATTAAATTCAATAAAAATTATTACTTATTTTTATTTAACAAAAATTGATTTATTAGTAGAGATATATAAATTTACAATAATGATATAATGTACGTATTAAAAATACATGTTAATTTCTTACATTATTAGATATATATTACTAATGGACAAATTAGTTTACATAAAATTTGACATATTCAGTATATCATATACTAATACATCATTTTTTATAAAAAAAAATATATCAACGACGATAACATGAAGACAATATTTTTTAGTGAATAATTAGCGTTTATATGTGCTTCGTCCCAACCTTGGCGAGTTTTATAATTTTCTATTCATGTTATAGCATATTAAGAATGGAAGTGAACAAGATTATCCGACAGGTTTACGGCTCGCCTCGCTTAAAGCTTACTTAGGCTCAGCTCGTTCAATAAATAGATAAGTTTAAGATTGTTAAAAAGCTTTTTTAGATAAACAATTCAGACCTAAGCTTATAAAAAAATATATTTAACCTATTCAGAAACTTATTTATATTTATATTTATTTTAATATATTATATTTATATAATATTTATTTTATATTTTATTTACATAATATTAATATATATATATATTTTAGGTTTATTTAATAGCCTTTTTATCTTGTAAACTTTAAATTTGTAAGTTTTTTTAATTATTTATTTATATAGGATTTAAGTTTATTTATTAATTTTTTTTGTAATGTAAACTTTTAAACAGACTTGCAGGGCTTGTAGATTTTAAACTAGACTAGGCCTTAACAAAAAAAAAAAAACTTTAACTAAACAGAACAAACTTGAATACTCAAATCCTAATTCGACTTGACCTACTTTCATTCTTATATAGCATATAAATATTTTATGAATATCAATAGTACATGTTGACACATCCTATACGTGGTTATATATATATATATATATATATATATATATATATAAAAGGAGGGATAAATTATTTTAAAATTAATTTTATTTAAAGTTATTTTATTTAATAAATTTTATAAATAATTAATTTTTATCAATTTAACCATTAAATTAATAAATTATATTATATATATTATTTTTATAAATATTTTAAAAATTGATATTTTATTGAATAAATTTAAATTTACAAATATTATATAAAATTTTGTAAAAATAATTTATATAATATAATTTATTAATTTTATAGTTGAATTGATGAAATTTAATTGTTTATAAAAGTTATTAAACGAAGTAATTTTAAATAAAATTATTTTTAAAGTTTATCTGTTATATATATATATATAACATAATTTTATAAAATATTTAATATATAAATTTTCTTATATATTTATTAATAATTTTTCTTCAAACAATAATTTATTTTTTTAGGGGAGGTTTGAAAATTCATATTTATAAATAATAAAGAGCAGTTAAAATTTTTAACTAAAAACAAATTTCAAAATTTAAACAAATCTTTAGGAGTTGTCTAGAAATTAAGAAGGTTTTGGAAAGAAATTTTTTTTTATTTAGATAAATATATTTTATTTTAATATTTTTAAAATAAAAAGATATTAAATAAATTTAAGTAAATATATTTATTATTTATTTAAATCATATAATAAATATATAATTTTCTTAATTTAAAAGTAAAATTTTTCCTTTTCATCTTTTTCCCTTACAAAATATTTTTCTTAAATAATCCCTTAATATAATTTAAGGACATTTAAAATCCTGAAACTTCTAACATAACAAGTCAAGTATGGGATGAACCGAGAGAGTCATCTATTATACTTTCTCGATATAGTTTTATAATTTTTAAACTTAAAACTTAGTTTTAAGTTAAAATTAATTGGGTATTGTGGAAATAAAAAGTACAAGGTAAAAATTTAAAAAAATTAACATTAATTTTAAATTTTTTAAAGTTTTCTTATTAAGAAGATAATTTTTTTTTCTTGAAAGTCTATTTAACTTAACTTCACCTTTTAAAAAATAAATAAAATCACATTTACCTAAAATGTAAATAAATTGAGTCAAAAACTACCTAAATTTGGCCAAGCCATTCTATGCTTAATTTACCAATTGAGTCGTCTTGTTTTGTGTATAGCAGTTTTTGGTTGTGTTAAAAAATGATAAAATTTAAATTCAAAATCTTATATAAATTATCTTATGCTCCTAAATCAATCATTTTAATTTTTTAAAAAAAATTTTAATAAATTAATTTTATTTCATCTTTAATAATTCATATGATTATATTTTTATTAAAATTTTTAAATATTTTTATTTTCTAAGACATAAACTATAATTTATTTTATTATTTATGTTTTTATTCCTTAGTTATCTTAAAATTTTTATCTTTAAATATTTAATAATTTTATTTTTTACTTTAATTGTTATGTGTAAAAATTATAAGGAATCTTGTTGTATTTAAGATATAGAAGAAATTTTCTATAATGATCAAAATTTTACAAAAGGATATTTTTATTAATACAATAAAAAATTAAAATGCAACTGTAATATATTTATAAAATAAAAAAGTTTGCATAAATTTTCGAATAAAGAAAGTTTTACGTAACAAGTTTAAAATAAAAGATATAGAATAATTTACTTTAATAAAAAAATATTTAAATAAATTATTGATCTCTAAAAATATTAAAATATATTCTAACACTTAATTATGTATATATAAAGGGAAGATAATTTTTCTAATTTCTAACATTATATTTAAAAATAATAATATAATTTCGTTTTTTTATGAGGAGCTAAGATTATATAAAATTTATAATTTTAAGAATCAAAATGAAATAATTTTTTATAAAAATTAAAAAATCATGATATTTTAAAAATTAATAACTTATTTGAACCTAAAAAATAATATTGGAGTCTGTTAAAAGGTATATTTGAAGAGTCTCTCTTTAGCAAACCCCATTAAAAAGATGTTGGACTATAGCGCTGAAGGTATCCTAGAGGCATAGTAGATGCTTGGAGGACCCATCTTCACATGGATTCACGTGTCATAGTTCTTAATCCTTGATTATTTAATTCAATGTTGTGATAAACTTGAATTCAACATTCCAAAGGTAAAGTCAATTTTGATGGACCCCCTTTTAATTCAATAATTACGAGTCTCTCCATAAGATAATCCTACCTCGTCCTAAACCATTTAAAAAACAAATACACATTTCCTTTTGTTCTATTTGCCTTTACAAGTTCAAGCTTACCACCACTTTCAACTACTTACCTATCTTTAAGATTGCATATAAGAAGACAATGAACTATGATTACATTTAAAGAAATCCACTAAGTTTGCATTAATGAAATGTCGACCACCCATTAAAACCTTTTTATATAAAAGTGAGGGTGAGAATTGAATTAGACTTTGTGGTGGGGTAGAATCAGACATCACCCAAGAGAAATCCCGGAAAATATTGGCTTTATATACTTGGAAGATCTACTCCTATTTCATTTTGTCGTGGAGTACACGCAGTTTAACTTCATTTTTCAATAAACCAATTACACTAATAGGAAATGTTACAAAGGTAAGACTATTGCTCAAGTAGAAGATTATTGGTCCAAACTGTGCCCTTTAGACCTCAATTGGTGCAAACAAAGGATGCCCTTAAATCATGAACTTCACTATCTCTATTGTTTCATTATGTTGACGACTTTTCATAATGCGTATAATTGTGGTCCAATATCAAAGCTGCGATGGTATAAAATGCTCCAGCGTGAATGTTGGAGAAATTCAATGATCACGTAAATTATATATCTTTTTTTATTTTATTTTCTGATATACATATTTATTTTGTTAGAGTCTTGAACATCATCCATACGCAGGTTACGGATGGATTTATTTTTTAAAAATCAGGTCCGAACTTGTCTTCTGCCGAATTATGGATATATTAATTGATAAATTGACTGTGAGTTGATAATTGTCAGAGAAGTTTTCAACCATTTAAATTCTCTTTTTTTTTTTTAAGTACCCAAAACACAAATTTCTCTCTTTTTTTAATTGAATTGATTAAAATGTCAAGGCATATAATAAGATTAGGAAAAGACATATTCTTGGAAAAGTTAATGTACAAAAACTCCCACGCTAAATCAAATGAAAGATATCTCATTTTTGAAGACTAAATAAAAATTTGGGAGAATTCTTTAAAAATGGGAATATTCTTTTGATAAAATAAATATATTATTTAATTTATGTAATTGGATATAGCTAAAGTTAAATGTCAGAAAATATATTTAAGAGATGGTGTTGTAGTTTTTCCTAGTCGAATTTATAATGATAATTTCATGCCGGTAAATATAGGGTCTATTACATTTAGATTGTTTGATATGACACTAAACTCATTTTTCATCTAAAATCCGCACTCAAAAAACATTTGACCAAATTGGGGAGCCGTTATCTTAATCACAAGCATTGAAAGAACATGCTTATATCTAATTTAATAATTTATAACGAGAATAGTTAAATTACCTATTAGACGATATAACAAGTTTATTTTGTTAATTTTCAAATGATGTAAATTTCACTCATCCTCTAAATATGTATTTCATAGGTGATATTAACTCATACATGATTTACCGAGTCAGTAAAAGGTAATAACAAAAGCATATATATGAAATTAATGTTACTAAATTCAGCTTGGTTAGGATAATAGTTTAACTAGCGAACCACTGATAGAAACACTTGAACTTATAATATAAGTACCCAATACAACTTGTTAATTGAGACTTAACTATTGCTCATTATATTTCATTATTTTGTTTAATTCAAATTCAAGTATGGAATATTGAACTCACTGAAAAAGTTAGTACTAACAATTTTAATCATCAAAAAATAAAATTCCTAACTATCATTTTAGATATAACACTTAATAAAAATAAAGCTTTTGATAACTTTAGTGCTGTTTAACATGAATATAAAATGTGCACATTTATAGCGACTTCTCCGTGGATAATGACTAAAAATTTACCTACGGCAAAACCGTTAGCAACATAATTGCCCTGTTCGTGCACATTTCTAATAGCATTGATCTTAAAGAATAAAAAATATTTAGTCAAAAATAATTCAATATATTGAAAACTTAAGGGTTTGTTTAATATATGAAATTGGAATTATAATTTAGATTTATAATTTCAATTTTGTCAAAAGTGGAATTAATTTTGTTTGCAGTCTTGGGTTATGTTGATCTATTATCAGCTGAATATTTTGACTAATTTAATCAAGGACAATTCATTGATAGAAAACTCAACAATTTTTTTTTTATTAAATGATTACATGATGGTACTATTTTTTAATTGTAAGTTCCTTACCTATTCTAAAAAGCGTTTAAAGTGGATATCAATTACATTCTAAACTTACATCGAAGATAAACGAAAGTAGAGGAAGAGAAAGTAAATAAAAGCAATAAATAAAATTGTAAATTGCTGAAAAGTAAAGGAGTAAAAGATAAATGTAATGGCTTATATTTGCTTGATGTGTATGAGGAGTGTTCTCATTTTATTTGTTATACAATTAATATTTATAAGCCTATACATGCAGCAAAACTTACTAAACCTATATATCCTATGCTAGATCCATCAAACTCGCATTTACACAATGCAAAATAATAGCTGATAAAAATAATATAAATAATTATCAATTTTACAGAATATATATATATATATATATATATATATAAATATTTATAAATCATCCATTAATAAAATTTAAATTTATAATTTTATAGATTAAGAATCTAATTCTTATCAACAATATCAATATATATTGGTTGTTGAAAGCTCAATCTAGATCATCAATAATGACTAACTTAGATACTTATCCCTAAAATATAAGGATTGGTTATACAATGGTTTCTCCATGTTCACCTGAAAAATAAAACATTATTTTTTAATTCAAATGATCAACCTAAAATATTGAAGAAACAAATGTATTTAATGTATATTGAAGAACTTAAGTATTGATTAAATAATTAAAACAAGTCAAAATCTCCTTTGACTGAATAACTGTTTAAACTTTAAAGAGTAAAAAATATTGATTTGACAACTATTATAAATTATGAAAGATACGTCATTATTTGAAATGAATACATGTGATGATTATTTTACTCTGAAGAATAATATGAATTAAATTTATAATGTAAAAATAATAACAGTAAAAAGTATATGAGATTTGAGAGAAATAAATAAATAGTTTTTTTTTTTGTATAAAACTAAGTGCTTAAGTACAAAATAGCGGTAAAGCCGTGTATAACACAGAAAGGAAAAGTATAATCAAAGATATTTTCGAAGTTCAAATGTAAACTTTGAATTTGTAATATATAAGGGCAATTTAAAAAAAAAAAAAGTTTAACAACAAGAATAATGTAATTGACCAATATGTGTCTATAGAAAGGTTGTTTTCAAAAATGCAATATAGTTAACTAAATAAGGAATTTCAATAAAATGTATTGATATAAATTTTGTTTGCATTATCATATAATTAAAAATTGTTAATTTTTAATATAAATAATTTTAAAATTCCGATACAACACTGCAAAGATTTGAAATTGTACAAATAAGATATTCTAGTTTTAAAATTTATTTTATTTATGTTAATTTTTCACTCATGTTATAGAATATTATTCATTTTAATTTTTTTTATGTAAAATGATAATTAAAATAAATTACTTTTACAAAATTAGAGATAACAGAAATTTTTTAAAATGAGACTAAATTACTTCATTTATACAATTTTGATGACTAATTTAAGAATTTATTCCTTCCAATACTTAAATATCCACACAAACTTATTTTACAAATTTGTGGATTATTACTCATTTTAGGGATAAAAATATTGATTAGTGACTTCTTTTTTATAATAAATTTTATTTTTAGCATTCAACTTTGAAACCTGTTTTAAATTTGAATTTCTTTCTTTTAGATAAGGTTAGACTTTAAATGTTCCAATTTTATAAGTCTGCGAATCTGTTATATAATTATCTGTCATAATTTTTTATTAAATTTTTATCTGTTTTAAAACTTATCAAATCTGTGAACCTATTTAATAGTTTGACATTGATAAATAAATTAAATTATATATATATATATATATATATATATATATATATATTATGAGCCTGATAAGAATTTACAATATATAAAAATTGGTATATATATATATATATAGTTTAAAAGTTTATGAATTTAATATATTAATATAATTATAAAATTATAATAAAATTATATATTTAAATAATTTAAACAATTTTTTTTACAAATTTAAATTTATTTTATTTATCTAAAATTTTTAACATATTTAAGCTAATTTGGTTATTAAACAGATTGGACTAAATCAAACTTTAAATATGTAGATGATATATAGAAAATAAATATTGTATTGTGTTAGTTATACCTTAAGTTGATTAAATTTATTGTGCTATAATTGATAGTTATACGATGTTGATACTATCAAGAGAAAATAATTATGTGGTTATTCAACTATATATTAATTATATATTTATTCTTAACCTTTGATCTGCAGAAGGCGTTGATTAGGTGAAGATGTGAAATTTGGCAGACCAGTTTTGGCTTAAAAGGATGTCAGCTAAGAGCAATTGAAGAAACTTTACACAAGGATCCTTCCTATATCTTGTTTTTTAAACATCCTTTTCGTATTTTATTAGATAACTATTAAATGAAATAAAGCATTGTATTTATTATATTGAAAATATAAAAATGAAAAATACAAGGATTTAAAATTTTTCTTACATAAGTATTTGGGCCCTTAATTTTGAAATACAAAAACCAAACCCTTCTCTTTAGCTATCTTGGGAGGTCCATATAGGTGGGCTTACTTCTTTTGGGCGCTTTTTAGATTCCTTATTGGGCGGATATCATAGATATATGAAGTTTTGTTATTGATAAAAGAAAAACTACTTGTGAGAGTTGATTAAGTACAAGGGAAGGAGCACCCTTATACTTCTTATTCATAAATTTGGCTTATAAAAATAAAAATGTTAATCTCAAATAATAATAATAATTAAAAATAAATATTTAATATATTAAAAATATAATAATATTTTTAATAACAAATATTATTTTCAAATTTTAAAATAAATTCATAAAAAATATAATAAAAATATATATTTTTTCAACATAATTTAAGATAATTAATTAGTTAGATAGGATAATATTACCTAATTAAGGTATTGGGATGTTTTGAATATTTATTTAAAATGAGAAAAAATCAACTTACTTTAAAAGTAAGTTTATTATAAGTTATTTTGGTTAATATTTTTCTTAAAATATTTAAATTTCATTAATAAAATTAATAAATTAATAAATTTTATTGTATAAATTATATTTATATAATTTTATAAAATTTAAAAAATTTAATATTTTATTATATTAATTTATTTTAATATATATTAAATTGAATTTTTTTAGTCAAGCATAGATATATTTTAAATTTTATAAAATTTATTAAATATAATATATACAATAAAATATGTTAATTTAATAATTATATTAATGAAATTCAATCATTTAAAAAATATTAAAAAAAGTAACTTATAATAAATCTATTTTTAAAATAAATTCATCTTCTCATTTACACTTTATTCCACGTATTATGAGCGAAAAAAGGTGAAAGAACAATTTTTTTTTTCAATGACACAAATGTTCATTAAGCTCTATTTCAATAATAAATCAAACATGCACTTAAGTCCGTAAATAAATTATTTAAATATTTATTCGGCAAATATTTATTATATGGATTATTATATTATAAACGCTTAAATTCAATAAGTTATTTATGTTTGAATATGTACATTTAAAAATAATAAGTTGTTTATGTTTAAATATGTACATTTAAGAGTACTTATACAATACAACAGCCATTTGCTGCATATGATCTATGCATATAAACACTTACAAGTTGTAATTTTTAAAAATTAAAAATAAAAAACTATATATCATAAAATTATTATTAAAAATATCATTAGTCATTATTTAAGTTTTATAATTTTTTAAAATTTTAATGATAACATTATCAACTGTTTTGCATGCAACCATCTTTCTATTAGATGTTCAACATTATCACTTTTACTATCCTTCATATTCTTCTTCTTTTTTGGTTTTAACTAGAAGAATTTTTTATCTTTTGACTCCTGCATCCTCAACATCATGTTCTTTAACCATAGTATTTAAATCCTTCTTTTCTTGTTCTAGGTTCTCATATGATGTGTGTGCATCATAAATGTAACCGCAATATTCTTAAAATGATCTCCATTTTAGACAATATTTTTAATTTCTTCATTTGAAATTTAAATGACATTTCTAAAATAAAAAAGGTTTCAATTCGCTAAATACTGTAAACATTAAGTAAATAAACAAAATAATATATAATATTATAGGATTCATTTCTAACAAATTTTTATCACAACTTTCATTCTTTTTTTCTACAGGTCTCATTTATTTTTATTTTCTTGTTGATTCAATCTTTAAATTATTAACTCAGCCTTCTTTATTGAAGCAATGTTTTAACCTATTTTCATACCATACTTGTTTGATACATATTCACAAATATGAAAATTTTTTCATTCTAATCAATTTTGAATCCTTTTCTATTATCACAACTATTTTCTTTTCCTTGTATTTGGTTTGGTGTCATTTTTAGAACTATTCTAACAAGAAATTTAAGTATAATTTCATAAGAGAGAAGTTTGAACAAATGCTATTCAATTATATATGACTTTGATTAATAAAGAAGAAAAGAGAGTATATTAATATGTTCTGCTCATGTCTATAAAAATACACTCTGCATGTGTTAAAAAGAACAAAGGACCTTGCCGAACATTATTGTGGGATTCCTCAAGTTTTATATTTACAAATTTATTAATCTTGAAACAAAATTTCCGAGACAAATTATCAAACACAAATTAATTTCTTAAAGGATAATAAAAAGTAGCATCTTATCTTATAAAAGTTAAGATGAATGAGAAGAGAATTGAACACAACGGGCAATGTGAATACTAACACATTTACTATCAAATATTTTTTTAATTAATATGTAAATAAATGAAAAAAGAATCTAGTTCGTCGGATTCCGTTATCAACTTTAATTCAAAGAAAACAAAATTATAAGGTAAACCAAGTTATTCACTGTAAACGAATAAAGTATCAGTATTAAAAAAAAACGTCATCCAAAACGATCTTTGAATCGGTCATAAAGGAAAGAAGAACGAAAGTGAGTAATGTGCAAAATATGTAACATGTTGAAACACTGTTGGAGGCTTTGAAAACATCATAATCGTCTTTCAATCAATTAGCTTGATATGATGACTTTTTGGTGTCGTAATTTACTTAATTAATCTCCGTTTAATTAAAGTACATATGCAATCAGGTTTGGGATGAAAACAAGTCAAATCTTGGGGCCAATAGTTAATTCATATCATGCCTATGTTAAACCAACTTATTTGTTAAATAAATTAGATTAATTTTTAAAAACATTCATGATTAAAAATATAAAATTTTAGATAATTTAATTTTTTTAGATTTAATAAATTTATTTATTTAAATAAATATAAAAAAAATTATGTATGTAAATATATAATAATACTACTAGTACTGATAATAAAAATATTATCCTTTTACAGTAATATTTTAAAATTATATTTGTTAGTGTATTATTTTAAACATAAATCCGAAAATGTAAATATATACAATTTCTTCAATTTATATATGTAGGATTTTATTATTTATTTTAAATTTATTATTATAAAGTAGTTTTTAAATAAATTTTCAAGTCAGATCAGATTTGTAAAAAAAATAAGACAGAAATCCTTAAAAAATATTCTGATTAAAATATGTCAGCGGGTCAATCCAAAAATATTTTTTAAAAACTATGGATAAAATTCCAAAAAAAAATTACTTATTATTATTTGTTATTTAACAATAAAAATGTTATAAATTAAAATTAGAATATAAATAATGTAAAAAGTAGATAATTTTTTTCTCTCCTTAATTAGTAATTATTCTATTTATATGACTAAATAGATTGAGTTTAATATCAAATGAAAAAAAATACCAAATACAATTGATTATAATAGTTTAGTAAATGATTTAATATTTACCAATAAAATAATAATAATTTTAATAAATCGGTTTAATTATTTTTATAAAATATCATTTTAAAATTGTACTTTAAATCTAGATATAGATTAAGTTCATCTATAGCTCAGGTTTAAATATTAAACTTAATAAATAAATATTATAAAACCTAACTTAATTTCCAAGTCTAAGCAAACCCCCTAACGTGTGTTAGAATCAATGGTTAATTGAACAGAAGAATGAAGCAGTCCTCTCCATTTCAGACACACTTCAGCTTTTATTGACCTTTGAACGTAAAGTAGTAACACTAAGAACAAGTATTGTCAGCGATAGAATTATAAATTTGATTCTTTTGATATGTATGCAAAAGTATATAATAAAAATTTATAAATAATAATTTTTTATTGATGATTATAGTTTATATTATATAATTTTTAATAAAAATTATTATATAAATTCTTATTATATATGTATCTTTAAATATATATTAAAAATATTATAAATTAAATAAATTTAAATCCTTAAAAGTAGGAGATTTATTTTAAAAAGCGAAGCATTATAATTTACATTGAAAAATGGGATTATGATTATATATATGTATAATAGATAATATAATTATTTAAATTTAAATTTTTTATTTTTTCAATTTGTAGTTATAATTCTGTCTTTTATTCACCGAAGTGAATTTGAAAGGGTTAAATACATATTAACTATTAATATTTAGGTATGTTGTATTGGTAGTAAAATTTATAAATAAACTACTTAAAGAAAATGATAGCTTTTTTATAAATAATAAATATCTTATTTTATTAGATATAAATAAATCAAAGATATAAATATTTATAATTGAAGAATAAATTTTATAAATAAATTATTTGAATTAAAATATATCATTTATATTGATTTAGTATATTAAAATTTAAATTTTAAAATAAATTTAAATTAAAAAATTATATTTAATCTTTAAAAATATTATTATTTAACATATTAATTCTTATTTATAATATAAAAATAAATTATATGAACTATTTATTGTTTAAATAATTCTTTTAAACGGATAAAATAAATTTATATGGTTAATAAAATAAATAAATTATTATTTTTATCATTTACTTTATTAATGTGCTTATTTTTTATGTTTAACTTAAAAAAATAGAGTATTAATCTTTTATTTTATTATTTATATTTTAAATTAATTATTAAAACAATTTTTATCAACAGTATGTTAATTTTTATTATTAAATATTATATTAAACGTTTAAATATATTTAAACAACATTATATTAACTTTTTTATTTTATTCATTTTATTATATTTTTATTATTATTTTCATATTACGAATAAATAAATTTTAAAATATTTTATTTTTATTATTTTTATTATTTTTATATTTTTGTTGATTCTTAAACTATATTTAAATTAATATTATAATATTTAATATCACAAATTAATATTTTATTTATTAAAATTGATAAAAAAATAATATAAGATACAAATAATAAAATATTAAATTATCATCTTATTTTTTAAAATAAAAAATAAAAATAAAATATACTAACAAAATTAAAAATAAAAATAATATTTCATTTATTAATAAAAAATTAGATACAATTTAATGTATGTATATCTTAAAATAATAAAAAATAAGATTAAATTATTTTAAATGTGAAAAAATAACGTTAAAAATTTTAAAATTTATTAAAAAATATATATGATACTTTTTTATGTTTTATTTATATAAAAATTTTAATTTATATAAAGATATAATATTATATATTATTTTTAATTATATAGTTTTATAATTTTTATATATTATATTTATAAATAAGGTAAAAAATAGAAAATATTTTTCATAAATATTTAAAAATATCGATGTAATTTATCTCTTTAATTTTTAAAAATTAAAAAAAATTATTTTTTAAATTATTAATTATTTATTATTAAAAATAAAAATTTAGTCGTTAATATATTAGAAATCAATATATATTAATCAAATATTGATCATTTTAAAAAATAAAATAATCATTTTAAATACTAAAACGTTAAATTTAAGATTTTAAAAAATTAAAAAAATTATATTTTACCCTTAAAAAATGTTCTTCCGTGGCAAGCTGGAAGATTCAACTGATCACCCTAGTTGCTGTTATGTGGAGGAAAACAATTTTCAACGGTCAAAGTGCGTCAGATTTGAACAGACACACTATCACCAGAATGTAAATTAAGAAAAGATAAGTTCACACTAAAATATTTTTATTTTTGTTATAAAAACATTATTTTATTATTTCTAACGGTGGATATTTAGATAGTTAAATTTGTCAGTGGATAAAAAGAAAAGAGAAAAATTAAAAATATATATAAATATTTAAAAATAAAATTATGTAATAATAATATTAATAACTTTATCAGAATAAAAATTTTGAAATATAAAAATTTAAAATTTAATAATTAAAAACTTACCGCCTAAACAAATAATTTTAAATATAAAATATTATCCAAACAAAATATTCTTAAAATAAAAAAATTTAAATTTTGTAATATTTCAAAATTTTAAAATATTTTATTTAAACACAAAATTATAAATTATTAGGGTTTAAATATAAAGCAAAAATCAAATTAGAACATGATCTTAACCATATATTATAGATAAAAATTAGTACTTTGTTCCTTTATTTTTATTTTTAAATTTCACAATTTTCCTTATAATTTTTTGTTGAGGCCCTCAGCTTGTGATTTGGTTTGAACCATTATTGTACGCTAATGATATATGAATGGTGAGGTTAGGGTTAAGGCCTAAACGCCATTCTGACTCAAGGATGATTCACACTTTCTGCCCTCATTACCTAATGGTTCCTTTTTGGGCTTCTACCTTTGTTCAAGTTTCTTTTTGGAGGCCTGTTTCATTTAGTTTCAGTTTCTCTTTTTTTTACAAGGCTCATATTGGTCCAAAAAATAATAAAGGGAGACAAGTTACAATTGACACTTGACAGAATCCTCGCCACAACCAAACTTTCCTCTCATTTTCTTTTTCCTTATATAAATTCAATTAAAGGTTATTAGTCCAAATCACATATTAAAAATAAATAAATGTTAGTTTTTTATTTTTTGTTAAATATGATTTTTATTTAATCATATATATATAAAGAAAGAAAAGGAAGTAAAAATTAACTTATTCCAAATATAATCATATTAAAATTATTCCAATAAAATTTTTAAAAATTAAATTTGTTATGAGTTGTTTTTAAATAGTTTATATATATATATATATATATATATATATATATATATATATATATAAAATATGAGAAGGGGTTAATTTATTTCAACTAAATTTATAAGTTATTTTACTTAATATTTTTTAAAAGAATAAATTTTATTTTGTTGTTAAATTTTTTTAAAATAAAATAAATACTTTTAATAGAAATATTATTTAAAATTTATTTATAAAATTAAAAATAAATATTTTAATCTTAATAAAAAATTATTTATATAAAAATATAATTTTTATTTAAATATGTGCATCATAAATAATAAAATAAGTAAACAAACAAAATTATTAAACTCTTTTCTTATAATATATAATCATTAAAATAAGTATAAATTTATTTATAATTTTTTTAATATAAATATATAAAAATAAAAATAGATTAAAAAATAATATCCATATTTTAATATAATAATTTAATTTAAATGATAAATACTAAAATTTATAACTAATAAAAATTATAATACTTAAATATTAATCTAATAATTATATTTTTATTTATTATTTTATCTTTATATGTTAATTTAATAACTACTTTTATCAAATATTTTTTATTTTAATTATCAAATTTTTCAGTTTTCAATTTTTATAACTTGTGAATTTTCACATTTCAACTAATTTTACTTAACACACTTTAAATCTGATATGATTTTATCCTAATTTTCTTCTCATGATTGTTATTTTGTTATGTATATGATTCATTTTCAATATAATTTAAACTTGAAAAGTTCCGGATTCAATATTTTGAATTTGACATGATAATTTTAAATACGTAATTCAATAAGGATGAAGACTTTTCACTATCATCCTAAGTGTGCGCACACACACATTCATTTGTGGCTTTTACCCTGATTATATTATATCCTTGTATTATGAACTCTTTCATATAGAAATTATTTTATTAAATGAGTGTGAGTTAAGGAATACCTATTATTTCTGCCTTATGATGATTTTTTTGCCTTCTTTCTTTTGACAATATTTTAGAAGTAAAGGAGAGGATGAGAGAGAAGTAGATTGATGCGCATTGGCATATTTACAGAAAAAAGATATTTATAATTGAAGTAGGACAAAATAGGGTGGCGGTACATTGCCCCTGGCACAACATTCACCGCCTGGCAAATAAAATAAAGATGCACTCTTAAAATCATAGTTTTTGGCAAGTGGAACTAATGCTATATAAAAAACATTGAGGCCTATCTCCTCTTCATGAAGGAATATATATTTTATCAACCTTTTGCAAGAATATTAAGTTTATACCATTCAAAATCCGCCTGCAACTCATCTCATATAGGAAAAACCTATTTGTATCAACAAATATATAAGATGATTTCTAAAAATTTGGAAACATGTACATGTAAACATATCTAATTCCTGCGCGACCAAAAAAAAAAAGAAGTAAACATATCTTTCAGTTATAAGCTAAATGGAAATCATATGATTTATACATATTTTTTAATACATATGTTAATGTTTGATTTAATTCTATATAGTGTTTAATTTTTTTTCTTAAAAGCATGATTTTTTTAAAAATGGTGCTTTTATTTAAAATAATTAAGAGGAAGTTATATTTTTTAAAATAATATAAATAAATAAATAATTAGCATTTATGTTTATTAATTTATGCCAATCACATGTTATTTTTTTTACGATAATTAAAATAATGAAATTTAAAATTTATATAAACTATTTCAATCCTTCGTGAATGAATCAATCTTAGTAACTTACGTCTCGTGTATTTTCTAATAAAATATAAATAAATGAGGGAATGGAAAAAAATAAAATATGTTTCAAGGAACCACCGGTATAGTTTTTTGCTTAATTGAAAAATATACTTTTTTATAATTGCAGGTAGAGATGCATAGATTGCGTCAGTGATTCTTTCTTTAGAACTGTCCAAGCATGCACAGAATAATATCCTACAAACTTCAAGAAATGATTATAATAAAAGCATATGGGTTTGTGTATACGTAAATAAAAAAATAAAATAATAGATGTAAACTATTAAATTTTATTTAAATTATTAAAAAATAAATTATATTTTTAAATAGTTATATAATTATTAATTAACTTTTTATTTTTACTTTTAATTATAATCAAATAATTTTTCAAGATATATTTCTTATGTCTATGTGAAAAATATATTAGATGAAAACTTTTATGTCAGAATAAAAAATAAATACATCTTAATCATATTGTCATAAATTATTAAAATTGAAATATAAAAAGTATATATTATATTAAAAAATTAAATCATTTTTATAATTAATAATATACTTTTAATAAATTTTTATATGATGTTTGATTTCAAAAATTATTTTTTATTTTTAAAATTTTATACAGAAACAGTAAAAATAAAAAATAGTGTTTTTTATTTTCAATATTTTCATTACACAATTTTAAAAATAGAATAAAATAATGTGATATTTCTATAAATAAAAAGTAAAAACAAAAAGTATTTTTTTAAAATAAAAGACCACTTTACTTTACTATTTTATGTATCATTATACTATCTTCTTTTTCATCTCCATTTGGTTTTCTATTTATAAAGTAAACATGGGCAGCCAACACCTATTGGTCTAGCTCCTATGTCTTATTCTTAGAAAGCTCTATGTCTTATGAATAGAAAAATAGACATCTGCTAAATGTGTCTATCCAACTTAATTTACATTAACCGAGGTCCGGCATGACTTTCAAATGCCAAGTGTGTTGGATTAAAAAAGGAAAAAAATAACTCACAACTAATAATAATATATCGGTCTTGGGATAGTGGGTGAAACTAGCTACAAGGGCTATAGATTAGTTGATATAGTTTGGGCTCAACTATGGCTCTTTAATACAACTCCAGAGTGGGTATTAGTTCATTGTTGTAAGGGAAAAAAATTTCTTACATCGTTATATTTGGATATAAGTTGCTAATGCTAAAAAAAATCTGAATCATCTAATTTTGGAAGTAATAAAGTGTAGTGTATTATTGGAATGTAGACTTATTACGACTTTTTTTTTTTTTTAAGGATATGTTGTATAAGGAGGTGAGGTGAGTGATTGGGAAACATGGAGAAATAGAGTATATGAGGTTTGGTTTGGTGGTGTCTTAGTTGGGGAAGACACGTTAAGAGGTGAGTTTTGCAGAGTAATGGGGTTTGGGATGTGGGTTGTTGGTTTTGAAGTTTGTGATGTTTTAACGCTTTGTGAAATGATTGATATAGTAGGGCTAAAGATGAGACTTCTGATACATCATGGTCATACCTAATGCCATAACTTGTGTTCCATAGCAGAAGTGACCAAAATCTCAAAGATAACATTCATTCACATTTCTCCACGTATGAATCTAATGCACACAAAAGAGTTACAGGACTTGCTTTAAAATAATTCAGAGACCAAAGTACTGTTTTACCTAAAATAATCATAAATCAATCATAAGGTATATTTCTTCAAAACTATAGGTGTAAACGGATTTAAGTTGACTCATCAACTCATTATGTGTTTGGATTCATATTTATTTTCAAACTACAAATTATTCTTATTTACAAAGAATTTCTAAAATTTTCTATTTTTTAATTATTATTTTTAATTCCTTTTATATTTTATTCATATTTTAATAATTACTTATTTTTATTTTAAAAATTTTCATCCAAACATATGATAATTAAATTCACATTTTTTGAACATTATTTTGAATATCTTTTAAATTTTAAATATACGTATTTCGAATTTTAACGTAGAACTATACATCCACTCAATCGATCCAATTAAATCTAAAAAAATTGGTTTGAGCTGGTTTAAGAGGGTCAAATCTAATTTATTATAGAACAAGTCTTAGGTTAAAAAAATTTCAAAACTGACAAGTTTAACTTGATGTATATATAATTTTAACTTACACCGATCCGAACTAAGTGGAACGATTTAAGTTGTCCAAAAAAATCTCAAATCAAAATTCAACACGAAGTAGAATTTTAATTACCAGGATCCTTATTTTCCCAATCTCAACATGGCATAATTACAAACTTCAGACCTCGAATAAATTCTATTGCGCAAAGATAATATTTCTCATGAATAAATCCTTGTTTTAGTTTCTTATATTGTACATATTTCACTTTAATCTATAATTTTATAAAATTTTCACTTTAACCCCTAGTTTTACAAAATAATGTTTATTTTAATTTTTAATACACAATGATAATAAAAAAAACAAAATATTAAAAGACTACGATGAATATTTTTTAAAAAATGAAAGGCTAAGAAGTATACTTTATAAAATTAGGTATTAAAATAAATGGCACTTATAATTTTAGGAATTAAAATAAAGATTTACTCTATTTTTCACTGTGGACAAAAAGGGAATTAAAATCTTGAAAAATAAGGGTATGACATATGTGGATCGCTATCCAAGTCCTTTAAAAAAGTTTATAATAAAACAAATTTTTTTTGTTTTGAATAGAGAAATAAAATAAATTTTTACATAATTAGTAAATATGTGAATATGGATTTTTCTGGGCCTCTTATAGTACTTTGATTTAGTTTTAGTATAGGAGAAGGTAAAGTTGACAGTGAAGAAAACAATAAAGAAAGAAGTGTACCAAATAGACAAGTAGAAGATAAAATAATAATAATAAAATAGGCAAGTTGGGCCATAGGTGTTGGAGATACAGGGAAATAAAAATAAGTGAATGGGTCCCTATGAAAATGACAAGTGTTCCTAGGTACGTGCTCAGATTCATGCATGGTTTCAGGTTCAAAACATAATCGGCCCATATCTTGAATCAAGTTTATTATTCTCAGAGAAACCGAATAAGTTTCTGAACCCAATAAAACTTCCCCTCTTCAGTCTTCACAAATCTACCTGTTACCACTATCACAACTTTAATACACTTACGTTTCTTTCTTTCTATTTTTCCCCCCATTTTTTGGTTGGTTGATTTCGATAATCTTCAAAACTCTGCTAGTTGTTAAGGTTCTCTCAGTGTGTGCCAAATGTTGACAGGACAACCCTATATATTATATTTATTAAATGAAACTACAGTGATACATTTATTATTCTTGTCATTTTGTGTTACATTACACACGCCTTTCTAATCTATGTTTTGGAAAAGTGGAGTGTGCATATCAAACAAACTATCTGAAACTCTATGTTTTCGTTCAAAATTATAAAATAAAAAATAATTAAAAATAGATGGTACTAACTAGCAGCCATATTTTCATAAACAGATGTACAAATTATCAATGCAAGAAATGAATATGTATTTGATTTTAGTTTCTTTTATTTCAATTCAAAAGATCTGGTAGAAGAACTTGAAAAAAGAAATGCAATTTTTGACTAACCAAATGAAGTCCCAAACACCCTGGAATTAGATAATCTATTTTTAGATTTTCCCCCTCTCATTCTTCTGATTGTATGATTATATTTGAAACTACATACAAGGAGATAACAACATGGTCGCATTGAAATAAAGGAAGTAATCTGTATACCATTTTTTTTTTCTTATGAAAATGTGTGTATAACATCTCTAGGTTGAAAATTGCTAGCAATTGGGAGGGAAAGAGTGCTGTGTTCTAATTCTACCAAGAATGTGACTTAAAATAACTTAAGTGTTTCAACTTGCACCCTCCATTCTCACCGGACATTATTTCCCTGCATCAGGACTCTTCTGAGTTCACCAGCAATTCCTTGCAACAAAACTGGTTTGCGGATAACTCCATTGATACCAACTTGCATGCATTTATCCCATAAATCATCTTCTGCATTTGTAGTCAAGGCAACAATCATAGGCCAATTTCCACTTCTAAACTTTCGAATCCTTGTGGCAACTTCAAAGCCATCTAAATCCGGCATGTGAAGATCTAAAAGAATGACTTGAATAGAAGATCCAGCAGGTCCCATGATAGTAAGGCATTCAAATCCTGAAGAAACAGAACTTACAACAACACAACCTAGTTTCTGAAGCAATTTTTGGGTCACCGCTCTATTTACATCATCATGGTCAACTAACAGAACTTGCAGACTTCTTAACATGGAATTCGAATTGGTATGCTCCGATGATTCTCCAGATTCCGAGATGGCTATGGTAATGGATTGTCTTAATTGAAACCGAAGAGTAAGTGTCATGCTTTGAGGAAAACCATGAGAACATGGTATCAACCATATGTTCCCGTGCATTGACTGCAAATAGCATAATAGACAGAAGGTTATTACAAAATCAAAGGCAAGAAAAATAATTTACTGAACACAATCATTGCTAAATTAAACAGCAGAACAATTTAAAAATATCAGGTCCTAGAGAAAGTAGGAAACAACACCCTAATTCCTATAATGATTTGAAAAAAAGTAATCAAGGACATCAACAAAAAATTTACAGTTATCGCTACTTAATAATCTCAACAGGCAATGCCTCCAATCTCCAAGAGCTACAATTGAAACATTTCAAGAAAGAGAGAAAAGAAGAAACGAAAAATCCAAACAAAATTAACCAAATTCAGATATTTTTGTTACACAAGCTATTAATAACATGGGCAAACAGCCATCCTGGTGAATCATCTAAAGGCTGGCAACAGGAAAATTTAGCAAGATACTAATTTTTTGAATGAATGTGGAAAATAACCTTAAAATAAATATATGGCAACACAAATCATAGCGTAAATCAGTGTCTATAAATGCTCACTATCCATGCACATAGATGACAGGTTCTTGAAACTCACCTGGACTACCTTCTTGCAAATGCTGAAGCTCAGTCTACCCCCAACCCTATCACTGTTGTATTTCCTAACCCCAGGTCCCGAAGAAACTGAGCTCCCAACTTCCGAATCACTACTGTTGATCCCTATCTCAAATCTAATATTTACATCACCACTAGATGAGCTTGGTCTCCAAGTTGTCCACCCTTTGTCATTCCTTCCCTGACTTCCAGTTTCTGCAAAAACCCGAAATACAAGGATCCCTCCCCCATGGTTGTGTTCCAGTAGATTCCCAATCATATGCAAAATCACCTGAAAAACTCTCCTCTCATCACCCATAACATTGTCAGGCAAAGACTTCTCAACCTCAACCATAAAACCAAAGCCCCTATAAACACACATGCACTTGGCAAGGCAAGCTGCTTCCTTTATCATGGAATGTAATCCAAAAGACCTCATCTCCAAATGAAATCTTCCATCATCCTTTGTTGAGCTGTCCATGGCATCATTTATCAGGTTTGATAGGACATTGCCGGTCCTTAGCATTGCGTCCACAATAAGTTTCTGTTCATTCTTTAAACTACCATCTTGTATCGCTGAAAGCAATCCTACAATTGAGTGCATTGGCCTCCTCATTCCATCACTCATTACTTTCTGAAAAGCATTTCTTGCCTGGCTTGCCATCATAGCATTCCTTTTTGCCTGTTGCAAAGCTCGATTTTGCTCCTCCAACTTCTCCCTCATAAGTTGGGACTCCTCAAGAATTGCAGCATGAGATAGAGCCACCGCAACCTGATCAGCAACCACCTTAATTATCTCTAGCTCCTGACCGCTCCAAGATCTAGGCTCTCCAGTTGGAAGAATCAAGACTAGTATTGCATAACAAGTTTGTCTTAGCTCAGGTGTTCCTCCTTTGAAATTACAAACCCGTAGCATTGGCATTCGGATTGCAGCAACCGGTCCTGCCTCTCCAGAAACTCCACTGCTCCCAACAGCAAGCACCGAGTCAGAGCTAAGTATATTCACTCTATCACTTCCCTTAATTCTTGCAACATCCGGATCAGTAATGGGTATAGTCAAATTAAAATTCCTCCCATTCAATTCATGAGTGAGGTTCATCTCTGTCTTATCAACATTAGGCATCCACACAGCACAATTTTGCAAGCCCAGTGTCTTAGACAGCTCCACCAAAGTGGTATACAGAATCGTATGTCTATCAAGCGACTTGCGTATCTCTTGAGTAAGCATTCTTACATGCATTGCAGCCTCCCTTTGTCTCATAATATTATCAACCTCCCGTCCAAGATCCCAGGTCTTCTTCTTCAGCATGAATTCTCTGACCTTCACTTTGAGAAGCAAAGGAATAAGAGTGATGAGGGTTATTGCAGTGGCACATGATACCAATGCAGTTAGAATTTTGGAGATAGTAAGTGCCACCATAAGTTGAAAAGTGTGAGGGCCATAAGTCCACCCATTCAGCAAATGTGTCAATCCACATAGTACAATGAAGGCAATGAACTGAATGAGGACCCATTTGAATGGGACGTTTGAGCAACTGATAAAATAAAGCAGTTCAATAGGGATGGAAAAGTAGGCCACAGCAATCAAGAAATCTCCAACTCTCTGACACTCCAGAATGCTCTCAATGGTCCACAAGCTGGCCTCATCATCACAGTTACATCTAGGAAATCCATTATCTGTCGCAGATACACATATGAAGATAGAGATAATCAATAACCCAGATGCCACTGCTTTTAACATTGATCCAATATGTTGCTGCTTCTTCAATCCATCTAAGGATATAAACTAATGGGCCATAGTCATACCCCAGTCAATATCCAAGCTGGAAAACAAGAAAAAGTCTTCAGCGATTTCTACCTTTAGCTCCTCCCTTTCAATTGTCTTTCCCTATCAACAGTTCAGCAAAAACAAATAAAATGAAAACTCGGTAAGATCCAAACCAAAAGAAAAAGAAAAATATGAGATCCAAATCAAAGAAAGATTATAAAAACATATAAATCGTCAATTCTTTTCCTAAATTAATCGATCTAATGTATTCCACTCCTGTAATTTCAGTTTTAACCTTCTTGCATCCCCCTATTATATGAATCGGTGAACTACAGTGGCAAGAGGTGAAGGGAACAGCATCGACCCAAATGGAAAAAAAAAAAGGAAAACACAAATATAAACGGAAAAGGAAATAAAAAAGGAATAAAAGAATCAGGAAGACCCAAGCTATGCTATAAACCTGGGGGAAGGCAAAGCCAAAAAAATATTATTAAAAAAATCAAAGTCCAACATGTTTAATACTCCTTCACAAAAATAAAAAAGAGAAAAAGCATAAGAAATTAAGAAACTAAAAACCCAGTAATGCAGTCCAAAATAAAATAAAAAATAAAAAAACAGTACCTGAAGAATTACAGCCCTTCAATGCGATCAAATATTCCACCTTCATTAGATCTTAACCTCACCCTGGAAAAACCAAACCCTTGTTAAACACGCCTTACTATTTCTACAACAACACATTACCAACCAAATCTCCTCAACCTGCTTAAGCATCAAATCAAAACGCTCCACCAACAAAGTCCATTACTTTATACATCATATATATATATATATATATATATATATAGGTTTAACAAAGAAGAAGCACCCACCTCCACCATTGGGAAGAGCAAAGAAAGAAGGAAGCAGGAAATCCCAGAAGAAGAAAGTAATTTAAAAGAAACGCATATGGAGTGTAGCAGAAGCACGAAACCGGGAGCGACCCTTTTGTAGAAAAGGTTTCTCAAGACTAAGAAGAGAAGTGTTCATAGCAAAACGAAGTCCCTACGCCACAACCCAGATGAAGAAAGAAATGAAAGTGTTGTGCTTGGTGTAGAGGGAATCTTAACCTTTTGTGCAATACCCTTTGTCTATTTTCCAATGCCAAACCACAAACCATGTAAGGAAAGAAGAGAGAGAGAGAGAAAGAGCGCCGTTGTTTCGTGGGAGAAGAGAAAAAGGGGTGAGTGAGTTGGATTTAGAAGAGGAGAGAGAAACAGAGGACCCCACATTCTTACATGAAGAGAACTTGGACGCTCTTACGAACCAAAACGTCCTCGTCACACCAAAAAAGATTTGTTTTATTTTTCACTCTCTTTCCTTTTCAGTCTCTTTCTTTTTTTATTTATTTAAAGATAATATTACTCGATTAAGATTAAAATAATAGAAATCATAATTTTTATTTTAATTATTTAATATCATTTGTATATTTAAGACCTTTGATGGCTTGATCTATGATTCTCTCTCTCACTCTCTTTGTGTGTATTTTATTTTATAAAAATAAAAATAAAAAGAAATAATTAGTATGAGTATTATATATTTTGTTTGAATTCCCCATTCAATGTTCGATGTTGTTGTGTCAGAAGGGGGAGTTGTTTCCCTTTCCCTTTCTCTTTCTTTGGATCTCTTTAGAAGAAGAATTAGAATTGCAATGTTTTGGAATTAGGCGCCACGTGCCTGTAGCAGAGTTCAAACCTGGGTCACCTTGTTAATTCAGAAGCGCACACAGACTTATCCGCATGCCAGGATAAAATAAGACCAACTTATATTATCCCAAAAAACACTTACAAGATATATTATATAGCTAAGACACGCACCAGAAAATATGTACCAATAAGATATCCCACTAATGTTAGATTCAACTTCTACTCTTTTTTTGTATCGCAAGCTTATTACTTATGCCAAATCACAATCACCATCGCAAAATTCAATTATTCTTTCAGAGTGCGCATATATCTCTTCATTAATTATAATGTCTCCACCCTTCCTTCATTTCCAATTTTAGATTCCCTTTATATCAAATAAATTAACACTTTTATTATTTATGTAATATTTTTTATTATCTTAATTATTTTATCTTGTATTTTTTTTCTCTTCTATATGATATATGTTTGGAGTGATAAAATAGATCGATTCACCCCAAGCTGCTTATCGCGTAATTGAAATATAATATTTATATTTATTGATTGATATGGTAAAAATTTAAAATTTAAAATTAAAATAAAATTTATTAAGATGACATTTATAGATTTTTAGTTTAATAGTATTTATTTTTATATTTTATCATTTTTAATAAAAAATTATTGAAAATATTATTTTATCATATTTTGGATATATATATATATATATATATATATATATATAATTTACATAATGACTAAAGGTATGCATTGAAGTGTCATTACATGTACTATCCCTTACTATTTAAATTTTTTATTGAAATAATAATATTTTCATCCTTTTTAAAGCATCACAACATGATATGATACGTGAACTCTCATTATTTATACTGGATTAATATAAAAGTAGCAAAAATAATTATTAACCATCATATTTACTTTAAATAGTAAAGTAAATAAATATTAACCAAATACTCAAGTAATACTACAAATATTATACAGTTACAAACATAAATAGTTTTTTCTATTAAAATAGAAGCAGTTAAAAGAAAATTTACCTCTTACTCAACTATGTCAAATACATCTCTATAATTTATTAAGAAATCCAATCTCTATAACCTATTAATAAATTCAATAATAATCAAATGCATGCATTGAAGTATCATTACATATATCATTCCTTACTACTTAATTTTTTTTTATGAAGTAACAGCAGTTTTTACCATTTTTGAATCATGACATGATTTGTAAATCCTTGTTGTTCACACCAGGTCAATATAAAATTAGAAAAAATAAATAACAATCATCATATTCACTTTAAATAGTAAATATTAAAACATATGTGAGAATAAAAAATAATAATTTTAACTGGACCTAACTTATTCTCCTAACTCTTATATAAAAGAAACTTTATCATTAAATAGATTATATATATCATATAATTGATAATAAAAATGATAACATAAATAATTAAATCTTATCATGAATAATTGAAATTAAATCATATAAATTATATTTTTTAAAAAAATAATCATATAACAAAAAAAATATATGTAATCTTAATTATTTATATATATTATATAACTCAATTTTACCCCTCTCAATTTTATATAAAAATATCTTCCTTACTAAATGTATCCAACACAGACAATTATACAACAAAGATCTTGTATATAAATAACCGTCTCCCTAGATACCATCCCCATACACAATCTAAACGTGTCCATACAAAATATATAAATTAAGTGAATCAAAGGGTATATTATTACTTTAAATATAAAATAGTTATCTCACGCACTCACCCATAAAGTTAAGTAATTATTTAACGTCAAATGATATTGTATTAGTATTTTATTAGGTTAATTTACAGAAGTTGTGTTAAATGCTGTTACACTACAAAGTCAATAGAAAAAGAATCTGTTCGGCATGGAAATTTTGAGTTGAAAAGAAGGCGTCTAGTCCATCACATATTTGGTACGGAGAAAAGTAAAAAAAAAAAAAAAACGAAATGCATGAATCTGTACTCTTTGATGAGCACAGAGCACAGATATTTTGCATTCCTTGATTGTTAGACGGAATAAAAGGGAAAAGATCTCATCAGAGGGTTGAAAGGGTTTCTTTAGTATGCTTTTAGTTTTGTTTGAGCTAGGAAAAAAATACAAAAATGAATAATGGAAATTATTATAATTAGAGATGAATATATAAATATGTATAACATGCAAATTGAATAAATTAGGATCAATAGAAATATATATTTATTAAAATATAATTTTTTTAGCTCAACCTATTTAATTTCCAAGTTAAATAAATGAATTAGATTTACGGATTAATAAACTTGCGAATAAAAATAAATCAAATGCAAACCAATAATTTTTTGAATCTATTTATTTTGATATTCAACTTAGTTTAAATTAATCTACACATCTTTTAATTGTAGTTGACAAAATTCTTTTTTAGATACGCAAAAGAGATTGAGTTAAGAAGAAAAAAAAACAGAAGAAAAGTAAATGGAACGATAAAAATATGTTTTATATTTGTTCAATCATAAAAGTAGGAAGGAGAAATTATTTTATGCTAGAATCCACAGAAAAATAATTTGTCTAAATAAGAGAGAAGTATGAGGAAAATCTACTCTATTTTTTTCTATTTTTGTTTAAATTATTAAAAATATTTTAGACAAATAAAAATTTAAAGTAAATTTTTTAATTAATAAAAAATATTGAAAATTAAATTTTTAAATTTAATTTAATTTATTTATCCATCCAAATAAAAAACTTATTCTTTATTTATATTTATTTAAACAACTTTTTTTATTTTTACTGTTTTTCTTATCTTTCTATTTTTTTATTTTTAAATTTTACATTATTCTAATAAAATATGTGTACAACTCGTTGAAAAAAAATCTAAATTTTTTTTTTAATTTTTCCATAAATCATAAACCCTAAAATAAAAATATATATAGTTTACACTTAAATCTCTATTTTAGTATTGTTGCTGTTGTATAAAATAAAATTATTGATTTGATCGTATAAATCTATACGATTTAAATAAATAGATTGTATTTTTTTTATTTTTATAAAATTTAAAAATTTAGTTTTAATTTTTTTTTATTTTTAAAATAATTAATTTTAAATTTTGATATTTTAAAAAAAAATTATCTTTACTTTCCCATCATTAACACATCACGTATCATACACAAATTATTTTAAAAATTAAAAAACAATCTACTTTAAAAAAAATAAAACATTTTAAAAATAAATAATTAAAATTAAAATTTTAAAATATTAAAAATATAGTTAACTTTAACTAAATTTATTATTTTTTGGCTAGCTCGAAACTTTTGCCAAAATCCGTACTGATATTTCGAAAATTACTAAAATATTGTCTTCTTACTTTGAACAGATAATTAGTACAAATCTGGTCCACAAAATTTTAATCATCACTGTCCAGTTACAAACTTGGAAGATCTTAGGTTAAATTTGTTATCTTGAGCACTTAATTAATATATAGTATAATTAAGAAGATAGTAATAGTATCATATATGATGTTTGATATATTTTTCTAATGGCATACAGAAACACAACCAACACCTTCCATCTCACTTCAAACTTAAAACACAATCCTCAATTTCACTTCCTAGTGTCTGTTGCATATCAAACCCTCAACTTCCAGCAGCATCAATCCTCCCACTTTTATACTACCGGTTGGCCATGGCTTGAATATATTGCTTTCCAATTAACCATCACCTTTATTGTGAGAGTGGACACCACCGCCCACTGTTCTCAACCATTAAAGGATAGAGAAGGTTAAAAAAAGAACAAAACATCTATTTTTTTCATTTCCATTTACTTTGTTTCTATTTTTATATTTTTCCTTTTTTACATTCAGACTAGATTCTATATATACATTTTATCTTTTTGTCTTTTCCAAATAAACTTCTCTATTGTGAGAGTATCCATGCTCACTAAAAGAGATTGAGGTTGTGGAAACAGTTATACACTTAAACTCTATTGAGATCAGCATTTGTGCATCATCCTAAAAAAAAAACGAATGATAAAGATATCATCTTACAAAATTTACATTTTAACTTTTTTTTATATCTTCTCCTATTATATTATATAATATATTATATATTTTTATTTTTATCATTTTATATACTTTAAATAGGATGTATGAGAGTATTTTTTTTATAAAAAAAAAAGTATTTACACGGCACCTTTATTATGTATGTACGATAAATGTTACGGCAATAGAAAACCCCGGCTTCCATTTATTACGTTTAAAAGTAGCCAAAACTGTAATGCAACAATGCTAAAAACGTCCCTCTTATGGTTTCCAAATCAGCATCATTACATTATGTTTTGTTTTTTCGTGTTGCGGATGGGAAGGACAACTTTGAAAACGTTGAAGTTTTTTTTTTTTTTTTTTTACTTTTTTAATGGGTATAGTTTAAAAAAAAAATAAAGGGTGGTTTTGTCGATCATAAATGTTTAGGTATACAGTCAATTCTTTTATAGAACAAAGCCTTTATTGAAACTTTGCAACGTATTAGATTGAAAACTAGTTAAGGGAATGGATAAATGTTTATAAAGGCCAACCACTGTTGACTCAAAGTATTAACTGGTAGGATTCAACTGTATTAACTCAAAAGTCTTCGGTTATAGATATTTTGCTGATTTTTTATTCGTAAATTGTTGAAAATAATTGTTGAGAAAATTAACTTTACCATAATATAAATGTTCCTGACTTAAATACGATTATCTCCCGCGAAAGATTTATATAATTTATGGCATCTGGATTTTGAAACGGGGCATCATTTTTCTCCTTTAAACTTTTTGTCAACCGGGAAAAAGATATAATTATAAACAGGTGCTTGGAGATTCATGTTTCAAATTAAAATCATATATTAAGTGGTTTAAATAAGGTCATCATAATGTATATTTCTTTCACACTTACGTGATTTGGAGAAGAAATTTTAACAATATCAGTAATTTTTTCATACATTTCATGAATATTCCAAAAAATATATAAAATAATAACAAGCATGTTTATTAACAATATATTATTCCATTTCAGGCTTATCAGGATAAGGGCATTTGTGGCTCCCCAAATTTAAAAAAAAAATTATATATGTATATGTAGGTATAAACAATAAGTTCTTTATTTAGAAATACATATTTATTATGAAAAAATAATATATACTGCTAGCTAGATTTTATTTAATGATTGATTTAAAAATATTTTTTAAATGATTATATAATAACTAAATAATTAATTTTTAATTTTAATAATTAGTATATGATTATATGCTTTTATTATTATTATTGATCTTAAATATGCATATCTATATAATTACTAAAAATTATCAATTTTCAGTAATAATAGTTTTATCCTCGAGTATTAAAATAGATCCTCGTAGAAGGCTTATTTATTTGGGTAAATTCTATTTGTTTAACAATGTTTACTATTAAACTTTGAGGAATATACCTTTATTCTTCCGTGTTTATCAAAGAAGTCTAATCTTCTTTAAATATCATGTCAATCATGACTAAAAATTATTTTCCAATGTGTTGAAATCAAAGTTCTTGCGAGAATGTACGTGGCAGAGTTTGACTAAATTCATTATTTCCCTCATGCATTTTAATATTATTTTGATGATCGATTTTGTGTTAACATTGCAATTTAAATTTTAGATATTTAATATAATATTATATAAGTTACATTAATATATTAATTCTTATATTTCCATCAAAATTTTAATTAGATCTTTATAATTTAAAAAGTTTAAGTTTAATAATTATAATTTTAAAATTTTATCGTTACCTTCATTTTCTTGATCTAAGTTCTCATTTACATGTGTACATAATCTATATTGTTTCACCAACATTTTTTTCCAATTCACTACCAACAAATTATTCAATAAGAGAACATTAAAAAAATTCAATATTAGTATAATTTGATCTTTTCTTTAACAAAATAATCTGATTTCGGCATTTATTTCATCTTTTTTTTTTTTATGAAGAGAACCATCTGTTGTTTCTGCTAAATTTATCATCTTAATGCTCAAATTGCTAGATGTGATACCTCTGAGACTATTAAATATGATTCTCCGACTTTTTAGACCAAAGATTGTGTTGCTACCAATAAAAAATATATACACCAACAAATAAAAAAGACTGAAAGAAAACAAAATCAACGATTATAATATATATATATATATATATATATATATATATATTATACTTGTAAAAAAATTATTTTCCATTTTCATCTAACATTTCACTAGAGATTATGGATCAATCATAAATGACTATGATAAAGGAAACTTATGTAAAAAGAGAGAGAATTAAAGAGACAAAACTATAAGAACCTAATTAAAATGATCTAACTTCTATTATTATCAAGGATTTATTTATAAAATTTTAAAATTATAAAAAAAATTAAAAATGATAAGGATCTAATTAAAAATTTGATAAAAATAGAACAATTAACTGATTAATTAACCTATTATAGACAAAATTTGTACATTAAATTTTTATTTTGACCGTCCAAACTTTTTATTCAATATCCCCACAGGTTTTCATGTATGTTTATGGTTGCGACCTGCGAAGAAAGATGTTTAGTTACCTTTTACATTAGTCGTATCACAATATTATTATTCTAGCCTGATGAAGAGTTATCCATTTTAATTTAAGGATGCTCCCTCACTTTAATTTAATTCAGTCGTATCATATTAATATACTAATTTTTTTAAAAAAAAATTATAGGTTTTTCTTAAGACATATTTCTAGCTAAAATTGAATCTGGGATATGTGATTGCGGAAACGATTAGAATCCATAAATACCGAGAGGCAATATCTTTATAAAACTTATATATTTTCTAACAGTAGAGTTAGTTGATGGAGTTTCATGACCTTCTTCTTCGTTCCAATTCCTGAACTCTAAAGATTCCTCTACCGTTATAGTTGATTTCTATCGCATCGTTATTATTTACCTATTGCCAATCTAATTAGGAAGAACCAAGAAAAGACATTTTATTCACGTGTTCAATTGTTTGCGTGTGGGTGTAGAAAATGGAAATAGATGGACTAATAGTTTGCATAAAATATACATGATTTTGAATCAATCACCAAACGAAATCAAGTTCTAGTGTTAAAAAAGTTGGACAGTATAAACTATAAATAAGTCGATAATCAATTTCTTTAAAAAATTATGGAGTTTTGTTGTAAAAGTTATGAAGGTTTTCATTCTGTGATATTTTTGGCTATGGAACGAGATTATTTAAAGATTAAAAAATGAGATATTTTTTATTATATTTATTTTTTAAACATATGGCTTTCTGATAAAATAAATTTTATTTTATAGGTTTATTTTTTTCAAATTAATTACTTTAACATTTTCAATTATTTTTTTCTTGTTTTCTTCATAATATGATTGAATTGTTTGTCCTCTGAAATTTTAATTTTGAAACAGAGAGAGTAAAGTTAAATGACATCAACGAGATTAATGTGAACAACAACAAAATAGAAACTTTTGTCGTGGCATGTTCTTGGCTTGCTGCTGTTTTTTCCAATAAATCACAATAACTTATTTTTAATAATTACTGCTTGATTATATTATATATTATATTATAGATGTTTCAATTTTGATAGCGTAACTCATAAGTTAACATTAGTCGAGGCTATTATTAATGTAGCTCTCAGCAAAAAAAAAAACAAACAAACACAAACAAAATGCAAATTACATAGATTTCAAACAAACCAAAGGCTCCCCAGCCTAGTTAATAATCTTGTGTTTTATGAAATATTTTAAGAAAATAAAATAATTTTAAAAAAAAATTAAAATTTATTTTATTTAAATATTTTTTAAAAATTTTAATTTTAATAAACTAATCAATAAAATTTAAAATTCATTTAAAATAGGTAAAATTTAAAATTTCTTAATTTACAATCATTCTTATATTATTTTTTCTTTGATTGATGTTACTTGTATCGTATTATTTTTTTATTACAATTCATATTACAATATTTTTTAATATATAATTTAATCTATATTTAATATATTTTTTATTTGAAAAATTTTTATTAAAAAAGAAAAAAACTAAAGATAATAATCATCCCATAACAATTTTTTTTATGTCAAATCATACCAAATAAATTTAAAGTCTAAACATACCTAAATATAAAAAAGATAATTCAATGATTAAACTCTTAGTTACTTAACCAAATCTTCATCCACCATTCCTTCTATTCTTACGTCATTAAAAAAGTAAATTACACAAGAGTCATAACCTTTTATGGATTATGGTCAAATATTATTTCATAAAAAATAATGTAATTTGAATCCTGTATTTTAAAAAAATCATGACTATCAATCCTTTCTTACATCTAATTTAGTCCATCATCAAAATAAAAATAAAATTCATGATCTCTACATATTATAAAGTTCCTATTAAATAAGATGTTATATTTTTTAAAAATTTATTCTCATAAGATTATTTTTTTTATAATTTTATATTAATTAAATATATAAACAATTAAGTGTATATATATAAGGTGAGAAAAACTTCCTTTCATAAGTTTATTTTTTAGGTTAAATTAAATTTAGGTTCAAATAAATGTTTTCTTCTCAAATATTTTATTTAAATTTCACTATATTTTTACAATAATATTTATACACTAATTTATAATGTAAATATGTAACTATTCTACTTCTCATATTATAAAAATTATGATAATAATTATGTAACTTATTATTATCTAAAGTTTCATACATTTATTTTAAATATAAATTTACATAATGATCTATAACGAGAAGGTATAACATCTATCTATTATAAGAATTGTAATAATTGATGTGTAACTATTATAATTTCAAAATTTGTGAAATGTGAATTTTGTTTTAGAATTATTCTTTTTGAAAATCCTTTCAAAAATTAAAATTATTCCAAAATTTACTTTAGAATTTAAAAAAAATCAAAATTTATCTCAAAACCATATTTTTTTATAAATTTATTTTCAACAAAAAAGTCCTCAATTTCAATTTTATTTTTAACTAAAATCTCTTATTTATTACTTCTTTGTAAAATTATTAGTTTCAAATCAAAATAGTCAATATTAATTTTATTATATTTGTTTGTAATTAAATAAGATCAGTTTATTGTATAATTTAATTGAGAGTACTATGTTTTTTAAAATAAGTTATCAAGTACTAATATTTTTCCTGCGCATACCTAATTTATGAGTTTAGATTTTTTTTCAGAAGGATTTTTTTAAAACTTCAATGGTGGCTTCTATTCTTAAAAGGTTTTTTTTTTTTTTTTCTCTTCGTACGTTATTCTACCGTAATCTCTATTATTACAGATGAGACTTCACTAAAAATATTTAGACAAAGTTAGGTCTGTTACAGTTAATTGTATAATATTTTTACGCTTTATTTGTTTCTAATTCATGTTTTAAAAATGATTTTGTGCTCGTGTGTGGTGTGTGTTATTTTAACATTAGTGTAGCATAGCTTTTATTTCATAAATTCTTCTTGTTATTTTGTAGCCATAATGATTTTAGGGTTATTAAGTTTGCATTCTTCCTTCACGCATCACTCTTACAAGATATGCGTATACCTTTGAGAGAAACTAGGTCTACACACGGCTCTAAGTGAAATTTAAAATTAGAAGGGTTTATAATTATGTTATTTTAGATGTACATCCCATTTTATCATTGTAAAAAATCTTAAGTAGGATTTATTTTTTTCTTAATATCCCAAATTTAGTAGGTTATTTATAATTGTGATCAAATTAAATTAAATCTTATCCCTAGATGTCTTTTTCGGATTAGTTTTATTTAATTTACAAAAAAAACTGCATTTTATATTAAACATTTATGTTGATTGTATTTATAACTCTTATTTTAAATTTTGTTCTAGTCATTTTTTGGATAAAATCGTCAAATTCCTTTTATGTATGATGGGCCTTTGCAGTGAAGGTAGGCTGGTTTCATTTAAACATATGTAACTAACATGCTTATTGTAGTCTTATAATCTTCATTAGACAACACTAACCTTTAGGTCTGTAGTTCTTGCTCTTATAAAATTGCGTTATGCTTTTATATACCCCATGATTACATTTATTCTAACTTCTACTCATGCTTGCAAGTTTGTGTGTATTAGTTGGTCACAAGGTGTCATAATGTTTCCATTTGTTCTGTTATTTTCATCTATGAAAATGGTATACATTTTGATTTGTAAGGATTTGGGATTGTATATTCTGATTTAATAAACTGTAAAACTAACTATCTTGAGATTTCACATGTACTTGTGTTAATTAGGTTCTAAATAGAATTCTCACCCTTTTAAGAATTTTGGAGATATTTGTTTATGTCAATGGCAATGGATATATATGTCAATTTTGTGTGAATAGTAACGGAGGTATCGGTGAATAATTAAATTAAGATTTTTCTTACATATTTTGTTTTCTAATTAGCAATGTAAATATGTAGTCATTGTTTTTTGGAGTTTCAAAATAAAAGTTTTGATCGATCCAACTTAATTCTTCAAGGTGTGAGAAATTAGCTTAAAATTTAAGTTTTTTTTTAAAAAAAAATATCTAACTCAAAAGTGACCCAATACCTTAGAAACGCACTCGAAATTGATTTTAGCTGTTATAACTGGAACTTGACTAAACCGAAATTTAACGCTTCCATTTTTGTAAGTATGCTTTGGAACATAGAAAAAGAACCTTAATGTTCCATTGAGCTAATCGTCTAGGCTGATTTTCTACTTATCCTTCAAAGTCAAAGTCATGCCAATCGTGTCAAGAATTCATACTATTAAAGCTACTTCCTTTTACAACTATCTTTTCTCCTCCCAAAAATAAAAACACATGCAAAAGTAAAATTGATCATTTTTTTAAATCTAATATATATAAATTTTCTTGTTCTAACTCTCAAAATTCCACCTTAATCCTTTCTGAGATTAAGATGTTTTTTTATGAGATCATACAAATTAAGAATTGTGTGCTTTTTTCTTATTTAGAGCAAAAATGTTTTTTATAATAAACAATTCTTTTCAAATTAAGTAACATCAGTTTGGACATCTACATATCTAAAATTTGAATTTGATGTCTTTATTTAAAATAAATCAACCTCCATTAATTGATCCACATATTCAAAAAAAAAATTTACATTCAACTAATTTGAAATGAACTAAAGTTATTTCTTTATTTAAATCTTACATGAAACTAACTTCTAACGTTAAAATAAATTATAACGCGAGATTACATATATTTGTGAGTGAAATTTTCGGAGATTCAAACACAAATCATATATCGTAAGAATTTTTTTCCTTTAGAATATATATATTTTCTTTTTTAAAATAACAACACCCACATTGATGGGCTTTTTTCCTTAAATTTATTTTTTTAATTAATATAAAAGTTACCAAGAAAAGAGGGGGAAACCTATAGGATAAACTAAAGGAGAAAATGTTATATCATTCTTTTTTATTTATACTATTTTTATTTTTTTCTCTTTTAACATGAAAAAAGAAAGGTAAAAACATTAGTTTAGAGTAAATCAAGTGTATTCTTTAATTTTTTTATGTTAAGTTTTGTTTTACAAATCAATTGGAATGACTAGTTATTAAGAATTTTGTTAATCAATGTTTTATTACTTACGGGCTTAAAAATATAATTTTTTAATAATCAATGATTTCTTCTGTCCTTGAAGACAAGGCCTTCTCCAAAAGAGAAGATATAAAAAAGGGAAAGAAAGGGACATGCTTTAATAAGAATAGATTATAAGTCAAAGGAAATATTATAATACAACGCACCTTGCTCTGTAAACTATTAATTGATTCATGTATCGGGATAGGTGTGACCTTTTAAAGCCACCTAGGTAAAAAGTCTACAAAGAAAACCACGATTATTATTCCTTTATGGAAAAAGTTAAAAAGTTACTCTTACATTCACATCCACAACTACATAGAGTAGTTTCTTTCTAATATTATTTTAATTTTTATGATTATTTTTTAAATTTTATTATAATTAAAAAATTTATATACAAACAAAATTATTTATTTTATTTTTATTTAATAATTAAAAAAATTAATTTATATTTTAATATAAATAAATGTATGTTGGTATTTATTAATATGATTTTTTTAATTATCATAAAATTGATGTATTCGAATAAAAAAATATTATAGCAATATACAAACATGACGGTTCTTTTTACATGGACCAAGCTTCGTTTATGACAAGTTAATTGTGGCATGACAAATCATATAAACTGAACCAAGACTCAAAGTTATCATGTATTTCCATTGGCATTCAGCATTCAAAAATTCCTGCCATGTTGGAATCATTATTTCTAACAAGTGGGTTCAACATTTGTCTAAATTTGAAACGAATTTTAATATTAAATACTTTAAAATTCATAAAAATATCGAAATTATAATTTTATTAAATTTCCAGGCATACAAAAATAAATGTTAAATTATCATATTTTTTTATAATGTGAGAGATAAAAAGTTATAACAGAAATATTTGACTATCACTCTGCGAAAAAAGTAATTAAACTAAGAAAAAGGAAATTTTTATAAACTAACAAAGTTTTTGGTTTTTTTTTTTTCGTATAGTGGATAAAATGTCAAAGATAATTTTAAACATTTTCAATGTTAGACAATAAGGTGCAAGTTATTTGCCAAAGACAAAAAATAGAATTGCGTGCTTATAGGATAGATGAAAATGTAAAACACTTGCAAAAAATGACCAATGACGTTAATTAGTTGTCAAAATTTAATATGTAGTTAATATTTATGAAAAGAAAGAAAATTATAATATGATGAAAGAATCTTTTGAAAAATTTTATGGAAAATTAATTCAGTTTAATTATTAATTTAAATTCTAAATATTTACGTTAAATATTTAAAAGAATATTATTTATAAATCTTATTTAATATAAGCATGATTATAAATTTTACCCATTATGATTATGATATCCGCTTTTAAAACACTGATTTTAAATATTGAATCGAATCAAACTTTTTAATCTTATAAATAATTAAAATTTAATGATAAGAGAATAAAAATAAAATAATTTATATAAAATTATATATGGGAACATAATGACTTTTCTCCTTGAAAACCAACATAACAAATTTTCGACCTTATAATTTAGTTGTGTCAGAAGTATGATTTAATTCTCCCCTATTTTGTAATTCACTTCAAACAGTAATTTAACGTTTCAAACCAATCAAATCATAACAGGAGGTCTTATCAATTTGATTCCCATTATGTATTTAAAACATAAAAATCTTAGTTGCTGGTACCCTCGCTTAATTCTATAAAATTTGTATTATAATGACATAATTGACCATACCTGGGTTGTCTCTTTTTCTTATTTAATACTCCTTCTGGTTTTATTTTTATAATTTTTTTAATATGATTTTAAAAAAATATTTATTGTTTATATTTATTCTTCATAATTTTAATAACTTCAAAATAATGTAATTAATATATAATACAAAGGTTTTAGTTCAAATTTTTTTAAAAAAAATTATATAATTTTACTAATATGTATAATTAGATTAAAAAAAAAGTATTCCAAGAATCGAAAAAATATAAATTTTCATATGAGAATCTTTCTTGCTCATTTGTTGAATATATCCGTTGGAGTTGAAGAAAAATATCAAATGCTGATCTGTGTTCAAATCCTTTCTTTTGCTTCTTTGAGTATTATGCCAGTAACAACTACAAGCACCTCCAAAAAATATGAAGGATCTGATTATTTTGATGTTAGGAAATTAATTATATTTTAATGTAAAATACATAGTTAAAAATATATTTAATTTGGATTAATTTGCATAAAAATATTTAACAATTTAAAATTAATATTATTACAATTATTTTTCGTTAATTTTAAAGTAAATAAAAACATTAAATAAAATAAATCACAAACATTATTGTCATTTGTCAAAAATGAGACAGTAAAATGTCAAACATGTGACAAATCACAATAAACGTTGACGATATGTTTTCTTCTTTTGGTAAACATCGGAAATTTCAAATGAATACATCTATCAGTCACTGTCAATCTCTTAGCCTAATAATTACAGAGAGGTGAAAGGACAAAGCCAAGAGTGGGTTTTACTTTTACGGGAGACATGCTTTCAAATTTTCAATTCAACGCTCCTTTTAGAAAAGAGAAATTATATTTATATTATAATTTTGTATTATTAATCAATATAATAATAAATAAGAATATATAATATGCATATTACTATAAATCATACGATAAAAAAACATGTTGTACTTATAAATAACAAAAAAATTTAAAAAGTGGTTGTCATTATGGTTATAAAATCAGATTTGATCGGTTAAAATGAAAATTAATTAGACTAATAATCTGAATAATTTAAAATATAGTGAAATACAAATTATCAAGAATCAGGCAAATGGATCAAAATTTAAATATGAGCCATATCAGAGAAATAATCTTAACCATTTTTTCCAAAGAAAATAAGATTTCTTTACTTTAATTTATTTTTAAAATTTTAATTCTAAAATATTTGTTAAAATAAATAAAAGCTTATAAACAAGATGTACACATGTTTGCTATTATTAACTATTTTCATATATTTTTATTATATAAAATATATAATATAATTTTTTATTTTGATTTAATTTTTTAAGTTATTTTTATTTTATTCTATATCAGTTTATTATTTAGTATATTATTGACTATATATATATATTTATCATCAATTTAAATATGGTTCAACCATTTAATCGTAAATCAGTCTTCATCACTTCAATCATCATCATCAGTGTGTTTTCAGAAACAGACAACTATTAGGATGATAACTGGTGGAAGATATTAGGATGATATTGTTAAAAGGAGATATAATTTTTTTCAACGAATATTTAATATGTCCTGTTAAAAATTTTAATTGATTTAAAAATAAGTATTAAATAATTCATATGTTTTTTAAATAAAAAATATACATCTTCTGAAAAGAAGTGCTGTCTTCCAAATTAAGGGTGCATAGTATACCTAATATTGTCTTCCACTCATCGTGATAAACTTATCCAAAAAATATGTCTAATTTTAAAACATCTGGATACATAATTCATCACAATTGGATGTATTTAAATAGAACAATATTTTTTACTTAACCTTGTGATATTTTCTTTTGGTATAAATGTTGTTTTGGCAAATGTTGATCAATGTTTAAAGGGTTGAACGGGTAAAGAAAATAAAAATTATATAATTATTTTATTAAAATATTTATTATATGAGAAACATAAAAAATGTTTCATATTTAGCCTTTTAAATAATTGAAAATGTTAAATAAAGTTATATTTTTTTAATCAGTATATTTAAAATAATTGTTAAAAAACTCTATTTTTTCCATGGTATCTTTTTATTAAAAAGAGAGACCATTCTGTTTGAGTACTACCAAGTGCTAAAGTGGAACTTCTTACAACATTTTTTCATATACATATCAATTTTAGGGTCGAATCTAAAATACATATTTAAGGGATAAACTCATCTCATTCGCTGAAAAAAAACGCATGTTGGTTGGACTCATATTTTCACGGTCAAAAATAATTTATTCATCAATAATTAAATATTAGATTAATCTTTATATATTCCTTCAGTTATTTTTTATCTATTAAAATAAGTAATATTTTTTCTTTAAATGTTTATTTTAAGTTTTAAGTGAGTATTAATTATTATTTTTTATATTTTTATATTTATCAACTGTAATGAATAAAAACAGATAAAGTAAATTATTTAAAAAAATAAATTAATAAAGTAAATAATTTTTAAAATAAATTAACAATATTAATTATATTTTTAACATTTATATTTTTCTGTTTCTGAGCAGATAAAAAATAATGAAAAAAGTATTATTTTTTAAAAATATTAAATTATTAATATAAATATTATAAATTTATAATAAGATATATTATATTAATAAATAATTTTGTAGATCTATATATCTTATCAATATATATTGTTTATTAGATTTTAGGCCAACTTTAAGATTTTATTAGATAAATATCATATTAATAATAGTTATCTTAATATTTAACAATTTTTTGTTTGATGGTAACTTTTTTTTATGGTGTTATCATTGTGTGTCATGATATACACGTTAATTTTAAAGCACAATCAATATAATGTGTAAGTAGAGTAGGCAAAATTCTTCAGCTCAATCGATCCGGTTTGAATATACCAATAAAATGGAAAACTTAAACTTTATTAAATTGGAAGGTTTAAATAAATCCACTTTTTTTTTTTTAATCCAACCTAATTAACCTCGCCACACAAATGAGTTCAGCTCAAGTTAGCTTTGGGCCACCTGCATTTTTTTTACTTTCCATGTTTAATATATTTACACACATATATATATATATATATATATGATAAAACACATTTTTATATATTTATTATATTTTTTTAACAGGTTACTAGCATAAAAATAATAAAAAAATATAGTATTTTTTATTTTTAATATTTTTTTGCAACAATGAATTTTAATTTAAAATTTTATTAATATAATTTGTAAAACAAGCTACTTAGTTTAAATCTTCTATTTGCTACAATCATTATTTTAAAGATCCCAACATATCTAAATTTTTTTAATTCAAATCTCCATAAATCGACTATTCATATAGATAAGACCGTAATGAATCAGATAGTCCAAATTAAGAACTTTACACAAAATATTTTCATCTACATATAAAATCTCTTCATCATATTAAAAAAAAAAGTCCACTAAAAATATCTATAATAAATCCAGTGTTAACATCAAATAATAAATATGAAGATGCCCCCTTAAATGCTAACAAAAAATAGGGGATATGAAAATGAAAATGTAGCTTAGAGTTATAGAGGGAGGGACAAGTAAACAAAAAAGAGGAAAAATTCCTAATCTCAATGAATGTTAATTTTGAAATTGAGGTAGTTTGGTGCTTGAATCTAGTGGGTGGCGCCAAGCACCAGGTCATACTCACAGAAGCCTCCTCCATGTGTGTCTCAGAATTACTTTATATAGGTCAAGGTTGAGGGCCCTTCTCCTTTTAGGTTATCTACCAGTCATTACGCAATACATTGTATTTTGTTTTCAATTCCATCTATGCTTTCAATACTTTCAACTCATTCATTTTATTCCTTCTTTTAAATCATCTTTCTCAAACCCAATATTCTAATCTTTGACTTATTATGTAATCAGAACACATTCTTTTTCCAACCCTAACTGTTTCAAGCTATGGCAGGGATCATTTTTGGCATTCATCATAAAAATTATTAATTTTTTATTTTTAAAAAAAAGTAAATTAATTTGAACTTGATACCTCATCATGGTATCACATAAAAATTAGTGAGCTCAATATCAATTTCTGCATCCATATTCTTTATATTGCATAGTTACTTTATCATAATCAATGACTTGTCAAAGTCAAATCAGAAAGTAAGTGTTTAAGGTTCATATGTGATGTTAATGTTGGGCGTTGGATTTTTTAATAAAAAATAATTTTTCATCTGATTTATTGAAATTATATCTTTATATATTAAATAATATTTTTTTTACTTTTTGAACAAAGTATTTTTAAAAGTTACTTTTATTTTTATAAAATTGTATTTTTCTTTTGCATCAAACATTAAATTTTTTATTTATAGTTTTTTAAATTTAAATTTTAAAAATAAATTAAATGTAACAATTTAAAAATACTAATATTTTTTAAATAAAAAATTTTTAGGATTATTATAAATTTAATTAGTTTTTTATTTTATTTTAAAATTTTAAATTCTGATACACCAAATTAATAAAATTTGTATATTATGATTTAATAATTTATTTTAAAAATAATATATATGTGTTTTAAATATATTTAAGGTTAAAGGATTTTTCTTTAATTTTTATTAATATAATATAATATTATTAATAATAAAAGTACTTATTGTTCTTTTGATTTTTATTTATTTATAAACTTATTTGATTTAAAAATTACTCTGTATAAAACATGAATAATATGCTAGTTATAAAAAGACACAAAATTAGGCATTGGATTTTTATTCAAATTACATTTCCTCTCCTGCTATAACGAAATTATTTTATTATTATTATTATTATTATTATTTACTTTACAATATAATTTAATAATTTTGTGACTTGATTTTTTTAAAATCTTATATAACACTGTTCCTTAAAAAAATGAAAAAAATACAGCCCATGTGACTGTACGAAAGGCATTTCAATTAATAAATAATCAATGCTTCTCATCTAAGCATTATAATAACAAAATTATTTTGAAAATTAAAATAAAGTGACTAAACTATCTTAATTATATTTTTTATAGATGACAAAATTAAAATATGAATATATATATATATATATATATATAATAAAGTGAAATTATTGATAATTAAATAATAAAATTATTTAAATATGAAATGATGCGCATCCAAGTGTGTTAGTATTATTCATTTAAAAAATGAGCTTGAAGTGAGAAAGGAATAGTTGAGCACAAGCAACCCAAGTATGGAGGTTTATGAAATGGCAGATGTTAAGGGTACACATCAAAAGCTAAGTCAAGAAGCCATGCCCCGGCCTTTTCCTTCCTTTTCAAAATTATGTTTACATACTGTGTAAATATACAATTATTAAAAAATTAGAAATACAAAATCACAATAACCATTAAAAAAAATAACGATTACCAACACAACCAATTAGCTACTTGTTTATAAAACTTAAGACGGATTTAGAAGAGCTTTTATAAAATTTATTTGGCCTTATCAAAATATTTTATAACAGTTTTAAATTTATTTCAATAAATTCGGTAGTTAAACTTATTAAATAAATTTTTCAATCAAGTTTATGAGACCTTCATGTGATTATTTTTTGTTAAGAATATCTCTAAGAGCATATTTCAATTAAATAAAAGATAAAATAAATTAAAAAAATTTAAGATTATTTCAACTTTAGTTAACATTATAACTGTTTTAATAACTATTATTATTGTTTAATTTTTTTTATTTTTTATTTTTTATATATTTTAATATTTTTTATTTATGAATAAATATTACTTTTTATATCATGGTTTGATGTTACTATATTTAGCTTTATTTTTATTTAAAAAATATTTTAAAATAAAATAAATACTATTTTAGAGAAATATTCTTTAAATTTTTTTATAAAAATTGAAAAATATTTTTAATATAAAAAATGTTTATTTATTTAATATAATATTTATTAAAAAAATTCATTAATAATTAAATAAATAAATTACCCATTTTTATAATATATAATCATAAAAATAACTATAAGTTTATTTATATAATTATTTTTAATAAAAATTAAAAATATTATCCTTATTTTATTAATAATTTAATTTAAATAATAAATATTAAAATTTATAATTAATAAAAAATATACTACTTAAATTTTAACTTAATAATTATATCCTTATTTATCATTATAATTTTTATCAACTAAATTAATAATTAATTTTATCAAACATTTTTTATTTTAATCAACAAATTTTTAGTTTACGGATTTCAGCTAATTTTTCACCTTTTATCTATTTTTATCTTTCAAGTTTCTGTAAAATACATCCTAAATAATCATTTAATTAATAAAATTATTTATGCAGTCATGTCCTTATGTATGATTTCCTCTTTTACCAAGTTTTCATTATTAAATGACTTATAATATAAAGGGTATTTTAAGGTGTTGATTAATAATTGCGACATGCATTAATTTGGAAAGGGATGGCCACTCCTTAACCTAGCATTTCTCTGAATATGAAGTATGGAAGAGATGGTACAAAGGTTTTGAACTCTAAACATCCGTTGTGTATATTGATAGAACTGGCAAATTGTACAAATTCAAGAGAGTGCAGGTGGGAAATGTGTTGCCATTGTAGTCACATTCCATGTGCTTCCCTCCATGCCCACATGCTGATGCAGCACACCATGTGTAAGAACCCATCACTTGTGTCTTCTATGTCACACTACCTTTTCTTCATCCATAAACCTATTGCCTAGTTTCGCGCTCTTAGCCCATTCTAAGCTGTAGTCACAACATTTATTCTTCACTTCAATTGAAATCAGGTTATCTTAATAGTAAGAATTTAGAATAGTTTATATCAAATTGTAAATTTATATTTTATTATTTTTATTGTATAAAAGAATTTGCTAATCCTTGCTAGGTAAAGAAATCGTTTACTGTATTTGTTTAGCCCCATGTGAAATCTGATACAGCATCTAAAGAAAACTTTGGGACCAACGTTAGACCTTTTTTTATTCTTAGTCCAAATTGACACACTTTTTTTTTTTGGTTATCTTTGGAAAGTGTTGATGATTTTGAATGGAAAAATTGGTTTGGATGGTTTTTATGGCTGATGACGGCGTTGGGTTGTTGATCACATGGGCTACTTCAAATTAGCCTGGTAAGAATTTAACCAATTGGTGGATGTTAATTGGGGAATTATTTTTTGTAACTTTTTTTTTAAAAAATGTTATTTCTAAATTTATCTTTTGAAATTTATATTTTTAAAATATATTTTTTATAATTTAAATTCAGAATCATTGTTTTATATTTGTATAAAATATGTTTCTGGAATTTAAATTCTGAATTTTTTTTTATATTTTTAGAATTTAAATGTCAGAAATTATATCATTTTAATTCTGAAATTTAAATTTTAAATTTTGAAACATCGTATATGCTTTTAAAATTTAGTTTTTGAAATTAAATTTCCAAAAAATGGTTTAGAATTTAAATTCTAAAAGTATTAAATGCAAAAAAGTAACCTTTGATAAAGCTTATCGAGATGATTGACTATTGATGTTTATACTTTTAAAAAAATAACATTGATACTTATTGTTTATATATGATGAAGGAAAACATTAACGTTTTAGAAAGAAAAGGAAAGATACAACTTATATATTTAATTAATAAGGCTATTTTAGTAGTTTTTGAAGGAAAGAAGGGTGCGGCAGATTAGATCTAACCATACCAATCAATCCATGAGAAAATACCTAAAAGTCAGGAGCGATTTCAATATCTCATTATTAGCACTGAGAATTTAATCGTTGGAAGCTACCTGCATTTAGCTAAAATCTTACGTACAACATTGTTTGAATTCGAAGAAAATTTGTTCTATCTTCGTGGGGTTGAAACTAATGAAAATAGAATTTAATCATCCTTTATTATCACTTGTAGTTTATCTTGCACAGTTCAACTTTTAACCTTTGTACACACTAAACTTCAGTATTCGCAAAGTTAAAAATAACATTTAATGTGTTTCTGATTTATAGAAGTGGGGGTTTGGAGTTGAAATTGGGGATCTGATATTAAAACTATGACATTTAAAATCTCTTTTAAAATTATAATCAAATTTTTAAGGTTAAATTTTATAAAATTTTCATATGATTAAAAATAATATTTTTAATTTTTAACATTTATTATTTAAAGTATATTTTTTAGTATATTTTTCATATTATGTAATTATTATTATTATTTTTATTTTTATTTATTTTTGTTGCTACATAATCAACAATTCTATCATATTTACGCATCACCATCGCCGGAATAAATTATTGTTATAAACATTCATTTTCACCTCATCAACACTTGTATTATTATTTTTATCATTAATATAGGTTTTCCTGTTACTATCAACAACATATATCACTTTATCTTTGGTAGAAGTTGTGAACACTCAATTATGTCTGAGGTCCTAATTATTAGAATTAATCAAGAGATTAATACTAATTTAAGTAATAATTAAAAAGAACAAAAAAACAAAGAGAAATAAAAAAAAGAAGAAAAAAAAAAGAAGAGGAAAAAATAAGAAAAGAGAAAAAGGAATCTCACATCAAATAAAATAAGAATGCTAAAAAAGGAAAGAAAAAGAAAAATTCACCTATGTGGGAAAGAAGTCCCACATTGAACAAGGAGGACCTTTTTAATCCCTCCTCCTTCTATATAAGAAGAGGTCATTCACCAAAATGAAGGAAGGAGGAGGAGCACTTGGAATCTTAGGGAGGATTTTCAGAATTTCAACTCTCTACCTCTGCCTCCAATTCAACCATTGGCCTCCATGGAACCAGTTCTTCATCACCTTCCAATGGAGGTTAAGCCCGAATTTTATCCCTTTTAAGTTTCTTACTTATTCTCGGATTTCCGAGTTCATTTTCGTATCTGTTTTTCGTTTTCATTTTTGATCGGCCGAATGATATTCGATTTTGGTGATTTTTATTACGTTTTATTTGTATTTCTCTCTAGTTTCTGGAATGACATTATTTGTCCAATTTGGATCTGAAATGAAATTTTTATCCTCTGATTACCGAAGCATGTTCATCCTGGTGCACGAATTAACCTAGTTTGTTTGATTTGTGTATATCTTGCTCATTTATGGTTGTATTTATGTCAAACTTGTTTTGTTTGATTCCTATAATCCATATATTTCAATTGATAAGTTTTTATTTTTCATATCTACCAAAAAATATTTTCTAAAAATTCTGAGATTTGAATTCAAATTTTGGCGCCAAAATCTTGTGTGTTCTTGAGGTTGATATTCGTCTCTGTTTTTCATTTTTGTTTTTAATCAATCAAATGATCTCCTATTTTGGTTATTTTTGTTGCGTTTTCTTCGCATTTCTCTCTAGTTTTTGGAATTATATTATTTGTCCAATTTGGATCTGAAATAAAATTTTTATCGTCTGATTACCGAAGCATGTTCATCTTGGTGCGCGAATTAACCTAGCTTGTTTGATTTGTGCATATCTTGCTCATTTCTGATTGGATTTATGTCAAACTTGTTTTGTTTGATTCCTATAATCTATATTTTTCAATTTATTGGTTTTTATTTTTCAGATCTACCAAAAAATATTTTCTAAAAAAATTCTGAGATTCGAATTCAAATTTTGGCGCAAAAAACTCTTGTGTTCTTGTGATTCATTTTCGTTTCTATTTTTCATTTTAGTTTTTAATTAATCAAATGATCTCTGGTTTCTGTGATTTTTGTTGTGTTTTCTTCATCTTTCTCTCTAGTTTTTGGAATTATATTATTTGTCCAATTTGGATCTGAAATGAAATTTTTATCGTCTGATTACCGAAGCATGTTCATCTTGGTGCGCGAATTAACCTAGCTTGTTTGATTTGTGCATATCTTGCTCATTTCTGATTGGATTTATGTCAAACTTGTTTTGTTTGATTCCTATAATCTATATTTTTCAATTTATTGGTTTTTATTTTTCAGATCTACCAAAAAATATTTTCTAAAAAAATTCTGAGATTCGAATTCAAATTTTGGCGCAAAAAACTCTTGTGTTCTTGTGATTCATTTTCGTTTCTATTTTTCATTTTAGTTTTTAATTAATCAAATGATCTCTGGTTTCTGTGATTTTTGTTGTGTTTTCTTCATCTTTCTCTTTAGTTTTTGGAATGATATTATTTGTCTAATTTGGATTTGAAATGAAATTTCTATCGTTTGATTACTGAAGCATGTTCGCAATTCTTTTCCTTAATTTCAAATCAAGCCCAAAATTCAAATCAAGTTTATTTTATTTTAAATTAAGTTCAATTTTATTTTATCAAATTCAAATCATGTTCATTTTGTTTTAAATTAAGTCTCATTTTGCATTCCTTAATCTCACGCAATAGGCCCTAAAAACAAACTGGTAGTTTTTTCTATTGTTCGTTGTTTAGAGGTCCGTATGGGTCCAAATGCAGCCGTAGTTGTCTCGTGCCCTGTGCATATGGGGATTGGGGATTGCCTTTCCCTTTTTTCAATTAAATAAAAATCATTTTGCATTCCTCAATCTCACGCAACAAACCCTAAAAACGAACTGGTAGCTTTTTCTGTTGTTCGTTGTTTAGAAGTCCGTATGAGTCCAAGTGCAGCCGTAGTTGTCTCGGGCCCTGTGCATATGTGGATTGTGGATTGTCTTTCCTTCTTTTTTTTCAATCAAATAAAAATCATTTCGCATTCCTCAATCTCACGTAACGAGCCTTAAAAACGAACTGGTAGCTTTTTCTGTTATTCGTTGTTTAGAGGTCCGTATGGGTCAAAGTGCAGTAGTAGTTGTCTCGAACCCTGTGCATATGTGGATTGTGGATTGCCTTTCCTCCTTTTTTCTTCAATCAAATAAAAATCATTTCGCATTTTTCAATCTCACGCAACGAGCCCTAAAAACAAACTGGTAGCTTTTTTTTCTGTTCGTTGTTTAGAGGTCCGTATGGGTCACAGTCGTAGTTGTCTTGGGCCCGGTGCATATGGGGATTGGGGATTGTCTTTCCTTTTTTTCGATCAAATAAATGTCATTTTGCATTCCTTAATCTCACACGACGAGCTCTAAGAACGAACTGGTAGTTTTTTCTGTTGTTCGCTGTTTAAAGGTTTGTATAGGTCCAAGTGCAGCCGTAGTTGTCTTGAACCCTGTGGATTGAGATCGCACCCTTAAAATATTTTCAAGAAAGACAACAATGCATTTGCTTTCAAATTCAAACACCTTTCGAAGGTCAAGCCTTCAACCCAAACCAGAACTACGTAAGCCTTGAGTTTCCCATTGCACCGGATAATACGTAGGAGCAGGATCAAGTTCTGTCAGACTAACCCCATCAAGTATTTATTTTCACATTAATTAAAGGGATCAAACAACTTTTCAAATAATCACACACTTAGTTTAAGGGTACTGTTTTCCGGAACAGGCGAGTGGGTGCCTAACACCTTCCCCACTCGTAATCGACTTCCGAACCTAAATCTCTTCCTCGAGTCAGGGTTTTTCCAAATCTTTTTCCTTAAATAAAAATTTGGTGGCGACTCCACATAATCACAAAAATTCATTTCAATTTTTAACAAGTTCATCGTCTTGTCGGGATTACGATTGCGACAGAAATATTTACAATTTCATTTGGTTTTTACATAAAACTAATCCAATCAAATAGTTTATATTGATTTATTTGATAACTTAAATAACCCTATGGTTCCAAATTACAATTTTACTTTCATGTGCCAAACAAATATATACATTTTAATGATTTGTATAAAAAACACAATTATTAACTACTAATAAACTTGTCACATGAATTTCATGTGACAGAAGATTTTTTTTCTTATAAACTGTTATCAACACGTTAATTAATTATATTTTTCACTTAGAATCAACTACTTCAACTTTTTTTTTTTTAATTTGGAAGTTGTCGCATAAAATTTTTTCAATTTTAAAAGTTTATATAAAATTTATTATATTTTTATAAATATATTAATTTAGATTTAAATTATTATTTTATTATATTGATAAAATTATTCTTAACATAATATCTTGTACATTGCACAAAATTCATTTAATTTGTTAAACACAATACAGATTCATTCATTTAATTTTTATTAAAATTATTTTTATATTTAATTATTTAATTTTTTCCTAAATTTAATTTTAATACTTTTAAAAATAAAAAATGAATAGTATTTAATATATGGAAAAAATTTGTGTGACAGAGTAAAGTTTATCGTAAGAATATTATTATCAATATGATTATAATTTAAGTGTAATATATTGGTAAAATGAAATATTGTATATATTTCTAAATTTAAAAATTATTTCATAAATAATTCTAAAAATATGGTTGAAGTGTTTTTATTATGAGGTGATTTTTATTTAAGTCGTATTAAAAAGATACTAAACTCAAGTTTTGATGAAACTCGTCAAAAATTCAACCAAAAGAACATGTATTTAAAAGAAGCTTGCAAATCTCATTTATTTTAGTGTCCATCCCATTTTATTTTTTTTTACATCTCATCCTTAGTTTTAATTTTTGAAAGAATAATTTTTTCTATTTTATTTTTATTTTAGCAAAAATGAACAATTCGTCACACAAATGCAGCTCTATCCGAACGCTGTAATGTTTGGGTTATGAAAACTTCAAAAATGCTACTTACTACCATATTCAATATTGCTTTGTTCACTTCCTAAAAAATTAGGTTTGTATTTTTTTTATTTTAAATTTTAATTTTATATTATATTATTATTTAATTTTAAAATATAAAAATACATTCGGGAACTTTAATTTTAAAATTTAAAATTTTAAATAAAAAACAATTTGAAATTAAATTAATTTTTTTTTACAAATTTTAAAGAACAATGTATTTAAAAATTAAAAATTTTAAAAATGAAAGAAAAATGTGAATAGTAATATAAAAAAAAATGCAACACCTTGACTAGCCCGAAATCTGCAACTTCGGCCCAATGCAGTTAAAAATGAAAAACTCGCTGACGTCTAAGCCCATCGTTGGAGTCTGTTATCAATAAATTGCTTATAAAAGCTTCCTCACGAAACTAGCCATTATGGGCTTTCTTGTTGTTCTTGTTCACCTAATGCTTTGTTGGGGACGCTAACAACGATAAAAAGAGAGGATGATAAATAAAGTAAAAAATAAATTTTTTGAATAGATAAAAAAAATAGAATTTTTATATATAAATTAATATAAATTTTGCTAGCTATAAATTATAAAAATTAATTTTAACTTAAAATGTTTAACTTTTATTATATTGTTTTTTATAAATATTATAAATATTTATTATTATTTTTAAAATTTAATAATTAAATATTAAAATTTAAGAAAATTTCTTATTTAATTTTACTCTATATATTTATAAATATGTGAAGTTTGTAGAAATTAATTATTTTTTTCATTAAAGATAAATCAATTCAAATAAAAAAATTATTTAGATAAAACAAGTAAAAAAATTATTAATACTATATTTTTTAAAATAAATTAAACATGTTCATCTAACTTTTAAAAATTATAATTTTTTATTAAAAATTATAATATTAAATATTATAAATTTTAATAAAAAAATATTAAATGTAAAACTTTACCGTATATCATTGAGTATCTATTCGAAAATTTGTTAAATGTAAAATAGTTTCAACTTAATGAACCTTTCATATTTAATATGATTTTAAAAATTTTTGCTCTATTTTAATAAAATTCTAATCTGGTCCTCATTTTCACGTTATTTTAACATAATTTTGTTTCAGCATTTTAATTAGTTTTGATTTTGCATATCATATTGTTGGATGACATTGAATTTTATTATTCTTTCATTTTGAGTCGAATTTAAAATATTAGTGTTATAATTTTTTTATGCATAGATTTTTTAAATTTAAATAAATTTATTCATGAAATAAATTAAATATAATAATAAATTTTATTATCATTTATAATAATTTTATATTAATAAAATGAGCATTTTAAAAATTGAAAAAGGAAATAAATATCATAATTTTTATATATAATTTTAATTGATATATTATATTAAAATTTTAAATTTAAAAATATAATTTAAATTAATATTATTTATTTTAAAATTATCCTTTTGTATATATCATATATCTCCATTTATTTACTTGTGTATTTTAAATTTTTACATTACCAATATTATATACCTTTATTTAACTTTAAACTCAAACCTTAAATAACGAAATTTGATTTATGTAACCGCTTATATAGCAAGATTGATTTTTTCTTTGTTACTGAATAAAATTAATATGTTAAAGAAAAGAGATTTTTACAGAATTACAAAATAAGTTTTTAACAAATTTGAGTACAAATGTAACAAATTAAAAGGTCATATATAGTACATAACATTTAAAAAAAAAAAATAAGGAAAAAAATTTTGGACACAAAACTAATATCCATTTTTATATATCATATATGTTTATTTATTTATTTGTGTAATTTATCTTTTTATATATTGTGTATTATATATCTTTATTTAACCTTAACTAAAAAATTTTAATTTCTGTAACTTGTTATAATAAGATTGATATTTTCTTTTTTTATTTAGTAAAATTAATCTCCTAACAAGAAAGTATTTTATAGTTCCCAATTAAAAGATCACAAACAGTAAATCAAAGTGAATAAAAAATAAAAAAAAAAGAAAACGTGACAAAGATGAGTTAAATTTTAAATTATTTATGGATTGTCATTATGTAAAAAAAAGATTTATTTTAATATATCTTAAAATATTTATTATTTAATTATATCTTGATTATTGGTAATTGATTAATAAAATTATTATAAGTTTATACAATTTGGATAGAATGTACAATGGGTGTACGAATAAATTATCTTTAACATATTTTATTTTATTTTTATATATTATTTATTTTAAAATTATATTTTATATATGATATATATATTTTTATTTATATATTTTAATTTTTTATGTATAATATATTATATATTTTTATTTATTTACTTATATATTATAATTTTTTACATATCTTATATTATATATTTTTATTGTATCTTAACTCAAAAACTATGTAAAAAATATTCATTCCTAACCAGATATAATAAAATTGATTTCTTTTATTATTACATAATAAAATTAATTTGCTAACGAAAAAAATATTTTTATATTTATGTTATAAATCATTAACAAATTTAAACATATCTATATATTAGCATACTTACCTCGTTCCCTTTAAATGTGAAACTCACCCAAGCTTTTTAAGGACTTCAGCCTAACACTTTAGCATACTTGACAACATACCTGGACTGTAACCTTTGTCTTTATTATTGTTCATCTTCAACCAGAGGCTCAGTCGAATGCTTTGCTCGCTCCCAACCATATGCTCAGTCGAATGCTTTGCTCGCACACTGACCCATGGCTGGAACTACAGTGGGCCATCATGGGATAGCAAAGAAGCACAGATCAGGAGGAACCAGACCATGCCGAAATCAAACCAGCTAACCCCTTTATACTGCGCTTCAAAGTTACGAAGAGCCCAAATCCAAATTGCAAAAGAGCCCAATTAGAAAAATCGTATCAGATAGCCCTTTTTATAATGAGTTGCAAAATTTTTATAAATAATACCTAATTTATTCTACCTATTTTATTTTTAAATTTATTTTATTAATTTGGATCAAATTCAATTTGTTTTTAATTTAAAATTAATCTTATTTTTTTTAATTTGGATCAAATCCATTTTTTTTAAATAGAAATTTATTTTCTTAATTTGGGTCAAAATTGTCGCAACCTTAGTTCCGATGAAACGACGAACTTACTAAAATTTAAAATGATTTTATCTAATGTGTGGAGTTCTCACCAAATTTTTATTTAAAAAAAAGATTTGAAAAAATAAAGGTATGAAAATAAAATAAAAATATAAAACTTTTGAAATTGATAAAAAATATTAAAATAAATTATTTTAATTAAGATATTTTTAAGATTTCTTACCCATCTGAATACACGGCTCTTAAGGCTCAGATCTAACAAGCTCCTCCACAGATTTTCTGTAATTGGCAATCAAGTCTCTGTAACAAAGCAAAACAAACATACATTATTTAGCATCTAGAAACTTAACCAAACATAAATATATGATACAATTTGTACAGACCTTCGCTGATTTAGCAATTGCTCACTTTCCTCTAATTTCTTCTTTTACCCTTCAACTGTCTGCATTCGATGTCCAGAAAGCATTCAACTAAAGTTAGCTTCAAACTACTAGTTAAAGATGTTATGAGCACAAGCATATCTTAGACTTTGGATAGACAGAAAAATGATGTTACTAAAAATCACATAGCAAACCCATTTTTTCCTATCTAATTAGGGAGAGAAAAGAAAAAATTATATTGAAATGACAAGAATCAAGAAATCGTTTCTTGTTGGGTCAACAATTCTTAATGAACTGTGATTGTGAGGAGAGAAAAGATAGAAGAGGAAGGGTACAGTGAAGAAGATGAAAGCGAGGAGGAAGAGGATATATTTTGTATTTGTGTGGGGTTTGGGATTGAGATTTGGGTGTGACAGTAAAAGAAGAAGAGTAGAGTAAGATCATGCGGTATAGTTCTGTTCTATTATGTAGTTATGAAAATACTGACCTTTCTAAACTGCTAATTACCTGTTATTATATATTAGAATTTTTACAACTTCCGTCTATTCTATTAATTTAATCTCTACTAATATATAAAATAGTCAACTTAATTATTGAATTTAGACAACACTCAATTAATTTAGCTCTTAATATTATAAAAGAAAAATTTAGACGTTCAATTTTTTATTTTTTTCAAAATTTTCTTATAAAAATAAAAAAAGTTTGTCATAATCTTTTTATAACATCTTATTAAAATGTCTCCAATATTAATATTTTTTTTACAAAACATCCTTAACTAAGAAGAGATATTGTCAAGTAAAAATATAATAATTAATTACGTAGAAAGATTAAGAAAATATATTTTATTAACGTTAAGAATAATTTTAGTGAACAAATCTCATGTAAAAGATAAAGTATACGGATTTCATTACAAGACACTTATGATTTTATTTAACAACATTGTTGTTGTTATTTTAAAAATAGAATACGATGTAAAGAGGCTGTGAAAAGGAATATATAAACTCTTTTGAACATATTCGAAACACTTGCCGTTTTCTCCATTCTAAATTATTTTTTACCAGAAACTAACACTTGATTTTATCCTACCAAAAAGACTACAATAAAAGTTTTGCCACGGTTAAAAGTCGTTGCCAAATTAGGTTGTATTCTTATGCATAAAAATTAATGAAACCTAAGATATTAGTCTCTAAAAATAATAATTTTTATTATTTTGTAGGTAATTAAAAATTATGATAAAAATATGCATAAAAATTAATGAAACCTAAGATATTAATCTCTAAAAATAATAATTTTCATTATTTTTTAGGTAATTAAAAATTATGATAAGAATATACATATATCTGAAATTATAATAACAAAAAAAGTGTAAAGAAAAATCTGATTATTTATTGAAATAAATCAATAAAAATCTTTCTTTAACAAAGAAAAATAATTCTTCAGTAAAAAACCTGGTGTTTGTTAAAATTGATTTTATAAATTATAGTTTCCAATAAGAAGAATCAGATATATGGTTTAAAGGTTGTGTTAGAATTCAAAACAAGAATGTAAACGGGCTACACAAATTTATATTAAATAAGTTATCACAAACGTATATCTCCCAATTTCTTTCACGTAATCAAACAACACTTCATCTAATTAATCTTATTTATCTTTCTTGATTACAAGTGAATATTAAAATAATATATTCCAATTCATAATTTTAAAACCATTATAATAAATTATTATGTGATAAAATTTCACAAAAACTTTGTATTTTAAAGATTTTGTCTAACTCAAACTTAAATATAATAGGATAAAAATACTTAATAATATTTTGTAATTATTATAAAATTTTATCAAATATAATTTTTTTTTTTACATTTTTCATGCGCTAAACTATTAATTTCAAAAGTCAAATAAAAGGTTTATTTTAAAATTAAGTCAAATTAATTTTAACAGAACAAATTTAAAATGAATATATTATGTAATCTTAACCATAAATTTTACAGTAAAATATATATTGAAAAATTTAATTTTAACAATTGTCAAACAAGTATATATATATATATATATATATATATATATATATATATATATATATATATCAATTAATCAGGGGTAAATTAAGCGAAACCATGGAGTGAGACAATACTCTCTCAAAATATTTTTTCCTATTTATAAACCTTGAATCAGATGAATTAAACAAGGAAGATGATATAATTCTTTACTACTCCAACATTAACTTTATATATATTTTTTCACGCGTGGCAACAAAACATATTTGCGTTCATAGTTTTGTTATTAGTTGAGATGATATAATTTTTAATAGAATTTTCTCATCTCTAAATATTTTAAATTAGTTTTAAAGATTAAATTTAATAATTTTTAAATATTGTTCTTTTTATTGTTATTATATAAACCAAAACATAATCAATATAAAATAAATTATGTTAAGAGATTAGTTCCAATTAATCATAGTGGTTGTTAAATTAGTTTAAAAACTGAATATTATAGTAATTTTTATATAATGAAAAAATTTATATTTTTTAATCTTTTATCGTCAAATCAATCTTAATAATTTAATATTATTTTTATAAATTATATTGATATATATTTTTATTTTTGTCAGTTACAGACCTACAATAATCTTGAAAGTGAATTTTCTTAAAAAAAATTAAAAAATTAATATAACCTGAACAAATAAATTAAAGACTCACATGTTATTATATTAAGTGTAGAATTTAATTTTTTTATTTTACAAAATGAAAATAATGTACTTTAAATTTAAAATTGTATATAAATTACACTAATCATTTGTCGTTATTACATCAAACCAAATGGTTTGGTGTAAAAATTAATTTGACAATCACTTTAAACTTTAAACATCAAATAATGAAATAATTTAATTGAATTAAAGGAATGTGGGGTTAGGGACTTGGGGTTAAATTCCGCAGGAAATCTGTTCTATTTAAACAGAATAAAAAGCAAAGTTAAAAACAACTTGAAACAAAGAAAAAATGAGTATTATTATTATTATTTCTGTCTTTTTTTATCTATCCTGAGATTATAAATTTTGTTTGTATTTATCTATATATACTTTTTAAAAAATATTAATTATATTTTATATACATATTTTTATATATAATAAATAAAAATGGATAGAACTAAAGTTTATTTATAAATTAAAAATAAAAAAATAATTAAATTTCTTGTCTCTTATCTTTTGAACTGATAAAAAGTAAGGAAGGTACTATTAGTTTGGACATGGATTTTAATATATAGTTGAGTTGGGTACAGTAAGAAAGATATTGAAAAAATGAAAAAAAAAAAAAAAAAAAAAAAAAAGTGAAGATAAGGAAAATGGTAGACTCGGGATTTTTCGGTTTTTGGTATTCGTGCAATTTGGCGTCATAGAGCTGCTTCTCCAAACTCTTTGTGCTTCTTCTTTTTAATTCAGCCTTGTTTCGATTTGTTTGTTATTTTCTAAATCTCTGTTTTATGATTTTTCCGTTGTTTGTTTGATTCTTATTCAGTTGGCGCTATAAGAAGAGTGTTAGTGAAATATTTCATGATCAGGAATGGCTGGGATTGCGAGTGAGGAGTCTGGAGTGGGAAAGTCTGTTGAGGGAATTTCAAGTGGGCAGCGTTGTCAATCTGGGAAAGCATTGGCGGAGCCGCGGTCTTCTGAGCTGGTGGAGAATGGAACCACACATACTTCTCCACCTTACTGGGACACTGATGATGACTATGATGGTGGTGAATTTTTTTCCAATTTTTCTTTTATATGTTTTTTTTTTTAAATTTAAATTGTTATATTGGTTGCTTGTCTTTTTCTGAGTGAGATTTAGGGATTGTAATTATGACATTTAAATCATGGATTAGATGTTATATTTTGTGATAATATTTTGCACCTTGACATTTTTTTATTGATATCAATAGTTTAGTGTGTTGAGTGACTTGCAAGAATGAGTAAAAAAAAAGTAGTGATTTGAATCTTGGAATACATAGGCGTCATATGGTTGTATATGTCCTTTTCACCATTTATATATTCTAATAGCTGCTTTGCTTACCTCTTTATAAGTTTTGTTGTGAGATTGTTAAATCATCAAATTATTTCTTGGATTAGTTTAATTTGTATGCTAAGGAGGCCAAGTGAATGGATGTGATTATATTTCATTATAGTATTGTTCATGATAAGATAGGTTAAGGTTTTGTGCCAACTGCTACTGAAGCTCCTTTCTTAAGCAGGGAGGGTGGAGTTCAGCCGGAACTTGTTTCTTGTGCCTAGACAATTGGCTTATTGTTAAAAAAATAATATTTGCACAATGAATTGTTCACAATATTATTTGTTTTTCTCTTTACAGGGCCAAAACCTTCTGAGTTATATGGAAGATATACATGGAAGATAGAAAAGTTTTCTCAAATTACCAAAAGGGAACTTCGCAGCAGTGCATTTGAGGTTGGCGGCCACAAATGGTATGAGGCTTTGTTGGACTCTATTTGTTGGGCTTTCGAGCTTAACTATCCTTGCTGTTTTGTTTCATTTTGATTTACAGCTCTAAAGCTAAATGCATGAAGGAGCTTGTTTTTATGCATTTATCATCTACAGTCAATCATCACTGTGGTTTTATCATGATTCATGACAAAACATTGATGTATTGTAACTATTATAGTTTATCTCTAACTTGTCCAGTTATACACATACATAATGTATGGGGAATTTGGAAGATAGGGAGAATTCTTCATAGGAAAATAAATCAACCTATGAAAAGAGAAACCATTAGTGGGGCAAAGCTGTTCAATCTGCATATTAAAAAAGATCATGTACTTTGAAGTCAATCTCCTAATCTTATCCCATATCAGTTTCTGAGTCAATGAGATATCCTTTAAAATACATGCATTATGATCCAGCCAAATTCACCAAGCTGTGGCATAGATTGCATAATGCCTTAAAACTTGCCCTCTTTAATTTCACCAAAACCACCATTACAAGTAACCAAAAATTGGTCCAAGGACTTAGCAAACACCAGAATTACCCAAAATAGAACCAAAAATAGGCATGTCACCATCAATAACAAACAGCATGGTAAAGAGCATGACAGAACACATGTCAAGGGAAAGGGCTTTATGTGACCTGTGAACCTGCTGTTTTAAGTCTATTAAAGCCGCAGGTCCAGGTACATGATTTTACCTTAGGTGGGGCTTTGGACTTCCTAAGAGATTGATCAAGATGGAAAGTAGCTGAATTCAACATATGAATTAGAAATTGGAAAAAGACTTGCCCAAAATCACAGTAAAAGGGTCAAAGGTCTTGCCAATAATCTGTCTTTAGAGATGGGTACATGGAATTTATGATCGCATCATATACTGATTTGTCTTAAAAGAGGAAAATACCTTTTTTGGTCTGCTTGCAAAAGTTGTGCTATTGAAGTTATGCACTTAACTCAGTGTTGGTACATGCACTCTAATAAATGCATCTGGTTTGTTGAGATGGCTCGCAATATTGCATGACTTGATTTTTTACTGTTTCATTGTTCGATTGTGTCAGGTACATTTTAATTTATCCACAAGGTTGTGATGGTTGCAATCATCTCTCATTGTTTCTATGCTTAGCTAATCATGACAAACTTCTTCCAGGTTCTATTCATGATCCTTTTTGAATGGTATTAATTATGGTTAGCTTTCCTTTCTACAATTGGTTTCATAGTATTTGGCTGACTTTCCCTTTTTTTATTTTTGGGGTGATACAGGATGGAGTCATTTTGCACAATTTACTATAGCAGTGGTGAATAAAGACCCGAAGAAATCAAAATATTCTGGTCTGTTGGCTAATAATTGGTTTAATTACTGGTGATTACAATTTTATTAGCAGCATTATTGAGATATTTGTGCTTGAGTTTTTCAGATACATTGCATCGATTTTGGAAAAAGGAGCATGACTGGGGATGGAAAAAGTTCATGGAGCTGTCTAAGGTGCCTGATGGATTTGTTGACACCTCGGACAATCTGATAATAAAAGCTCAAGTTCAAGTCATAAGGTATTCTATACTTAATAATATGTGTTATTTAGGACATCTCAAATATTCACACACCATCTTGTTAGTAATTAAGGGTATTCTGTATAACTTTCAACTCCATTTTTTTTACTTATCTAGAAAGAACATATGAATGACTTGTAAATTGAAAGCCAACAAGAAATAATTTTCTTATAATGCCAAACTTAACTTTTTGGTGAAGTTGGGTCCTTCATGACTCAGGCCATTATTTTAGCATTTATGATTGGGACTGTAAATCTTGGATTTCATTTGTGTCAACCTGTACTTCCTATTATTTTTTTGCTCCAAAACTTTAACTTATATTCTCTAGGCCTGCTCGGTGTTATTTTTAATATATTTTACTATTTTTTAACCTAAAGCTTGGTATGACTGGGCTTTCTTTGCCCCTTTTACCACGTAGTACCTTATTTGATCATATTCTTGCTTGTTCATTTTTTAATTTGTTAGCAACTTTGGCATATACAAAATATTTATTCATATTTCTAGAAACCATTTGAATAAGGTATCATATAGCCATATATTGTATGTTATTGCACTTAGAATATTTTGTCCTTTCCTTTTTTTCTTCTGACTTGCTTTGGTATAGGTATGTGTACAAAAGCATATTAATATTAGGAACAGAGCTCATAATTAAACTTGAAAATGCTTAGAGGATTTGCAAATTTTTAACAGAGAAAGGTATTTTTATATTTAAAGGATATGTTAAGACTGATATAATTTTTTTGGGATTTAAAATTTGTTAAGAAATCTTAATGTTTAGTAGTTTGAAAGTAGCGAAATTAATATCTGATTGCTGATATAAATATAAATATATGGGAATATACATATAAACCAATTATTAATTATCAGTCCGAAATTGTGAAGCCCGTAACATGTGTATGGCACTTAAATAATTGTAATGATAAGTATTCATGTTTATAGGTGCATTTGGATGGTTTTTCTTTTTAATAAAATAGATGTTCTCTTGGTAGAAAGAAATGTGGTATCAGCTTTCAGGAAATGGCCGTTCTTTTTCCCCAAAATGGTTCCCATATGACAACTCTTATTGAGTCTTAACGGGGACATGGAGAAAGAATTTCTACATTGTATTTCCTTTCATGCATTGTTCTGCACAAATGGGGAAAAAATTGAACAGAATTACAAAATTCAGTTACCATTTTCATTTATTGTGTGCCATTTGTAAGGTTAATTTTAAACAGAACTACAAACTTTGAACAAAACTAGAAAGAGTTTTGTTACCTTTTCCCATTTGAAATTTGTGTGGCTGCCAGATGGGGTAGTCTTGTAATTTGTTTGCTTTTTTCCTTAGAATTGCTATTCAGATATGTGACCATATTTTTTCTGTTTGCTTCTGATGCATAGGGAGAAATCAGACAGGCCCTTTTGTTGCCTTGATTGTCAGTATAGGAGAGAACTTGTTAGGGTATATTTGACAAATGTAGAACAACTTTGTCGGCGTTTTGTGGAGGAGAAAAGAAGCAAGCTTGGGAAGTTGATAGAGGATAAAGCTAGGTGGTCAAGGTACTCTGTGCTCTCATTTAAAAGTGTCACTCTTCAGACACCTGCATATATATTCTATGATGTCACATGATGTCTGCATCCTTATCTTGCTATGAAGTGTCACCCAATGAAAGTCAGGATCATTAAATTTTTTCTTTTTCAAACTTCCTGGTTAATAGTAATACTGTAATACTTGAACAAAAAAATGAGTTGTCTTAATTCCCCTTCAATCTGAAAAAGTGATAATATATTAGGCATATTTGGGAAAAGGATGCAGTACCATAGACATCTAATAGGTGACCATGGTTTGATGCATTATAGCCAACTTCAGGTAGTCTGCCTATTTGATGTGTATTTTGAAATGTATGTTCTTCCTATTAGAATTGAATATGATTTAACATTACCATTTTATTGGAATGTATACTGTTTTCCTTTTTAATATAACGTTTTACAATTCATTGCCACTTATGTCAGACCTTTAAGTTTTGGTTTCTAATTTTATTGGCTTATCAAATGATAATTCACAACATCTGCAGCTTTTGTGCTTTCTGGCGGGAAATTGACCAAACTTCTAGACACCGCATGTCTAGGGAGAAGACAGATGTGATTTTGAAAGTAGTTGTTAAGCACTTCTTTATAGAGAAAGAAGTCACTTCTACTCTGGTAATGGATTTCTTGTATAGTGGATTGAAGGATCTTGAAGGCCAGACTAAGTGCAAGAAAGATCGAGTAAAATTGGTGGATGCTGAAGAAACACCCACACCAATTGTCCATGTTGAGAAGGGCATGTTTGTACTGGTGGATGATGTTTTACTGCTACTTGAAAGGGCTGCTATAGAACCACTGTCTCCAAAAGATGAGAAGGGTCCTCAAAACCATACGAAGGTAATATGTAGAATTATGTTCACAAAAGTAACTATGGAGTTATATTTTGACACTTGATAGCTGGTGATATGTTGAGAATTGAGCCCCTTGAAACATGATGGTATTAGAGCAAGAGACTTTTTAGGAAACACAGTTTGATAAAGGAGAGCAGGGCAGTGTTTAATGTTCAAGAATCAGGGAAAAAGTAAAACTGAAACTCTGCCATTATATTCTGAATTATAGTATGTTCAGATTGATCCTCACTCAATTGTTACTTGGGTTGTTTCTGCTTCTATTTCATATTTCTTGCTGCTTTCAATCCATCAATTCTGAATGATTATGCATGTTTGGAATTGCTTTAGAAGTTTCATAAATTGAAGAATGCTCCCTTTGGTCCTTTTTGTAAGGCATATTCTAGAAGGTTTTGGTGGTCCTTTTTATAAGCCATTTTACAATTCCTATAAAATGTTTCTTTTTTATTTTTCTTATTTGCCATTAATAGACAAGTCATAGTAATTTTTTAGAAGATTAAGAAAATTAGTTAAGGGTGTCATATAAAATATATCAGAGGGAGTAACAATGATTTCAAAATTGTTATTGTGAAATTACTTTAATTCCTGCAAATTTTATTGTGAATATTTTGTGATATTGTTTTTATTTGGATTTTGCTATTGTGTCAAATTACATTGATTCATAATTTGGGTTTGAAATTACTTTAATTTGATTAGGATCCAACAATGTGCACCTGTGTTTTTTAAGCTTAAAATATTGATTTTACGGTCTAGGTTTTTTTTAGAGTTTTAGTTTTTTAGAAGCTTATAGTCTATATGAGAAAACACACTTTTTTCTTGAGGTTTACATTCCCCTCCCCCCCCCCCCCCCTCCTCCACCAAAAAAAAAAGCTAAACATAAGCATTATTATGTTAAAAAAACTTCTTTTTCCTTAAAAAAAAAAGACAAATAAATGGCCCTAAATGACAATACGAGAATTTTGTTCATGTTCAAAATTAGTAGGGATATTTGTGTCAGTTACTTTCAAAAAGCATTTTGTCCAATTAGGGAGCTAGACTACAGAGTCAAACTCAGGAAATGTTTTTGTATCAGTGCAAACACAATTTCAGCCTGGAAAGAAATATCTATTATTTACTTGTTTATTTTATAGAAAAATGAGTTTGGCTGCAGGAGCTGATTTTTCCCTGGTAGCTATTCTAACGAAGGTCCAACTATATGATAGTTTGTTTATTCAAAATTTTCAGTATGCTTGGTATAGGTGATTTTACCATTTGCTCCTTCATTAACTGAAATATTTATTTCCTATGCTATTTGATTTAGGTTGAGTTCATATTTTTTGGTCCATATTTAAGTAGACTTATTATCTTACTGATATTAAATTATTAATACAGAATATGCCTTAAGATGTATGATGAAAAAAGGATCGAGTTTAGCCTAGTTAGAGTGTGGATATATTTCTCTAACCTGGACTATAAGAGCAATAAAAGGTATGGATATGTCACTTTTGGCTTTATAATTTTAGAATCCTTTGCTAAGGAACCTATTTCACTTATTTTTGCAGGATGGAAACTCTGGCAAAGATTTCAATAAGGATTCTATAGAACATGATGAAAGGCGTCTAACAGAACTGGGCTGTAGAACTTTGGAAATATTTGTACTTGCCCATATATTCAGGTAGCAAATGCAGAAGAAATTGCAATTAATTTTATACTATTCATCTTCCTAGCTTAATTGTTTTTATTTAATATACACACTTGACTTTTGTTTGTGCTACCTCCTGGACCAAGTTTTGCAGTCCTCCTGCATATCTGAATGTTTTCTTTTTTACAATCACATGCAAAATTGTGAGTACATGGCATAGCTCCCATGTGATTTCAGACATTTTGCCAAGAGATTGCCTTGGCCATCTGCTTCAAATTGCAAGAATTGTACTAGTGGTCGTTTCAAAGTTGTACATGCTTCTCTGTTGGAGTCTTGAAAGTCATCAGTTCTTATCTTGTACGGGAACATGATCACTCATAGTTGATGAGACATAAGTGATTAAGAATTCTGCTACGAACATTCTTATTTCTAGCAGATGACATAACATTCCAAAGCTTCAGCATGTTGCTTCGTTTGCTGTACTGAATTGGATTCATGGTAAAAGAGTGTGAGTTGAATTACCATGTGAAGTGAAATGATGAGATAATATATAGCTAATAGCTGTTTGATGGCCAAATGTTTCTGATGATTTTACACCTACCTAGCAGTCCCTTGAGGTTAATCCTCAGGAATGTAGTGCAATATAATATAATAATTTATACAGAAGTGAAATATTCTTTTAGAAAGTTATCTAGCAACCTGGCCATTGTGTTGCTTTCTGTATGAGTTGCTGACTTGGTAATATACAATGAGTACTTAACTTGGTATCCTGATCTGGAAAAGGGATGCTTGTCGACAGTTACAACCTAAATGCGGATCAAACCTTGGATCATAATATGTACTTTCCATGTACAATAATATCAGAGGATATGTTTACATGAATTGTAACATATAATATACCGATAGTAAACTGATTTCCTCCATTGCCCCATCCCATATCTTTAGTTATTATGTATAAATATAAAGTAATCTTGTTACCTAGTTTGTAAAATTGAAGTGTATTGAAGTTACCCGAGAACTGATAATTTGTATTCTTTCCCGCTAGTTTTCAGCAGTGAAATTTCAAAACGAGATCTTCCATAAATTCTAAGTTTCATAACTGCATAACGTATTGGTGCTGGATCTATACTTGTTTTCTTCATGATTCCTAGCGCAGACAGAGAAATTTGAAATATACATACAAACTCCAAATGCACTGTGGTCTCCTATTTAGGGTCACTATGATTTTGGACCTACCATAATTTGACCTATTCTATGATCTTAATCTGCTGTCTCACCATGATTCCACATAAACAATTTGCATAAATTGGCATTGTACGCTTATGTGATCTTATAATCTTTAGCTCCATTTGACATTCCATGAGCAAACAATCAGTGCGAGTCTTGGTATGTATGGGTGATTTATAATGGCCTCTTGTAGCTTCCAAAAACCTATCTGTCCTATTAGCTCAACATACTTAATCCAGAATGTCAAACTATTGCCTATGAGCAAAAATGGTCAAGTCTGGCATTGAAATTCCTTATGATTTATGCTTCATCAATTTTGGTCATATGAACTTGATAGTATGATGCCTTTGAAATTTTTAATTTGACGACTGTATTGATTGATTTGCGATTTCCTTTTGCCACATTTGTATCTGTCATATCTGTTTTACGATTTCTTTGTAAGGATTAAGCTGTTTTAAAGAGGCATGTATGATTTTGCATGTTGAAACACTTAGCCATTGATTTATGATTTAGTCCCATGATATACACTGTTATAGACATTGATAGAGGGATGATATTCTGCTTTTTCTTTGAATTATCATATGTTATATTGGTGAGTGTTTTTGAAATGAAGAACCCAAGATTAGGTTATACCGTCCAGATTTATCATTTTTAAGCAGTGTCCTTTAAAACTAATGTGGGAACATTAACATGGTTTTTAATATACTTTGGTCAACCTTGTTAATAAGATTGTGTTGAGTAAATGTATTAGAATGGCAATACAAGTACATCTAAGTTCCACTATAAAATTTTTCATGGAACCAATTAGAATAGAACCATTTTATTCCTTTCTGTTTTGGTTGCTTGCTGAGCACTACCTACTAATATTTAGCAATTTTCAGTTCTTGGACATTAGCTTAGTGCTGATGTGTGGGAGCTTATGTACTGCCACATCTGACCCAAGTTTTAGATGTCCAATATACAGCGCAGCTGACTATGCTGCACAATTCAGACTTGGTTTTTGGGGTGCTTCTATTGCATGTTTTGAAATATTACCTCATCCAGAACTCTTGCTCGCCTTGTATGAACGAGCTTGAGATTCCTCTAGTTTGTCTTATTGCTGTCTGAATGGAGATTAGGAAATTATTGGAAATATGGAAAGATTGAAAAGTTCTTAATGGTAGGGCTCATAGAAATATTACCTCATCTTGAAATCTTGCTTGCCTTGTATCAAAGAGCATGAAATTCCTCTAGTTTGTCATAATGGAGATTAGGAAATTAGTGGAAATATGGAAAGATTGAAACATTCTTAATGGTAGGGCTCATAGATGTAACCTACCTGCAAGTAAGATGCATACTTTTTTTTTACTACATCTGTATCACTTGTTCTGTTTATTTGTACTTTACCTGTAGGTATTAAATATGCAATGATTTAGAATCTTAGATATCCTAATTATTTAGTTTCATGGATGCAGTAATAAAATTGAGGTTGCCTACGAGGAAGCTGTTTCTCTCAAGAGGCAAGAAGAACAAATCTGTGAAGAAGAGGCTGCATAGCAAGCTGAAAGTGATCAGAAAGCAAAACGTGGGGTCAATGAGACGGAAAAGAACTCATCCTCATAGAAGGCTTATTTATTTGGGGATAATTTTATTTGTTTAACTATTTACAATTACACTTTGATGAATATCATTTATTTCTCCTTCAAAGAAGTCTGATCTTCTTTAAATATCATGACAGAAAATAATCTTCCAATGTGTTGAAATCAAAATTCTTCCCGAGAATGTACGTGGCAGAGTTTGACTAAATTCCTTCTTTTCCCTCATGCATTTAATATTATTTTTAGGGTCGATTTTGTGTTAACATTGAAATTTAAATTATAGATATATAATATCATATCATATAAGTTGCATTAATATTTTAATTTTTATATTTTTGTCAAATTTTTAATTAGTTCCTTATAATTTAAAAAGTTTTAATTTTAAAAATTTTATAATTAAATTTTTAAAAGTTAAGGTGCATGACCGTTACTCAATTTTCTAGTTCTCGTTATTTTTTCATCAGCATTTTTTACTTACAATTCATGACTTCCAACAATTTATTCAATAAAGGAAAGAATATTTCAATATTAGCTTAATTTAATTTTTTTTAAAAAAAAATTATCGAATATCAACATTTAGTTTATCTTCTTTTACAAAGAGAATCATTTTCTATTTTTAGTAAGTTTGTCTTAATAATGTTGGGTGTCAAATTGATGATTGATCCATGAATTGGTTCACTTGATCCTAAGTTTTGGTCCTAACTTATATAACTCCCTTAAAAGTAGGATTTTTTTTTTGAACTCTAACCTACATAACCTTTAAGTTAAGGGGCTCACTGTGAGCTAACCATGAGTTAATTTATATAATTTTATTTTATTTTTTTTTGTTTTGAACTTATTTAAAAGTAAAATTTTTAAAACCTAAATCATGTAACCCTCAAATTAAGTGAAATGAATGTAAGTTAACTTATTTAACCCTATTTTACCTCATTTGTTTTATAATTCGTTTAAAAATAATATTTTATATACCTTAATTTATATAATCTTTAAATTAAGTAAAATAAATATAAATTAATTCATTTTATAACCTTCTATTTTGTAACTAAGTTATAAGTAAGATTTTTAAACTCTAACTTACGTAACTTTCAAATCAAGTATAATGAGTACGGAGCTCATCTATTTTTGTAGCTCGTTAAAAGTTAAAAAAATAATATTTTTTAAATTTTAACTTACGTAATTTTCAAATTAAGTAAGATTTTTGTAAATTAACTTTTATGATATTATTTTATATTTAGGTTTTTTTTTCTAAAATTTCTTTCTCTTAATTTTTTTTTCTTTCTTAAAATATTATCTTTCATATTTTTATTATACTAAAATATTATTTAATTTATTTATATTTTTTTATCTTTCTCTAAATATTTTCCATTTATCTTTATAATTTTCTTCAATTCTAAATTTTTTTCTTCATCCCTCAACTTTTCTCAATTTTTTTTATATTTTTATATTTTCCTTTATTTTTTATACATATATCTGTCTCTTCATTTCTAAAATTATATTTTCTTTTCATTTTTCCATCCTTTCTCTAAAACAGGGATGAAAGTAGAATGAGCCAAGTTAAGTTTTCAATGTTTACAAGGTTTGGTCATATGTAAAACTTACCAGGTATACGAACCCGTTTACAAACCCACATCCCAAAAAAGTCAATAAATAAGCTTAAAATTTATATAAATAATTCATTAAAAAGATATATAAGTTTAAAACTTACCAGTTAAAAAGGTCGTTAATAAGTCTAATATATAAATATAAATAAATTTTTTATAAATATAATAAATATAAATATATAATATAGAAAGATAAATAGGTTTTTCAACAGGTTAATAAGTCTAAACCTATCTATTTATTAAACAAATCTATTCTAAAACTTCTTACTAATTTTAATTTTTCATCTTGAGAAAGAGAAAGAGAATAGAGAGGAAAAAAATTATAGAAAATTTGAAGAAAAAAAAAATTAAGCCCTTAACCTTTAGGGCTTAATGGGCTTTTAGTCGTATGAATTTTACAAATGTAGGCTTTTGTGGACTTATGAACCATTTTAACCCTAACCCACATGGGCTAGATTCGGGTTAGATTAGATGAGTCAAATTCACACAAATAACTAGAGTTGTTAAATGTGATACCGTTCAGAACATCAAATATTGTTCTCTATTATTTTCTAGATCGATGATTGTGTACCTACTAATAAAAAATTTACACACCAACAAATAAAAAAAATCAACAATAAACATCAATTTAATTGTAAAAAAATTATAAATTTTTTATTTAAATTTATTATCTAATCTTTTATGAGAGATTATAGATCAATATATGATTATGATAAATAAATTTACATAAAAAAAAGAAGTAAAGAAACAAAACTATAAGAAGCTTGTTAAAATGATCTAACTTCTGATGTTATTATTGAGATTTTTTTTTATAAAATTTTATAAATTATAAGGGTCTAATTAAAAATTTGATAAAATCTTAAAAGTTAACTTATTAATTTAACCTATTATTTACAAAATTTATATAGTTAAAATTTTATTTTGACTGTCCAAACTTTTTATTCAATCTCCTAACTGAACACTGCCAGATTAAAAGAATTTCAAATATCAACTAGTACACTATCGAATCATTTTAGAAGGCATTTCTTTAACGCCTTCCCTGGCTCATTCTCATGCATGTTTATGGTTGCAAAGAAAGATGTTAAATCATCTTTTACATTCACATTATTATTCTAACTAGGTGAAGAGTAATTCACCTTAATTTAAGGATGGATGCTGTTTGATTTAATTCAGTCGTATCATATTACTATACTAATATTAATATTAATATTAATATATATATGAGGTTATTTTATTTAATAATTTTTATAAATAATTAAATTTTATCAATCCGATTATTAAAATAATAAATTATATTATATAAATTTTTTATAAAATTCTAAAAAAATTTAATATTTTAAAAAAATAAATTTAAATTAACGAATAATATACTTTTTTATAATATTTATTAATCTAAATTTATTTAATAAAATATTTTTTAAAAAAATTTTATAATAATGATTTATATAATACAATTTATTATTTTAATGATTGAATTGATAAATTTTAATTGATTATAAAATTTATTAAGTAAAATAATTTTAAATAGAATTATTTTTAAAATAATATAATCTATTTTTTATATGTAAATATATATATATTAATTTATTTTTTGACACCTTAAGTCATATTTCTAGCTAAAACTGAATCTGGGATGTGTGATTGCGAGGAGGACGCGTACGACCAGAATCCATCAAGCTTATATATTTTCTAACGATAGAGTTAAGATTCCTCTGCAGTTGTAGTTGATTTCTATGAATCGTTATTATTTACCTATTGCCAATCTAATTAAGAAGAATGAAGAAAAGACATTTTATTCACGTGTTCAATTAATTGCGTGTGGATGTGGAAAATGGAAATAGATGGATTTATAATTTGCATAAAATATACATGATTTTGAATCAATCACGAAACGAAATCAAGTGCTAGTTTTAAAAAAAGTTGAACGGTATAAAATATACATAGGTCGATAATTAATTTTCAAAAAATTTCTAGGGTTTTGTTGTAAAAGTTATGAAGGTTTTCATTAATTCTATGATATTTTTGGCAGTTGAACGAGATTATTTTTAAAGATTAATCCGAGTTCACAAAATACTCTAGCGTTTAAACATTGTGGGTGTTTTCTAATAACAAACTATATTCGTCACATTACATAAAAAAATAAAGATTATCCTTCAAATGAGATATTTTTTATTATATTTATTTTTTAAACATATGACTTTCTGCTAAAAGAAATATTATTTTATACGTTTATTTTTTCAAATTACTTACTTTAACATTTTCAATTAATTTTTTCTTGTTTTCTTCAAAATATGATTGAATTGTTTGTCCTCTGAAATTTTAACTTTAAATAATTTAAATTTTAAAACAGTGAGAGTAAAGTTAAATGACATCAGCGAGATTAATGTGAACAACAACAAAATAGCTTTGTATTTGCGATATTCCCTATATTTGCTGTAATATATATATTTTTTTCAAATAAAAAAATATAGCAGCGGAAAACTTTTGTCGTGACTTTTTCTTCGGTTGCTGTTGTCTTTCCAATAAATAACACTAAGTTATTTTAATATTATATTATACAAAATTAAATATATTTTTAATTTTTTTAAAATAACTATATTTTTTTATTTTTTATTTTAAAATATTTAATTTAAGTTTCTATTTTTTAAAAGAATTTGATTATAGTTTCTAATGTTAACTCAATTAAAATTAAATTATGTTAGATTAATTATTGTTAAAAAAAAATTAATATTTTATAAAATACCTTAATTATATATTTTTAATTATGATTAATTTATTTTATTTAATATAACTTAAATTAATATAAAAAATTATAATTAAGATATTTTTTAAAAATATAAAATTTAAATTTAAATATTTTTAAAAATTATAAATATATTTAATTCTATTATATATTATAAATATTTTCAATTTTCATTCCTTGATGATGTAACTCACAGTTACAGGACTTAACATAAGTTGAGACTGTTATTAATGTAGTCATTTTTTTATTAGCCCAAAAACAAATACAAATAAAATCAAATTACATAGATTTTAAATAAAAACTATTAAAATGGATATAATAGTAAAAAAATGGAGATTAAAATAATTCTATAAAAAAAAAACTTTCCAACCTAATCCGTAAAAGAAATTAAAAAAATCAAATCCTTTGAATTTCCTCCGAAGAAATTCTCAAAGTCAACCATGGTTTTTGTAAACAATATTATTCCGGTACATTCCTGTAGAGAGAGATATTTTTTGCAATATAGATATATATGGGGAAAAAACATAATTTGATTGAGATTGAGATCAGGTTTAAGAATACAGCATACTTCCATCTAATCCTATTCTCATTCGATAATAAGTAAATTGTAATGATGCTTTAATCATAAACTTGAGCCATGTTTATACTAATTATATATGATTTATTTTTAAGTTTTTTAAAATTCATAATGTCTTTTAATATATAATTTGATCTATATTATATTTAATATATACTTTATTTAAATAAAAAATGTTAAAAATGAAAAAAAAAATTAAAGACAATAATCATCAGGCAATAAATATTTTTATGTCAAATTATAAAAAATAACTTTAAAATTTAAAGCCTATACATATCTAAATTTATGGAAAATAATTTAATGATGAAATTTTTGGTTATTTAACCAAATCATTATGAACAATTTTTCTTGATTTTTTTTAGTGATATATTATTAAAAAAAATAAATTACCTATCTTAGTAAAGAGTCATAATTTTGATATACATCGATTAAATATTTTTTCATAACGATTAATACTATTTGAATTCCGTATTTTTTTTATAGATTCGTGACTATCAATTCTTTCTTCTCTCTGAATTAATCCATCATCAAAAGTAAAAATAAAATTTATGATATTCACATATTATAAAATTTATATTAAATAAGATGTTAGAATTTTTTTTAAAAATTTTAATATCACTTTTTTTATTTTAATATTTAATTATTTAAATAATTTAAATTTTTCTAAATTTAATTATAATATTTTTGAAAAAAAAACATTGCAGAGTGTTTAACATATGGAAAAAATGTGTAATAGATCAAAATTTATTATAAGAATATTTTTATTAATATAATAAAAATATATATATAAGATTACAATTTAAGTGTAATATATTTATAAAATAAGATAAAATTATATAAATTGTAAATTATTAAAATTATATAATAGCAAAAATTAAAAATAAAGTTGAAGTAATTTACTCATTTATTATTAGGAAATTTTTAATTAAGTCTTATTAAAAAATAGTGAATTCAATTTTTTTTAAGATTCCTAAAATTTTAACTAAAAAAATATGTATAGAAAAGAAGCTTGTTATTAGGAATTTGATCTTTATTTTTAAGGTCTATCTTATTATCAGTTTTTTTTATTACTTCTTATTTTTAGTTTTTTTTTTAGTTAAAGATAAAAAATTTATGCATTAGAAATTTGATAAAGTAGAATCATATATATGTGATGGGATAAATCCCTACCATATAAAATTGAGGTACAAGATAACAAAAATTGCTAAGGTATGATTTAATGAATTAACTTTCATACTACATAATAAAAAATGACATTGGTGGAAAAAGGAAGCAAGATGTTTATGGTCATTGATGATATTAATCAATTATGAATGATAAGGGGAACCTTTTATTGCTTGACACATAATTAATGAATTGGCCTAAAAAATTACATAAGATATATTCCAACTTTGAGCTATGACAAGACTCCAATGCACTGCCAGACTGCCAAAGTATGTTCCATCCAAAAATGTGAATAGTAGGAGGCTGAATATTGGTTTTGTAATCCAGAAGCCTTGGTGGAGAGATAACCATGCTAGAGTGATCTCCCGGTAACCAAGCATCCTCTCATATTTGGATTGATTTTCCATTCCCTACAATCTATTTTAACCCTTGCTTAAGATGATAATAGATTGACCAAATGCTACACCATGTGAAACTGATCATGTCCCAAAATGACATGCCAAAACGATAAGCGTGGAAAATATCTAGCCTGCAAAGTTTTGGATAACAACAAGTCATCATTTACAATAAGGTGCCAACACTATTTTGTTAAAAGAGCATCGTTGAAAAGTTCCATGTCACAGAACCCCATCTCACCCAACTTCATATGCTTGCATAGTATCTTCCATGCTATATAATGAATCTTGCGTTCATGGTCTTTTCTCCCTCACAAAAAAATTTGCATAAAGAGAATGAATATGATTACACACTCTTGACGAAAGTTTGAAACAACTCATGGTGTATGTAGGTATTACTTGGGCCACTAATTTTAGTAGAATTATTTTTCCGACTCAAGAGAGGAATTTTTCTTTCCATCCTAAAAGTTTCTTTAGGATTTGTTCTAGAATTTCAGAGAATATGTCTTTCTTTGATCAACCAATTAACGTAAGGAGACCAAGATACTTATTGGGAGCATTCATAACCTTTATCTACAATCGGTTCCGAATCAATAACTGTTATTGATGAAGCACATTTCGACTGAAAAGAAAGATCTGACTTGTCCAAGTTGATATGTTATCCTGAGATCTAAGCATACTCGTCCATAACAGTAAGCTTAGTTTCAACTTTTGCTATGTTGGTACTTGCAAATAACAAACTATCATTAGCAAAGAAAATATACGAGATTAATGAAGCTGAGCGAGCAATCTTAACCCTATGAAGTCTTATTGCCTCTACCTATTTAGTGATCAATCCTACAAAAACTTCAGCACATAAGATAAATAAATATGGTGAGAGTAGGTCCCCCTGGTGTAAGCCTCTTTAAGGATTAAAACATGAAATAGGTTCCCCATTTAATAGAATTGAATAGGACACTAATGTAACACATCTCATGATAAGTAAGACCATACTTTCCGGGAAACCCATGATAACCAATACTTGCTCTCGAAAAGACCAATCTATGCGATCATAAGCTTTGGACATATCAATATTCCTTGTCATGGTGTCATGTCTACCTTTTCTCCTCCTTAAGCCATAATGCACGAGATTTTTGCTTCCAAAAAATTTCATCCAACTCTAGTAGATCCATAAGCTCCTATTGAAGAGATATTTTTTTTATGTTTATTCTCCATAGAAGATGGCCATTGGACAACAACTTCAAGAAGCTTCTCTTTTCATTTGATTTGACAAGTGAGACTCTGGGTCTGTTAATTGTAAATGGTAAGGACCTCCGAAATTGATGCCAACTTGTATGTAATAACATAGCCCCCTTACTCTAGGATTCCAGAATGAGCTAGGTACACTAATGATGTTTAGACCATGTTTCTTCATATAAAAACAACTTCTTTCATGGAGCAGCCAACTGATGTAGAGTACTTGTTAAATTAACCAAAATAGAGGCATGATCATAACCATAACGACCTATATACTTAATAGATATACAAGGAAATAAAGTTTGAAAGTTTTCTATAACCAGAAAACGATATAATCTTTCTTGCACATTTTGGTCTCCATTCCTTCCTTCCGTTGTCCCATGTAAAAGGATAGCTTGAATGACCGACATCCAGGAAACTGTAGGTATCCATACAACTCTGAAAGCTCTATATTTGAAAGATGGATAAAGGAAGACCTCCTTGTTTCTCCTCAAAAAATAGTATTGCATTAAAATCACCAATACATAATCATTGTGCCTCTCCTTCAATCCTAATTTTCTAAAGTAATTACCACATCAACGATATATTGGATTCCTCAGGATGGCTATAGCATCATGTGGAGTCCCAACGAGCAATATCTTGTTTTGGCAAAATATAAATTCTATCAACAGATTTTTCCTTAAGTTGGTTATAACAAAAGTTATTATAATAGAAACAAGTTAAAATTAAGGTTATGACATAAATAAATAAAAATTAAAATTTCAATAATTGTAAGAATAAAATATGAAAAAGAGAATGAATGTGGAAAAACGTCGCACCTTCAATTTTATGAAAAAAGAAAAATGACAAGTTCAGTGTAAAATTGCCAATCTTTTGTAACATTCAAATAATGGTTCTTTTTAAGAATCCTAAGAGGCATATAAGATTTTCTAAGACGGGAAAAATTCAATTCTTAGTATGATCGCAACCACCCCAAGAGAGTTATATAAGTATTTATAACAAAACTAAAATCCTAAATATTTAATAGTCACTAAAGTTCGGCTCATTAACATAATAAAATAAAAGTAAATAAATTATAAAAAAGACTTAATAACCATTATGACCAAGCCCGTTAATATAATAAACTGAATCTATGTTATTAATTGTTAGAATAAACATAAAGTTTAAACCCAGAATACAAACAAAAAGATTGGGTTAAAATATGTTAAATTTGGTTCTCATCTTCTAAATCTTCATTAAGAACACAATGAACTAGTTTTATACTTTTTTTTTTATCTCTTGTGTTGTTTTAAACATAATTATGGCTATGTGATTTAAACTTTTTATGATTTTCTTTGTTTTTGACCAACCTTTAGGCTATGATCCTCATATTTATCTTTTTCATTTTTGATCAGTATCTTTTTTACGTTCGTATCATCATCTCCTTCTTTAAGTGAATTTGACCTTGAATTATAATCTTTATCACCTATGTTGAAAAGGATATAAGTTAGAAACATTAAAAATTGCACTTATCAAGAAAATCAATTTTATAGGTATTATCATTGATCTTTTGCAACATTTGGAAAGATCCACGTCCTTTTGGTTGGAGTTTTGAGTTTGGAAAAACACTCCTTTTGTAGGTGAAGTCAAACACAATCTCTAGGTTTAAACACAAATTTCTTCTAATTTTTGTTGGCATTTTGAGTATAATGTTCAATTTTCTTATCAATTTGAGTTTTAAATATAATTTTGTTGATGATTCTACAATTTGTATATATTATGTGATCCATCATTTTTAGGTACCAAAATTAAAGATACCGCATAAAGACCTGGACTTGAACTCTCTCTAACCCATATTTTTTTAATAATTTCTCTAGTTTTTTAATATGCCTTGTTTCTCAAGGGTTGTTGCTACATGTGGGTCTATTAGGTGGAGAAGCATCAAGAACAAGATTTATTAGATGTTCTATTTCCCTTATTTGTGGTAAACCATGAGGCATTTCTTTGAGAAAAGTATTATGAAGTTCTTGCAAAGTAGCAATAAAACTACTAGACAAAGAGTTAATGTTAGAGTTTGAATAAGAATCCTTATACAAAAGAATAAATAAAAATTGATTAGCCAAATAAGTCCAATTCACCTAACTTTTATTATCAGGTAAACTCTCAACTTTTCTCTTTTTCTTTTTCTTTCTCATTTTCTTTTGAATTTTGCCCTCAAAATCAGACATTTTTTTTCCTTTCCTCTAGACTCTAGATCCTCTTGCTCTCTTTTTTATTTTCATTTTCATTTTATCCTCACAAACCTTTCTAGAAGATAAGGGTACAAATGTTATTTTGTGATAATTATGGATAAAAGAGAATTTGTTAAAGAGCTTATCGTGTTAAACACACTTATCAAATTGCTAAGACCTTCTAAAAATGATGTGACTTGCCTATGTGTCAACAACATCACAAAGAACTTGATTCTCATACTTTTCGATGGAAAAATTAACCATCACTTATTGATTCACCACCCATTTAACCACTATTGTTTAGCCATTAGAACTTATATGGCCATGAATGTGGTGTAGTTTTAAGTTTAATTTGATGACCAATCTAATGCTTATCATATTAGTACAACTTCCTCCATTAATAAATTTTCATCTTATACATAAGTTGTACTATCTCTCTTTTTTACTCGATAAATAATTAGAATATTTCCTAACACTACTTTCATTATCTCTCATCATCATTTATGGTTGATAAGAATGGAAATAAATTAGATTTTCAACAAAATTTTATGATTTGCTTTATTAAAAATCTAGTTTACTTCGATCTATTTACTAAATAGATAGATTTATGTATGTTAAAAAATTTCTTCAAGTAAACAAATTTAAACTTATACAAAAATCGTTTAACCTTTTTAAAAATATGTTAAAATTTATAATTTTTTTAATAATTTATAATTTTTAAAATATATTATAAAAATATGATATAAAATATAAAATATAAAACATATAATATATAATATACAAAAATATGATATTCAATATATTATATTTAAATAATATAATATAAAATATTAATAATATATATTTAAATATTTATATATTAAATTTATAGACTATTTTAATTATTTAAATACATAAAATTTTAGATGTATTTATTAAACTTTTTATATTATAGATTTTAAGTAAATATAAATATTTTTAATTATATATATTTTAAATTTATTTATCAATTTTTTATATTATAAATTTTTAAACAAATTTATACATATGATAAATTTTAAATAAATTAAATTTTATAATAAAAAATTAAAGAAATATTAAATCTAAATTTAAAGCTTAAAATTTTAAACAAATTAAACATCTTTTAATCTATTTCTATGTATAATAAACAAATGTAACTTTATTCAAACATTATAATCCTATTTTTTTGTTATAAGATCTTAAAACCACTGATTATTGATTAATTAACTTGAAATCATAATATTTAATATTATAGTATATTAAATTTTATAATATTTAATAAATTATATGTCACATTTAACAATATATCATTTAGTATATCTACTAGAAAATTTTGTAAACGGAAAACATTTTCAAAATAATGAGCTTTTCATACTTAACTATATAATTTTTAAAATGTTTACTTTATTTTAATATTTTTTAATCTGATCCTCATTTTCACGTGATTTTAAAGTAAATTTATTTCAATAGTTTAATAGTTTTGATTTTGCGTATCATATTGTTGGATGACTTTGGATTTTGTTATTATTTCATTCAAAATCAAATTTATATTATTACTGTAATAATTTTTTATACATGAATTTCTTAAATTTAAATGAATTTTATACATGAAATAAATTAAAGAGAATAACAAATTTTACTATCGTTTATAATAATTAATATATTAATATAAACTAGTATTTTAAAAATTAAAAATAAAAGAAATAAATTATCCAAAGTATGATATATAATTTTAGTTGATATGATATATTAGAATTTTAAATCTAAAAACCTACTTTAAATTACAATAATTTTAAGATTTATTTTTTATTTTTTAAAATTTACTAATATATTAATATTAAAATTTAAATAAAATTACTTTTTATAATATTAAAAATAACGAGATTCAATGTATAATCTCATGTAAACTAATCTAAATACTTAATATACATAAAAATTTATATAATTTAATAATAATATAAAAGAGAATAATTTTTAACTTGCTTTTTTTCAATGACAAGAATTTAAATTTAATATAAACAAATTAGAAACTAATTAAACAAAAATGAAACACCATTTTAATGACTAAAAATTTTAAAGTTATTTTCATTGACATTTAAAATATATAACTCACCTATTTATTTTTAAAAGATTAAAGATCAATCATTTAGTTATTTTCACAGACTATATTGATATTAAAGTAATTAAATTAAATGACCTTTATATTTTCAAAAATAAAAATAATAATTTCAATCAATTGATCCTGCATCTTTTAGCAATCAAAAGCAGTAAAAATTACTGAAGCATGAAGCATGAAGCATGAAGCATGAAATGACTTATCACAAATTCTTCAGTCTTGCACCCACATCACCCACCTTCCTGCATTCAACCAAACAACAAAGTTTTATTTATCTTTCTCGGCTACAAGTGAATATTAAAATAATATACTCTAATTTATAATTTTAAAAGTATTTTCTGATATAATCAACTAACAAAACCATACACTGTTCAAAGAAAACTAACAAAACCCTGATAATAAATTATTATGACATAAAATTCGATAAGAAGTTTGTAGTTTAACGATTTTGTCTAGATCAAACCTGAGTGTAGTAGGATAAAAAAATAAAATAACAATACTTTGTTATTATTGCAAGTTTTTATTAATATAATTTTGTTTTCTATGTTTTATACAATTTTTCAACTTTTGATTTTTAAATTAATTTTAAAAATAAAATATATTTAATAAAAATAGTTTTTAATATATTTTCAAACTAATTTCAGTTTAAATATTAAATTTTTTTATTAAATACTATTTTTAATTTAAAATAATTTTATTCTTAAATTTAGTTAATTTTAATCAACTATCATTCTATTATAATAATAATAATAATAATATATTTTTTAATATTTTAAAAAATTTAATTTTTTTTATTAAAATTATATATTATAAAAATAAAATAAAAAATATTATTTATATAGATTATATTAAACTTATAATATTTTAGTATATTTTATTTTATATAAAATAAATATTAAATAATATAAAAATATTATAATAATATATAAAATTATATATTTTATCATTGATAATCAAATATTTAAATAAAAATTTATATAATTATATAATATTTTTTATATTATAACTAATATGCCATTATTATTATCTTATAAATATTATTTTTATTTTCATTATTATCAGTATTACTATCATAATAATAATAATAAAAAAATTTATTTTATTATTTTAAATTTTTTATTTAATTATTAATTAATTATATATTTATAAATAATAATATTATTTAATATATAAAAATTAAATTAAATTTATAATATTATAATATAATTTTATATTATATAATTTTTTTTAATATTATATATATTATTATTTATAAAATAATATTTAATAATATAAATAAAATTATAATAATAATATATCAAATTATTTATCTTATATTTATAAATAATATATAAATATAAAGTTTTATAATTATCTAATATTATTTATATTATAATTATAATGATTATAATTATTATTATAATAATAAATTATTTTTCATTATTTTAAAAAATT